>CM051264.1:10461500-10789000 GCA_027921565.1 Artemia sinica | reverse complement strand
TGCCTAGAAACAGGTGTCCCGCGTGACGTCAGAGGGCTGCCTTTGAAACTCGATGTTAATTTTCCTATTTGTGACTTTGAAATCTAATACTATTTTTCCTACCTGTGTGTTTGAAAGCCAATGCTATTTTCCCTATCTGTGCGTTTGAAATCCAATGCTATTTTCCCTATGGTTGCCGTGACGTCAGAGGGCTCCGGTAGAATCTCGCCTAGAAACAGGGCTGTGCTTGAATCCTATGAGAAAAGGGATAGGGCTGCGCTTGAAAGCTAGGGTGGGTTGTGCATGAATCTAAGGAGGGGTTACTACTGACCATGCTGAACAAAGTGGCTATCTCAAAATTTTGATCGGGTGACTTTGGAACAAAATGAGCGTGGGAGGGAGCCTAGTCGCCCTCCATTTTTTTTGGTCACTTAAAAAGGGCTCTAGAACTTTTAATTTTCGTTCGAATAAGCCCTCCCACGATATTCTAGGACCACTGAGTCGATACGATCACTCCTGGGAAAAAAAAACAAACAAACACGCATCCGTGATCTTTCTTATGGCAAAAAAATACAACATTCTACATTTTTGCAGATAGGAGCTTTAAACCTCTACAGTAGGTTCTCTGATACGCTGAATCTGATGGTGTGATTTTCATGAAGGTTCTATAACTTCTAGGAAGTGTTTCCCCCTTTTTTCGAAAATTAGGCAAATTTTCTCAGGCGTGTAACTTCTGATGGGTAAGACTAAACATGATGAAAAGTTATATATTTGAAATCAGCATTAAAATCTTATTTTTTGTATCTATTGGTAACAAAATTCCGTTTTTTAGAGTTTCGAATACTTTTGAGCCGGGTCTCTCCTTACTTACAGTTCGTTATCACGAACTGTTTGACTAAATCTGATTGTGCGATTTTAATTTCAGATAGGTTGACTTTTTGAGGGTGTTTCCTCCATTTTTAGAAATTTGGAAAAATTTCTCAGGCTCATAACTTTTGATGGGTAACATGGAACCTGATGAACTTTATATATTTGGACTCAGAATAAAAATTCAAATTTAATTCTTTTAATGTATTTATTGTTGTCAAAATTCAGTTTTTTGAGTTTCGAATACTATTGAGTTCATTCACTCCTTACTTAAAGTTCGGAGAAGATATATCATATATCATCATTATTGTAGCTATGTAAACATTTTTCTCAATAAAGTATACGAAAATTGTGGTTCAATCTCAATTTCTTCGGCTATAATTGAAGAAAGGCTGAAATTGCTAGGCTACATTTTACTGAGAAACGATGACAGATTCCCTTTTGATTACAGATCCTGAAAGAATATATTGGTTTTTGGCCATCCATTAGGGGCCAAGCGGTGGGTAAGCTGCAAAGGAATGGGAAAAGATCGTAAGGGATGGTTTGAAGGAAATGAAGGTAAAGGGTACTAAGGAAAAGGTAAGGGAAAAGGAAAGAGAGGGTAAAGAGAGAAAATTTGAATAGATTAGGGAGCGTGAGAAGCTTTGTCGGCCATAGGTAGCCTGGTGCGGTAGTGCGCTATTGTTATTATTATTATTTTTAGTAGCAGTAGTAGTAGTAGCAGCAGCAACAGCAACGTAGTAGTAGTAGCAGTGTAGTCTTAACGTTGTAGCAGTAGTAGTAGTAGTATTAGTAGTAATAGTGTTTAGTAGTAGTAGTAGTAGTAGTAGTAGTTGTAGTAGTAGTAGTAATAGTAGTAGTAGTATTAGTAGTAGTAGTAATAGCAGTAATAATGTTTTGCAGACTCATTCTTCTATTCTTAGTTGAAGTCAGGTGTATATTCAAGAATTTCCAAAAGGTCCTTTTTTTATATTGCTTTAATTTTATCCCTTTATTGATATATTGTAATAACACGGTATTTGTCTAAAATTAAAACACATTTTACAAGTTTTAAATTTGTGACACAGTGTTAAATTTTGGCATCACGTAGCATCATTGTTGCAGCTATGCCAACGTTTTTACAAAATGTTTGATTTAATTAATGTTTAATTAAACGTTTTAATTTATGCAAAACCTCAGTTTTTATGATTTATTCAAGAATTTCTAACATTTTCATAAGATTCAAATGTTCTGCTACTACCTAAATCTTTTCACTTTTTTTAAGATTTTCTAGAATTTAGTGTAGCTCTCAACCCCTCTGTTTAAGTTGAATACGATATCCATGTTTCACTCGTTTCTCAAAGAATTAATAATAATAATTTATTTATAACTCACTTTTATACAAAACAAGCGGAGTAAAGCACACTAAAAAGGAAGAAAAATCAAATACACAGAAACAAAGATAACTTAAACCTTAATCACTGACTAAAACACACGGATAATATTATGGTTTGGGCCTAGGGACACAATGGTATTTCTTGTTAAATTAGTACAAGCAGTATAAACGATTGGATAATGTCGGTAGCACCATACTTCTCAATAATACGTGTATTACGATGTGAAATGGGAAGATGCAGTAAAAATTTGCAATATCTAAAATAAGCGATACGGATCTGGCGCAAATCATTCTTATTCAATAACGAATATATTCCACTTAAAAACAAGACAGAATGGTCACAATGTATGGAATACATTTTAGCTAAAGCTCGGCATGAATATTTTCCACGGTTAGGTAAAATTTTTCGCATATCCAACCTTCAACTTTTCTTTAACATCTCTCAGAACTTGAAGTCGCATAAAAGTGAGTGTAGAACAAATACTAATTCCTAACCACCGTAAACTCGTAACATTGCGAATTACTGAGGATCCACAGGACAAATTATGAGCTGATGATTTGGGATTGAAAACTAAATATTCGCATTTATCAACATTCAAAAACAGACCAACATTCCGAAACATCATAGAAATACGTTGCACAGATAATTCCAAAATAGACTTGGTTCGGCTTAAAACTAGCAGATCGTCCGCATACGCAATATAAGACACATCAGATAAATTATAAAAATACAAAGGCTTGATTCCTAGTAATACATTTTGAATGCAAGCATTAAATAGATAAGGTGATAGCACTCCACCCTGTTGTACTCCAGATTAAACTGGTATATTACCGCAATACCCTCTACCAGATTTTAAACGAAGAAACGAATTACTATACCAAAATTTAAGTACATGTATGACAGAAGGGTTCACTCCAAACTCTGACAAAGAGTGCCACATTTGTGCATGGCAAATACTACCGAAGGCTTTAGACAAATCCAAAGCGCAAATATGTAATTCATAAGCTTTAGACTGGGGCCTCATAAAGAGTTGAAGCTAAAACCTTATGCGCATGTTGGCACCCATTACGGGGTTGAAATCCAAATTGGTTTGAGTCTTTCGCAGTTCATTCAATAATATATGGGTGCAGAACATATTCAAAAACCTTACTAATATTGCAAGCAACAGTGATGGGCCTATATGAACTGCAATCAAAAGGGTCTCTTCCACGTTTAAAAATCGAAGTTACCGTTCCGCAAAGGAAGGAATCAGGCACCATGGCAAACATAAACAGAACTGAAAAAGTAAAAGTGCCGGAAATCAAAACGTAAATGGTGAGCGCTAATCCATCAAAATCACTCGATTTAGACTTAAAGCATACAATTAACAATACTTTTAGGGTGAGACGGGAATAACATGAGTTTGCAAAACTTTCGGTGGCAAAAATTTAGAAACTAAGCACTGAAAATGATAATGAACACTATACTCAATCTTACAAAAAATATTTTTATAATGCCCAAGCCAAGACGAATCTGGGATAACATCACTGGTCCCTAATGAATCAAATTTAGACGTATTAATGACTTCTTTCCATTGTATTGCACTTTTAGGTAGCTCAGCACAATTATATCGAACCAAACGAAGATACCGTTTAAACTACGTTTTTGTCTTACTTTTTATATCAAGGTCCACCCACACGTAATCCAGATACGAAGCCAGAGTTTAGCACGATTTTTGACGGCTTTAAGACCCGGGTCTTTTTTACAAATTGGACTTTGAGTTTTGAGTTTAACCCGGACAAGGGGGACAGCCACATTCTTAGCTTGTTTCATGCACTCGACCAAGCGAAGGTAGTAAACATTCAGTTGCACTCTGGCTTGTGGCGAAAAAACACACGTGCACAGTAGATTAAAAGGGATCTTGACGAAGGACAACAGAGCTGTTAGGGTAGAAATATATAAAGGTCAATTGGCTTTGCTCCACTCTCGTTTCATACACCATTTTTTATTAGTAGCACAAAGATAATTAGATGGATCAGCGGTTAATGTCACGGTAAGGGAAAGGGGAAGGTGGTCAAAATCACGTTCATCTTTGTCAACATTAACGACAGAACAGGGAAACATCGGCGGAGGCAGATACAATGATTCAATATTGGTTCACAGTACTACTATTATGAACTATACCTGTAATTAGGAGCTTTGGGTACTATGTGGTAACCAATTGGCAACGAATCTAAAACTAAGTTGGTACGATTAGAGGAGCTATGAACATCACGGTTGAAGTCGCCCATCATTAGCCAACGATACCCATGCTTTTCAATATTGCATAACAGAGTTTTAAGGGATGAGCAGGCATTAGAAAACTTAGTAAGTGAAGCTAGACGTTTCTGATCCCAGGGAAGATATATATTATAAATACAAGGTGACCAAGTCGTATTGCCGTAATATTATCAGGGGAATGAAATAAGATAGGTGACAAAGGAGTAGCTAATCGTTTGATAACACATGCAAGGCCCCCGGAAGATCGGCCTTTTGTTTTTCGGGCATGGTGTAAAAACAATATGGTGGCTACTTCTTCGTAGAGAGTTAACAGAGATGGCAGGAAGTGAATGTTCTTGCAAGACCAAAATGTCAAAATCATTCATTTTTTTATTTAATGAGCCATCTTTATTTTTCGTGCCATGGATATTAAAAGAGCAGATTGAGGCAGACAATTCGGCAGTCATTTCCGAATCAGACGTTTGCTCAGGATATCACACAGAATACGATATTTTGGGCTATAAGATGCGTGATAACCCTCACAATTAGCGCATTTTGGATCAAAAACACAGGGGGAATCACGGAATGATACACGAGAGCCGGCACAGCTTTGTTTTTCGGGCATTGGTGGTAAAAACGACATGGTGGCTACTTCTTCGTAGAGAGTTATCAGAGATGGCAGGAAGTAAATGTTCTTGCAAGAACAAAATTTCAAAATCATTAATTTTTGATTTAATGAGCCATCTTTATTTTTCGTGCCATGGATATTAAAAGAGCAGATTGAGACAGACAATTCGGCAGTCGATTCCGAATCACACGTTTGCTCAGGACATCACGCAGAATATGAATTTTAGGCTATAAGATGCGTGATTACCCTCACGATTAGTGCATTTTGGATAAAAAACACAGGGGGAATCACGGGATGATACACGAAAGCCGGCACAGCGGCTGCATTTTGTTGGCTTATCGTATTTAGGTTTTCATATGGTTGGGAGATTGACAATTATGACAGAAAAAGGGCGGGCGCCAGAAATTCAGAGACCCGGAATGATTCATAACCCACCTTCAGCCCGAGTCGTAGGCTATTACTCTGGGCTATAGCATCAGCAAAGGGAATTTTCAAAAGCCAGGGATTTTCCCAAACGTTCAGCGTCGATGATACTTACACAATTCTTAAAAATCATCGCCTCATAATCAGCGGACACCCCCTTAACAATGCCATGAAATTTCTTTCCGAGCCTCATGACGTCACAGCTATTCAATACGGTTGGAACCGCATCGCTGAAAATCTTTGCTGCAGATTGACTAATCTGAACAAGCAGCTTATCGCCAGAAAGCTTTGTGCTGTGAATTAAATAAAAAAAACAAGTTTTTTTTTACTGAAAGTAAGGAGCAACATTAAAACTTAAAACGAAAAGCAATTATTCAATGAATGAAAGGGGCTCTCCCTCCTCAACGCATCGCTCTTTTCGCTAAAGTTTGACTCTCTCACAACTTTATCTTTAAAACAATAAAAACTTTAGCGTAAAGAGCGAGGCGTTGAGGAGGGGGATAGCCCCTTTCATATACGGATTAATTTCTGTTCGTTTTAAGTTTTAATGTTGCTCCTTACTTTCAGTTAAAAAAAAACTTGTCTTTTTATTTAATTTTTGAACGTTTTTGAATTAATGCAGGTTTTGATTTTGGCTCACCGTACATGAATAATTAAAACAACACTTGTATACTAATTTTACTTTTATTTAGCTAAATGGTTTTCTCGAAAGTTGTTTAATTTTAGTACGAATGTTTTTACTAGTAATAAATATACGTAACTTACGTATTAACTTAAGTAGCAAACTTCTATATTCATATATTTTTAATACGTATATAAGAGGGTTCGCCCTAGTCAATACCTCGCTCTTTACGCTAAAGTTTCAATTTCGTTCCAATTCTTTAAAAATAACCCCTTAATCACAAAGGCCGTTAATTAGAATAAATAGCTCTTATGAAAGTACTAAAATATATTTGGCTTAAAGAGTGAGGTATTGACTAGGGGGCGAAACCAATCATATACGTAATAATTTCTGTTCGTTTTAAGTTTTGATGTTGCTCCTTACTTTCAGTTGAAAAACTTTATTGTTATTTAATTTCTGATCGTTTGTTCCTCCATGGAAAGATCCTCCCACATAATCCCGACCCCCCCCTGCTGCCACAAAAATTCCCCCCTGAAAACGTCTTTACTTCCCAATAACCAATACTATATGTAAACATTGGGCAAAGTTCATAACTTTCGGCACTCCCCCCGGGGACTTTGGGGGATTAAGTCATCCTAAAAGACATATTTATTATAATTTTGACCATGCTGAACAAAATGGCTATCTCAAAATTTTGATCGGGTGACTTTGGGAAATAAAAGAGCATGGGAGGGGGCCTAGTTGCCCTCCATTTTTTTACTCACTTAAAAAGGGCACTAGAACTTTTAATTTCCGTTTTAATGAGCCCTCCCACGATATTCTAGGACCAATGGGTCGATACGACCACCCCTGAAAAAAAACGAAAAACAAAAAAAAACAAATAAACACGCATCCGTGATCTTTCTTCTGGCAAAAAATATAAAATTCCACATTTTCGCAGATAGGAGCTTGAAACCTCTACAATAGGGTTTTCTGATAAGCTGAATCTGACGGTGTGATTTTCATTAAGGTTCTATAACTTTTAGGGGCTGTTTCCTTCTTTTTTCGAAAATTAGGCAAATTTTTTCAGGCGCGTAACTTTTGATGAGTAAGAGTAAACTTGATGAAACTTATATATTTTAGATCAGCATTAAAATTTTATTCTTTTGATGTATCTATTGGTATCAAAATTCCGTTTTTTAGAGTTTTGGTTACTGTTGAGCCAGGTCGCTCCTTACTTACAGTTCGTTACCACGAACTGTTTGATAGCTTCATGGCCAGGGATTTTATTAATAGAATGAGCCCGTTTTGAAGGGTTGTCAAGTTTAGTAGGCACTTTTGAAATGATAACGGTGGCAGTGCTTTCAATATGAGGATTAGCATAAGGAATGGGAAGTGACGGATAATTTAAATCATAAGCTGTTACCTTTTCTTTGATAAAGTTAAGGATACTATCCAGGATACAAATTTCGGAAGCAAGTTTATGATAAGCAACAGCAGGAATTATAGGCACTTCAGTGGGTGAAATAATTACGTACGTTAGCATTGTTAGCTCCTCATTTTTGCACTTCCGAAGCAATTCAATCATATCTTTCACCTGCTGAGTGGAGGCATTATCATCTTGTCTCCTTGGTGCTGTTTTGCTACTATGATATATTTCTGCCCATAAATCAACTTTAGCATTTTTGAGAATATTTTCAGGAAAAAACTCCACTGCGTGACTAATAATAACTTCATCATCAAATACCCGATTGAATGTTTGACTGGATAAAATTAAGAATAGCTGAATGCGAAAACATCATCATTTTGCTTAGCTCAGCCCAAAACAGTCTTGGTCCAAAAAAAAGCCGAAATTAATCCATTATCCAGGTAAAAAAGCCCATCAAAATTTCATATACAATCATTAAACCAGCGGTGAAGTCCATATATGTCTGTACTCTCAATGTTATAATATATTCCAAAGTTAATCCAGCTTAAAATTGAACTATTGTACACCGGTCAGATGCCAAATGACGATTGAGACAGCGTTGCCACTGGGACAATTTGGGATTTACTAGTTTTGGGCGAAAAATTTACTAGATTGGCTTCAGTTTTACTAGATGTTGCCAAAAAAATCACGTATTGGCGTGAAAAAGCTAGTAAATACTTTTTGTCATCAAAATGAAAACAAAAGTAAAAAGTGGCTAGTGTGCATTTTTTCTGCTTGTGCGACATCTTAATATGATTTCTTTTGGTCATTCGGCTTATTTGCCTTAAAATATGTAAGAAATGTGTTCCCAGTTATTCATTAGGTCTAAACAGTTTCTTCCAGCCTGGAATGTTCTAGTACTTTTAAGGGTATGATGAACCTCCCTTCTGTGACTTTTCTTGTCCCCACTGGCCCCTCCTTTGGCATTGGAGATCAAAATTTTTGAATATTCACTCTTCCAAAATAGTCGAAAGGTCCCATGAACATGCTTCTAGGGATGACAATAACGGTGGCCGACGTTAACCCCCCCCCCGTATAAAATACCCCCCCCCCCGGAAAATAAGGCTTTCCAAATTTGAGAATTTTATTGAGTTTTTTTTTCATTTTCCGTAGCGGGAAGTAATTTTGGTGCTTGTGTATTTTACGCCACTCACTCAAGTTTACACTTTGTAAAACTTGAGAACAAACTTGTTTCTTCGTTAGTTTATTTCACCTTAGCACGAAACAAGACAAAGACAAGTGACAAAATAGATGAAACATATATAATTTGTGATAAATATTTGCACATTAGGGGGGGGGTAAAGTATTTGGACAGTTTGAAGTCAGAAAACAATTCTTACTTCATAAAATACAGAAGAATTGTACCTAACATATTTTGCATGCAGGCCCGCTATACTTTACCCATCCCCCTAATGTGTAAATATGTAGCCCAAGTTTTTTAAGTAATGATGAAACCGGCTTGTACTTGAGTTTTACACATAGTGAGAGGCGTATAATACACGAGCACCAGAATTTCCATGGAGAGAGCTGGATTTCCCGATATTGTTTAAAAACGATTCAAGCAGAAAACGTGTTATCACCGGTGAAAAAATGTTACTTCTAAGAGAAATTTGATAGTGTTAGGTAAAAGTTTGTTAGTATTAAGGAAAAGTTGATACTTTGAAGAAAAAATTTGTTAGTGTAAAGAAAAGCTTTCTACTTCTGGCAGAAAACTTGTTATCGTTACGAAAAAAATGTTACTTCTAAGAAAAATTTGGTATCTTTGACTGAAAACTTGTTACTTCTAACAGATAACTTGTTATCGTTGACGACAAATTGTTACTTTTAAGAGAAATTTGATATCTTTGACGGAAAAGTTGGTGCTATTAGAATTACTGTTAAGAAAAACCTGCTAGTTCTGAGAGAAAAGTTGTTATCATAAACATAAAATTGTTACTTCTCACTAATCGCCTAACTACCTTAATTATAAAATGAAAAATTCAGATCCGATAAGCCCAGATCTTGATTCAAAAACCAGATTTCAAAAGTGTTGAATTTCACGCCAAAGGACTTAAGCAGTTTGTCGTGTTTTGGGACCACAGAATAAATGTCATAGGAAGAGTAAGACAACAGTCAACCGCCTTCGGTACGTTTCCCCGACAAAATGCTTTCAGATGAGAGGGCAAAAAAATTTACTAGATTTTGGCAAATATTTACTAGATTTGTTCGATTTTACTAGATCTGACCCCCATTTTACTAGATTTACAAGGTGGATTTGCTTTTTACAAGAAACAGTAAAATTTTACAAGGGATGGCAACGTTGGATTGAGATAATGAACTTGAGAATCGAGTCATAAACTAAAATGAGCAATTTAAATGTTACCAACTCGTTGGTTTTAAGTAAAAGGATGCAAGGTAACTATTCTCTTGTGTGATAGCTTACAGCTGTTTGTTTGTGCACATTCAAAAGAGTTAAAAGCCATATTGTCTGATTTATCGCAGTAGCAATTTTACATAAATTGTATTTTTAACTACCTAGTTATTTTATTAATTACTGGAGACCTTTCTTATATAATACATATAATAGACCTTATAATAGACCTTATATAATCTTATATAATACATAAAAAAAATGTTTTATATATTAACTTTCAATTATTCAAAAAATTTTCATGGCGGTGTATCCTTTGTTTCATGGTAAAACTTTAGTACCCATCGTTATAATTTTATACCAGTTATAATTTTAAATTAACCTAAAATATGAAATATATAACTTCCAAATCACGATTTTCCAACCCTCTCATTTTCTAATCCAGTGACTAAATATCAAAAGGTTAGTTCGCCTTAAAGCTTTCCAAACAGGCTCCTATAGCTTTCTCATTTACTCCGCATACTTTCTTTTCACGAGTAAGCTATGGCTCTTTAATCTCTAGGGTAAGTAAGAATCTTCGATAATTTGAAATCCATCTTTTATTTCTAGGCAACGTTTGCTCCAGTTCTAAGTGCTGACAAAGCTTACCATGAGAAAAGTTCTGTCTCGGAAATAACGAAAGCATGCTTTGAGAAGGGCAATCAAATGGTAGGTTTTACGTTTCATTTGCTTTAATCTCCCTTTGGAATGAAAGATATTCTAATTTTTCGGAGATTTTTTCATACCGCGGCTTTAAGTTTACCTAAAAATTTGGAGTCATTTCTTCCAAGACTTTAACGACAAAACATTACTTTGACGTAAAGTATGTTTTTGAAGTGAAATATTAATAACCATAAAAAATAAACGGGTTTTTACACATTTTGGACGTAATTCTATAATTTCTGTCTTTTATTGTACTTGAGGGTGTTTCAACCCTATTTTTTTTTAATAAACAGATGATTAAATAGTGCAATTTTTAAAACAAAATTAAAATTTATCTGTTTTGAATATTCACAATCAGTGTAAATCCTGATGATGCATAGATTGTCACCAAAATTTAATTTTTTAGAGTTTTGATTTCTGTGGAAAAGGTTTGCCCTACAAAAAAGTTTCTCACAACGAAGTGTTTGAACCAGGCTTTCCTTAACTTGAAGGAACCCGCCACTCTCTCTCTCCCTCAACCCCCTCCCTTCAATTAAAGTTTGATATTCATATAACAACGCGTTTAGAAAGGTACTCATCCCGGAAAAATATATCTTTGAGTAAATTTCTCATGGGGGAAGGTCTGGAATAGATTAAAGGAAGTTGATGCTACCTACGAGTCCTCGGAAGGGCTACTGCAATTTAAATAATTTGGGCTTGAAATATGTTCTAAATAAAGCTTCAAGACCTTCAACCTACAAAAAAATCCACTGACTCTCCTTCCTTCTACCCACAGACATTCTGATCCCGAAAGATACACTGAACCTTCCCCCTAATCGCTGACGCCTAACTTTACACCACTATGTACAATTGAATTAGCTACAAATGAATCAGTTCATTTTAATTAAGCTTTAAAATTATTGTCTATATGAATCAGTTATTTTGTGTGGACTCTGTGTATCTTTAGGACAGAATGCTGTGTGTTTCCTCACGAATTATAGCCGCTGATTATGGGAAGTTTCACAGATAGTGTTTGGATAGTCCTAATTTGGTTAGGTATACCAGGATTTTTACTTGATAACATATTGGCTCTCTTCGAGCGAAAATTTTGCGCCACGAAGTGGCAGAAAATGGTGCACAAATTTTGTTTTGCACCACAAAATGGCAGAACCTGTCACTTTGCTATGGTACTATCTCTTTTGCAATTTAAAAATGATACTAGAACTTTTAACTTCCGATGGAATAAGCCTTCTTCCGACACTTTTGGGACAGTTATTCGATTCAGTCATCATTTAAAAAAACATACATGTAACATTTCTTCTCGAAAAGAAAATATAATTTTTTTCATATTTTTCCATATTAGGGATAGAATTGTTGGAAACGGGATTCTATGGTGTATTGTCAATTTTTTTTATTCTTATATTGTTATCAAAATCCATGTTTCAGAATTTTGGTTACTATCAGCTCGAGTTCCTCTGTAATTACAGTTCAAATATTAGTTATAAACGCTAAAAA
The DNA here is from genome assembly GCA_027921565.1 of Artemia sinica. Classification (NCBI taxonomy): domain Eukaryota; kingdom Metazoa; phylum Arthropoda; class Branchiopoda; order Anostraca; family Artemiidae; genus Artemia; species Artemia sinica. Next base: position 10,776,874 of record CM051264.1, on the reverse strand, counting down.
AGTCCAGTAGCTACAATGCGAGAACTTTTCAAGAAAGGATACAACAATACAGCAACATAATAGCTTGAACTGTTCCAGAAATAGAATCCTAATAATTTGTCAAAATTACTCGCAACTAGCCATCTTCAAAGAACCACCTTCAGCAGCTGGTATTTCTGACAAGGAATTTTTTTAAGATGCTTTAATTTATCTTCAGTTTCATGTAATGTCAAATTTAACAATATATAGAGCTATGGAGTTAACTTTGTAATAAAAATACATTATTTTAAGTTATTGGATTGAAATTATTTAATAACTGTAAGAAAACTCCTGCTCTTGTTACATCTTGACTAGGCATCCTAAGCATTTATTTCCACATAGCACATTAAAGAAAAAGTATTGTATCAATAATGTAAAAGGCTATAAAATACAAATATGAGATATATAAATACTAGATAGTCTTTTAAATCTCTAAGACTAGCTTTGTTTCTCTAAAAGTTTTGTAAACAGAGCTTATAGTAAATTTCCCCATTTCTTTTAAGGAAATAATCCTTAGGGACCTTTGTTTTGATTTATAAAGAGACAATAGCTTCCGATATAGAAGATTCCTTTGTTTTTGGATCTATTCTCCTTGCCTTTGTTTTTGGCTTCGTCTTCCAAACTTCCCGGTTCTAGTATCTCTCATCTTTTATATATGAAACTAATTCATAACTAAAGGAAATTTATTGCTATTGGTGTGCTATAATTATTTTTTAGTTTTCTTTTCACGCAAATATGTTGTAACATTATTAATAAGGCAGGTAGAATTTAAATAATCTACCATTGGTCAAGAAGGAAACGACACCCTTGTCTTGATAGGCGGCTTTTATTTGATTTTGGAATGAAAGGTCATTTGTATTGATACTAGCGCATTCATAAGACATAGACAAATGAAAGGAAAATGTATTAATCGTGCTAAACAGGATAAGAATAGAAACATATAAAAATTAACTTTTCTCAGTCATAAAACCGAGCCTAAAACCGCAAGAAATATTTTTCTAAATTATAAATCAACTTCGATAATTTATAAGACGTCTACACGAGTCTCATCTTTGGGTGCTGTTTTTTTTATAATGTAGTTATTTTACGTTTGGTCAACAGTGTTGCAACTTGGCAATGACGTTTCACTGAACAATGGTCTTCAAATTATTTTATTTTATAAAAATACTCAGAGATAGTCAATCGAACTTTTTTTTTCTTCTATTCAGTGACGATAGCCGCTTATATATGCTTTGCTTCCTTTACTCTTTTAGACAGACACAATAAAGCCAGTCTCCTAGTCTATTGGAATCCTTTCGGAATGCCATACAATACTGAACTGTATGTAGGGACTGGATCATGTTTTGACCACTATTGCTCAGGATTTCTGATGTCAGGCCAAATATTTAGATACCATAGGTATTTCTTAGATACCATAGATCCAAATATTTCCAGCGATTTTTCGTTCTTCAGCTTTCGGGCTACATCTTGAATTTATTCTGCTGTCAACTCTGCCCCGTCAGGGCCAGGTGTGGTATTGAAGGCAGCAGTAGCAAGCTAGTCATTGATTCAGTCGGATTACTTTGAGTTTAGCAGCTAAATGAAATAGTTTCTCATAAATAATCTCGCCATTGGTTTTTCGAAAATAGGTTGTAGTCTCTATGTGTTGATCTGGAATCTCATGGAGGTATGCAGCTCCTTTGTCCTTTTTCTTTGCGACTTCTTGAAGCTTACATGCCTTTCAATCAATGAAGATTTTGTGGTCTCTCTGCAGCATGGCGGCTAGCTCGTTTAATCGGTCGGGTGACTTTGAGTTTAGTAGCTTCTTTAAGTGGACCCTCATAAATATTACCGCCATTGGCGTCGAAAATTGGCTGTAGTCTGAATGCATTGATCTGAAAGCTCAGGTAGAATGCTGTATGTGCTTCCTATGTCCTTTTTATTGGTGGCCTCTGAATGTCCGCATGCCTTTCTATCAATATATGTTTTGTTTACTTTTCTGCATTATGTTGTTGCACTCTTCATCTAGTTGCCTATATACTGTCATTTTCAGGTTAAGGCGGGAATCCCTTCTGCTATTAATGATGGCAAAAGACTTGCTGTTGGAAGAATCATTTTCTTGCGCTGCTTTCTGAAAGGCTAAGTACTTGATTTCCAATAAGGTAACACTAGGTCGTTGATTTGGTCGGGTGATTTAGAGTTTAGCACTTTCTTGTAGTAGTCTCTCAAAAACAATATGGTTATCTCCAAAATAGGCTGCAGTCTGAATGTATTGGTCTGAAAGCTCAGCGAGAATGTTATATGTGGTTCATAATTATTTTTCTTGGAGGCCTCTTGAAACTCGCATGCTTTTCTATCAATATAGGTTTTGTGGTCTTTTTGCAGCATGGTGTTGCACGCTTTAATTAGATGTCTATGTTCTGTCATATTCACCTGAAGGCGAGCATTTCTTCTGCTATTAATGATGGCGAAGGACTTGGCAGTGAAACAGTCATTTTCTTACCTTGCTTCATCCCAGGAAGGGTCGGTGCAGCTTTATTCTCTTTGAAGAACTTCTTTACACGTTTACTTACCATCGATCTTTCACAGAGCCTTCGAGTCTTTTGGAAATATCTACCTGGTTCCCCTCAGCCTGAGCGGGGCTTGCCGTAGGTGCTAATTTTACTAGTGAATGTCTGTTCTTAGTATCTATGGGACAAAGCCTGATTTTGGTTGCAATCAAGCGATGATTGATGTCCCAGGGTCTAGCACCTTGACAGATAAGGCAATTCCAAAAATACGACAACCATCATCAGCGTAATAAGACAGAGTAGAAGTTTTTCCTTGATAACACCTCATTGCTTTAACAGGGTTATTCTGCTATATACGGCCCAGGAAACCATATGTTTGCAATGTAAGATTGTGGACCAGATAGCAGTTCTGCATCCTCTCTCCATTGCAATCGAAAAGAAAATATTGTCATAAATATAAGATAAAATAAAATTAAATAGGTTTTTTGTTTTCCTAAACTGGAAAATGATACAGCTGATCAAGAAAAAGAAACTGCCACGCCCGTATAGTAATTTCATAAGGACGTAATAGGTTCATTTTTTAATTTTCCACTCTCGGTCTCGCAGCTGTTAAGTTGTTTTAACTGCTTTTAAGCAGTTCTAAGCTGTTTTTTAAGCTGTTCTAACTGTCTTAAAGCTAACATTTAAACATAAGTTTTATGCTAGAGTTAATATCTCGGTCAGACAAGGTTTTATTTATTTTCTTTTTATTTATTTTTTTTTTTGTGTGTGTTCAGTCAGTTTAGTGTTAAATATTTTTCTCGAAGCTATTTTTCTCATGAATATCCCAATATATATATATATATATATATATATATATATATATATATATTATATATAATATATATATATATATATATATATATATATATATATATATATATATATGTATATATATATATATATATAGATATATATATATATATACATATATATATTATATATATATATATATATTATATATATATATATATATATATATATATATATATATATATACATAAATACATATATATATATATATATAATATATATATATATACTATATATAATATATATATATATATATATATATATATATATATATATATATATATATATATATATATATATATATTTATTTACATATATATATATATATATATATATATATATATAAATATATATATATAATATATATATATATATATATATATATATATATATATATATATATATATATATATATATATATATATAGATATATATATATATATATATATATATATATATATGTATATAAAACTTAGATAAAATACAATTCAAAATTTCATAAATTTAATTTGATGTCTTAACAGTCCCCATTCATCACTGTTTTAACTCCCCGCGTTTTAAATCAAGCTATGGATGGCTTATCCCAGATTTGGACACATCATTTGCATTTGAATGAATCTGAATTGAGTCTCTAAACTAACTTTCTGTTTTCTCTAGAAAGTTTGTCCTTAACTCCGGAGCCTTTTCTGTCACTCTAAGCTCGGACTTTCCTTGTTAAGAGCTTCGGACTTCGAGATGCTATTTGAAATTGCCTTGTCACACTCAGAAGGGGGGCTATTTCTTTTTGGTATAGTCTCTATAATATTATGTAGCGTTGTAGAACTGACAATATAATAGAAGCAGTAGAAAAATAAATTGTTCAATTTAAGTCTTACCACTATGAAATCTTAAGTTGACAACAGGCCTTGGGAATAAGTATTTACGCAAGAAGGGATATTTGGATCCCTGAAAAGGAGAAAAATCATGTCTCCCTCCTTTCATATGTCTCAAAATGATTGTCCTGTTTTTGTGATGGTTTGGATTTTGAAATGCCAAAGAATGTTGGCCTTTACTGAAGTAGAATCATCCTTGCATACCCGCTTAAGAGGACTGTATTTCGAAATATTATATCAAGAAGGAGCTATTCTTAGTTTTGCTATCTTTTAGCTATTTTCTTTAAAAAAATATCAAATTTAAAAATGGCAATGATACTGATGGACGACTAAAGTTTAACCGTAATTGAATTGAATAATAGTTCAGTATTTTGATTTTGTTGTTACATTATAATGATGTTGAGTGTGGAAAAATTTTGGCTGAATCTAGATGTTATAAGCATAAATTCTCAAATAGTTTGGGGAGGGAGGTTGGATTTAAGTTTCGATGAAGGCAAAATCCATCCGGTCTAGCTCTTTAGTCGCGATGAAAGGAAATTGAACCATTGAATATAATTAAATTTTTTAGTCAACTTTTTAATATCTAATAAGCGAATTATTCCAATTTTGTCCAAAAGAGTAACCACTATTTGCGATTAAATTCAGGACCTTGGGATTTTAACTAAAAAAAAAACAAGTTTTTCTAACTAAAAGTAAGGAGCGACATTAAAACTTAAAACGAACAGAAATTATTCCGCATATGAAAGGGGCTGTCCCCTCCTCAACGCCTCGCTCCTTACGCTAAAGTTTTTTATTGTTTTAAGAAATAAAGTTGCGAGACAGAGTAAAACTTTTGCGCAAAGAGCGAGGCGTTGAGGAGGGGACAGCCCCTTTCATATACGGAATAATTACGTTTTAAGTTTTAATGTTGCTTCTTACTTTCGTTTGAAAAAACTTGTTTTTTTATTTAATTTCTGATTGTTTTTTAAATAATGCTGAGAAATCTGGTGCCCCCTTCATAGAAATTCCCTTCCCCCAAGGAAATATCCTTCATGGAAAGATCCTCCCCTATAACCCCTACTCCGACCCCGACCCCCCCACTAGAAAAAATTCCTCCTGAAAACGCCTGTATACTTCCCAATAACCAATACTATACGTAAACAATGGGCAAAGTTTATAACTTGCAGCCCTTCCCCCAGGAACAGTGGGGGATTAAGTCATCCTCAAACACATATTGATTAGAATTTCAATTATACTGAACAAAATGGCTATCTCAAAATTTTGATTGGGTTACTTCGGGAAAAAAAATGAGCGTGGGAGGGGGCCAAGTTGCCCTCCAATTTTTTGGTCACTTAAAAAGGCCACTAGAACTTTTAATTTCCGTTCGAATGAGTCCTCTTACGATATTCTAGGACTGCTGGATCGATACGGTCACCCCTGGGAAAAAAAACTAAATAAACACGCATCCGAGATCTTTCTTCTGGCAAAAAAAATACAAAATTCCACATTTTTGCAGATAGAAGTGTGAAACTTCTATAGTAGGGTTCTCTGGTACGCTGAATCTAATAGTGTGACTTTCATTAAAAGTTCTATGACTTTTAGGGGTTGTTTCCCCCTTTTTTCGAAAATATGGCAAATTTTCTCAGGTGTGTAACTTTTGATGGGTAAGACTAAACTTGATGAAACTTATATATTTGAAATCGCCATAAAAATCCGTTTTTTAGAGTTTAGGTTACTATTGAGCCGGGTCACTCCTTGCTTACAGTTCGTTACCACGAACTGTTTGAAAGTATGACTGTTTGTCCCAATTTCTTAAGAACAGCTCCTGAAAAACAAGGACCGGTTAGTTAGGATAGGAAGCTTTTTTAAAGTTTTAGCGTAAAATTACAAAAGTTTTAGCGTAAAGAGCAAGATATTGAACAGGGGGAAACTCCTTAATATACGGAACAATTTCTGTCCGTTTTCAGTTTTAATGTTGCTCCTTACTTTCAGTTAAAAAAAAACTTTTTTTTATTTAATCAATATACGGAACAATTTCTGTTCGTTTTGAGTTTTATTGTTGATCCTTACTTTCAGTTAAAAAAAAAACTTTTTCTTTATTTAATCACCGAAGAAGCAACATAGATAAAATCAAAAAACGGAAATTTGCACGGGGAAAAATAAATAATTTGGGCTGTATACCTGCTCATAAGTATTTGAGTGTTTTTAGTGACTTTAATAATTTTATATTATTTCCCTCTGAGGAAGAGCAATTGTAGGCTAGATCCTTTAATTTATGTATCTGATACATCTTTAACATAGATAATCGTGCTTATAGTACAAGAAAAGTTATCTTGGAAATATCTAAGGAATTAAATCATTCTAAAAGGATTTCACTAAAAGAGAGACAAAGAAAGAGTAAGATAGAGAGATAGAGAGAAAAGGGGAGAGAGGAAGAGAGATGGTGAGACATCTCACCAAAATAGTCTAGACTTGCACAATCAACTCCATATCATTGGTCAGGCCTGTTTTAAAATAACAAACAAAAATGGGAAATTCTGATAATATAATACTAATATAATATAATATAACTAATATAATAATATACTAATATAATATAATATAACTAATATATATAACTATATATATAATATAACTAATATAATTACTTGTGCTTGGTTTTTGTTACAGCAAAAAAAAAAAAAAAAAAAATAACACCACACAATTAAGCATACGAGTCTGAAGCTTTCTCCCATATAGGGGTGCAAATTAACGAAAATCTAGTGGAGTGATGGTGCAAGGATTTTTTCATATTTTTTAAAGGATGATGAAGAATGTATTTTCAAAACTAAGGGGTGGGTATTTATTTTTTTTTTCTCAACAAAAGCAGCATAAAAAACTCTCAAAATCTAGGGGAATCAAAGAAATCTTGGGAGGTGGTGGTGGTAATTTCCTGCTACGTTCATTTAGCACCCTTGAAGACACATATGAGCCCTATAGCATTCAGCCTTAACTGGTTCTGAATGTGATGAATTTTACAGTAGAAATAACAAATGTTCTGTTTTTGAGTAGGGTTAGTAAGCAAGGCTATTCCAACAAGTTTTGACCATGTAAATATTGTTCATAGAAATATCGTAACAACTGTAGTGTTAAATCGAATAAACATCCAAAATATGAACTCTTCAAACTTAATAATAGCATAAAAATATTCAAAGAGCTCAACAAAACTGTCAGTTTTATTTAAACTGACCTTATTTTATAAGACCTTTATTTTATAAGGTCTTTTTTTTAATTTGCTATGTTTTAGATTCAATTTTTCTTTTAAATAAAATACTCGTGTGACCTGATATTGACATCTCCGAATGATTAAGCTAATATACACTACTATCAGCTAATATCACAAAATTTTTGCGCCATTCATTACTAGAAGGTCATCTGACAAATAAATGTTACATAAAAATGAAAAGTAAAATATAATACAAAAATATAATACAAAATGTGAAAGAAAATATAAAATAAAAAGTATAAGAGCTATAAAACATAAAAATCCTACCTATGTTGCATTTAAAATTTTCTACGTCGTTTGTATCAATGAAAAAGAAATGCATTTCTCCAAAAAGGTCCCAAAGGTGTTACAAAACAATTCTTTCTATTATCTTTTTCCAATAAATGGATTATCCCGACGTCTGAAATTTATCTCTAAGTCATTTATTGTAGTGGGAACCAAAAACATCAAGGGAAAATAATTTAATGCCCTCAAAGGGACTTATGAATTTATACAATATCGATTCGTGGCAAAGGTGTTGCATCTCTTCCCTTAGGAAATTGTGTCCTTTCTATGTATCTTTCGAGTGTCTGCTGTCCTCAGATCATGAATAAGAGAGCTAGAGTAGATATTGAGGGCACAATACTCTTAAGAAGATTTGCTGCTGAAGGACCTTGACTGGTCCCTAAATTCCTTTAAGAGGATTAAACTTCAGTATAATAAGATAAATAAGGTCAATTTTGGAACAATATGGAGTCAATCGTGAACTTGATTTCTCAATTTCCTTAATAGCCAGGGAATAAAGAATTCAATGTCTATTTATCTTAAACAAAAAGCTATTTTGGATAACTCCATTTGTGTGTTTTAGTGTTTAATTAGTGTTTTAGTGTTTCATTAATCAATACCAATAGAGCGGTTGATTCCTAGTGCAAACTAACTTTAGAAAAAAGGATATTGACCTTCTAATAGCTCCTAAAATATATAAACCCTACACACTATGTGCCTCACCAACGAAGGTACCTGGAAAACGGGTTCCGGGCTTGGGTTTTGACATTTCATTATTTTAGTTTTCCTAAGATTTCTTATATAATTCAAATTATTCACCTATATTTTTGCTTTTGATACGATTTTCCCTTACCCAGATAAAAACCACAAACAAAGGCCTCTACCCACTCACCCCCTTTCCTTCAAAAAACAATTATGCCCGCGTTCCCTGTCAAATAATTTTATTAACCATATATAGAATACTGATTTAGTTTAATCTTATATATAAAATTAGCCAGAGACTACTGCAGCTTAGTCACCCTTCATCTGACGTATTCGAAACTTGAACTCGTATTTTGCTCTAGCTTGTTCAACATAAGCGATGATCGAACCATGAATAGTCGGAATATATTTAGCTTTAAAGTAGCTGGACAAAGTTATCACAAAATCAATTTAGTGGCACATCCATCACATACTACTGAAGGTAAAATTGAGCCACCTTCATATGGCCAAATTTCACTTTTTAGACCCCATCGAAACTGTTGAGGAACGCCTCGCAAATCCTTAAATTATGGGATCTCTCATAATCTAATGAATCTCTTGGAAGAAATATTGAGAGATTCAAACGACTATGCCAAAGGTTAGGAAAAAATGCAAGAAGTGGAGGATCATTCAAATCAACTTGCTGCTTCATTGGGATAACAGCCTCCAAACGTGCAGCTCATATTTACTTTGCCAGATGGTGTCGATTATAGACGCTTTAACCCTCCTGCATGTAATGAAGCCTTTCTTTGTAAGCTGTAACACCCTATTTACACTATTTACACTAGCTGTTACACTACGTCATTGATACCGCTATCCGTGTTGAGCGTGATCGTATTGATTTTATACAATTTAACCAGAAAACTATTATATGTGAAAACTACCTAGGTGTTACACGACCTCTTAAAGACTTAGCCTCAAAATAGGAAGACTTAGACCTCTTAGCCTCAAAATAGGATGCATTTATCGATTAAAAGGTTATACTACCGTCATCATTCGTCGAATCAAGACGCTACTTTGCTGAAAATTTTTGAAGACGTCTTGGGTATTGTTCGTCGCCTTGGACCTCCAGATTTCTTATAACTGTGACTTGCAATCCTGATTGGCTTAAATTTAAAGAAGCATCAATTATTAAGTTGATGATAACTCTATTATAAAACAGTCCCCTCAAGATCGTCCCAATCTCATTATGCGAATTGCTGAACTGAAATTTGACGATATAATCAATGATCAAACAGTTCGTGGTAACGAACTGTAAGTAAGGAGCGACCCGGCTCAATGGTAACCGAAACTCTAAAAAACGGAATTTTGATACCAATAGATACATCAAAAGAATCAGATTTTAATTCTGATTTCAAATATATAAGTTTCATCAAGTTTAATTTTACCTATCAAAAGTTACGCGCCTGAGAATATTTGGCTGATTTTTGAAAAAAGGGGGAAAGACCCCCTAAAAGATATAGAACCTTAATGAAAATCACACCATCATATTCAGCCTATTAGAGAACCTACTGTAGAGTTTTCAAGCTCCTATCTACAAAAATGTGGAATTTTCCATTTTTTGCCAGAAGAAAGATCACGGATGCGTGTTTATTTGTTTTTTTGTTTTTTTTTTGTTTTTTTTTCTTTTTCCCAGGGGTGATCGTATCGACCCAGTGGTCCTAGAATATCGTGCGAGGGCTCATTGGAACGGAAATTAAAAGTTCTAGTGCCCTTTTTAAGTGACTAAAAAAATTGGAGGGCAACATGGCCCCCTCCCACGCTCATTTTTTTCCCGAAGTAACCCAATCAAAATTTTGAGCTAGCCATTTTGTTCAGTATAATTGAAATTCTTTCCCTCCTCAACGCCTCGCTCTTTACGCTAAAATTTGACTTTGTCTCATAACTTTATTTTTTAAAACAATAAAAAACTTAGCGTAAAGAGCGAGGTGTTGAGGAGGGGAAAGCCCCTTTCGTATACGGAATAATTTCTGTTCGTTTTAAGTTTTAATGTCGCTCCTTACTTTCAGTTAAAAAAACTTGTTTTTTTTATTTAATATTGATAAGGTTCAGATATTTGGAAAGGTGGCAGCATATGTGTATATGATTGAATTTCAAAAACGTGGACTACCACATATGTATTTTCTATCGATCATGAGACCTCAGGATCGAATCCATAATCCAGTTGAAATTGATGATCTTATTTCAGCTGAAATTCCGAATTCCAACGATCCATTATTAAGAGAATTAGTCTTATAGTGGATGATTCATATTCCCTGTGGGAATTTAAATCCAACTGCGAGTTGTATGATTAATAAAAATGGAAAATTCTAGTGCCACTTCGGTTTTCCAAAGCAGTACAATTCAGTCACATCTCTAGCGGATGCTGAAAAACCAAAATATTGACGTCGTTATGATCCCAAAGTAGACGAAATGAATTGAGAAGAATTTTAACATGACCGTGCTGTTTATCGCAAAGATTCTAATAATCGCCGAATTACTCGTGATAATCGTCATGTCGCAACATATAATCCTCATATGCTTAAAAAGTGCCGATGTCACATAAATGTCGAATATGTGGGAATAAAGGTCCGGTAAAGTATCTATATAAATACATCTACAAGGGATATGATTGTGCTTCAATAAATATTGTCGAAAATAATCGGTACATGGTTTGCAATGAAACCTATGTAGAAGGACGTTTCACTACACTAACTGAAGCATGCTGGCAACTATTTATTTACGATATCCAGAAAAAGAACCATGTTGCTCAACGTTTAAATGTTCATTTGCCAGGAGATTATCTAATGCAAAATATCAGCCAAGCCTAAGAAGATTTGGTAGATATTGGGCAACAAGGTTCAATGTTGGAAGCGTATTTTCAACACAACAAGGCGTTAAAACAAATGAAAAAGAAGGAATCTCTCTATTATTGGGAAGTGCCTGAACACTATAAATGGAATGGCAATACCAGTACATGGGAACAAAGAATCCGTCGATTACGTGTCATTGGACGAACTCACAACGTAAATTTTGCAGCTTTTCCCGAGTGCTTCTATTTACGAGTACTTTAGTATCATGTGAAGAATGCAACAAGTTTTGAAGATCTTAAACAGTTGATAACGTTGTATATTCCACATACAAAAAAAGCATGCCTTGCTCATGGCCTTGAATTTGACGATAAGTGGCGGTTCGACGCCCTAGATGAATCGGCACTGTCCAAAGTGCCTTCTGTAATACGAATACTCTTCGTACAGATTCTTGTTTTTGGTAATTCTGCAGATCCAACAGCTCTTTGGAAAAGATTCAAAAATCAATTGGCAGAGGATTTCATTTTGCATGCAAGACGAAATAATTTATCTAAAGATCGTGCAGTAAAGCGTGCTAATCATATTATTGCATCAGAGTTAAATACGATGGCAATAGAAGGTCAAAATTTCAGTTTTGGGTGGAACGATACGGCATGGACAACATTGAGACCTTTAAAAGTGACGAAAGCTTGGAATTTCAAAATTCTAGTTAGTCAGCTGTTACTGGAGATAGTATGTATCGATTTCTGCAAGGAAAACCGCTTGAAAGAATTGACAATATTTACTGGCTGTCAATGTTCCTAATTATTTTTGGAAAAATATTATTTCATAGATGTACCAGGTGGTACCGGTAAAACATTCGTTTATAAGACCTAGTATCACATTCTGTGTTGAAAAATTACAAGTACCACCTAGTATCACACTCTATGTTAAAAAAACTACCGAGCAAAAGTATGGCTTATACAGGAATAGCAGCAACTTTGTTGTCATTTGGACTAACAACACACAAGACCTTCGGCTTGAACGTTCCACTTTCCTCAGATTCTGTTTCCTGTATAAGATCTGGTTCAAGCGGTTTCAAGAGGTTTAGAATTAGCTCAAGTAGATAATTTCGTGCTTGACGAAGCCCCCATTTTTTGCAAGTATCACTTACAAAATATGGATCAGTTGTTGCGGTCCATTGCAAATCCAAAGGTCCTATCCAACATCCGACAGTGTTTACCAGGTGATATCCTACAGTGAAAACCAGTTCAACCCCGAAGTAAAAGCAGTGAAACACTCGATTTATCAATAAAAAAAGTCATCTTTGGAAGAATTTCAAATATGTATCCTTTGAGAAAAATATGCGGGTCGATCCTGAACAAGAAGCATTTGCAAAATACTTTCTCTAACTTGGAAATGGAAATCTTCCTAAAAATGAACTAAAATATATAATTTCCAGTTGTAGTTTAATTGAGGAAGTATTTGGAGAATGTTTGTTTAAAAAATTGTTTGATTTATTGAAGGATCGAGTTATTTTACCTTCAATCAACAAAAAAGTTAGTAAAATAAATCCGAAAATTGTCGGTCGTCTTCCAGGAGAATACAAACCTTATAAAAGTTCAATTTACTCCAGAATTCCTCAATTCAATTGACACTGAAAATTTACCACCACATGACTTAAAAATAAAGAAAATGCGACAGTTATGCTTTTGCGTAACTTAGATATTTCAGAAGGGATGCGTAATGGGACCCATCGTATTGTTACTGAATTATGTAACAACATAATTAAGGCGAATATAATTACTCGGGGAAAATCAGGAAAAGAAGTCCATATATCCCGAGTTACAATGGACTCTAGTAAAGGTCAACTCGGATGTGCTGTTCAACGACGTCAATTTCCAATTCGACCCGCAGTTGCCATGACTATACATAACTCGCAAGGGCACACTTTTGAATTTGTTGGCGCCGACCTTAGTACTCCAGTTTTCAATCATGGAATGTTATGCGTTGCATTTTCTCGTGTGACAAGACAACGTAGCTTAAAAGTTCTGCTACCACCTGAAAATGCACGAAAAAACATATAACGAAGTGTGGAAGAAAGCCCTGACAAGTACAAACAAAACGCCTTATTGTTGGAGTGATATTTTTCCTTTTTGATCATCAATGCCTACCATACCTTTGTTAAACAAAAAACAAAGGTTCGGCTATATGTATTTCATAATGTCGAAAGACAGGCGAGGTAAAACGAACCAAACAAGTTGAAAATGATAGCGATGATTATTGGGTTTTGGATTTTGACATCAATAAGGTCATCAATGCCTATCATACCTTTGAAAATCAAAACTTGGACTAGATAAATCATTGGAAGAAAAAGAAGTTTTTGTCCCTTCACCTGAGCAATTAAAAGAAACAAAGGTTCGGCGATACGTCTTCATAATGACAAAACACAAGCCAAGGCAAAAGAAGAAGAGTTTGTCCCACCACCTGGACAAATAAAAGAAACAAGGGTTTCAGCGATATCTCTTTCATAATGACGAAAGACAAGCCGAGGCAAAAGTTGAAGGTCCAATAAAAAAAACAACATAATTTTACAATGAAACTACTTCTAATTTTAGGTCAAAATGTCTCAAAATGTCTGTGTTTAGAGGACAAGTGACAGTGAGAATCTATATATAGAAGCGCGCCGAGTGCCGGGCTCCCGGTACTATATATATATATATATATATATATATATATAATATATATATATATATATATATATATATATATAGATATATATATATATATATATATATATATATAATATATATATATATATATATATATATATATATATATATATATATATATATATATTTATATATATATATATATATATATAATATATATATATATATATATATATATATATATATATATATATATATATATATATATATATATATATATATATATATATATATATATATATATACATATATATATATATATATATATATATATATATATATATATATATATATAGATATATATATTATATATATATATATATATATATATATATATATATGTATATATATATATATGTATATAATGAAATCATATATATAATGATTTTTTAATTTTAATATAGCAATCAGAATGTCAGGTATTTAAAATAATCTTTAACTTATATTTTAATTATATGCGTTAATGTTATAATAATTGTCAAGAGGAGTTGGCATTTCCAAATATGCAAAATGTCTTCAAATTGTTCCTATAATTGAAGTGACGTGCCATTTTATTTTTCTTATGTATTTTTTTTTTTTTTTATCAAAGTTAACTTCTGCATTCAGAACATGCCCTAAAAAGGCGCAGTTCTTATTTGATTTTTTTTTCGCAGTAATGAGAGCACGTCAGTTCAACTTTTGTCAAAAATTCAAATCAGGGACGTTTTCAACAAACAAGAAAAAATACCGATCGAGAATTTGACGAAAATTAGATTTTTATTTCTGCAACCAATGGGCGACCTATGTAAAAACTAGATGCCAAGATGGCAAATAATCTAATACAAATATTTGTAAATAAAAACTATAACTATTTTGGTATCATCAGATATTTCTGTTACTTAACGTTCTGTTAAGTAACAGATATTTCTGTTGCTTACAACAAGCCTTTATTTAACACCAGTTTTACAGTTTCATTCACATTACATTTTTTGTTCTTAGGATTGATAATTATCTTTTCCTTGTTAATTTTAGCAAATGACAAATCCCAAATCCCCGTGGACCAACTTTAATTTCTTTTGCCATTAGTTATTAGTTAGTCTTTTGACTTTTATGCTTTGAAAATAAGATCCAAGTCTCACCTGTTTTTAGAAGAAAATGTCATTAAGAAAAATGAACTTGGTACCTCCTCCCCTGTCCCTAGTGAATATACAAGAGACCAAGCATTAGATAGGGAAGTCGAAGAGCCTAAACTCTATTACTAAAACCTGGTTTGTTCTTTGCTAATATGATTTTGGTTTCCAAGATGAAATTTCTAGCCCTTGAGTAAGGAATATAAATGTTTTCCCCTAGGAAGGTGAACGAAATATATAAAAATTAGCAAGAAGTATACACATACGGCCAGGAATTGTGTGAAATGCAAAAAAAGTTGTAATAATGTAAATTTTATGACAATTTTAATTTTATATAACCGTTCTCTAAGCGTTAATTGTTAATGAATTTATATTATGGGTTTTAATTTTTTATAATAATAAAAAAACAAGCGTGTTTTTAAAGTTTTATTGAAAAAGTCGAAGCCCAGAGTCACTTGAGAACTAAGGTCGAATGAGGCAATGCTGCTTAACAGATAATTGTAGTTCAAATTCAGTTTACTAATCAAACCTTGACTAATTAGAATGTTATAATTAAATTTTCGCATCGTTACAAATTGTGATTAAATAAAAAAAAAAACAAGTTGTTTCAACTGAAAGTAAGGAACAACATTAAAACTTAAAACGAACATAATTTATTAAGTATATGAGGGGGTTTGCTCCCTAGTCAATACCTCGCTCTATATGCTAAAGTTCAAATTTTGTTCGAATCACAAATCCCTGAATCACAAAGGCCGTTAATTAGGATAGATAGCTCTTTTGAAAGCACAAAAAAAAATTTAGCGTAAAGAGCGAGGTATTGACTAGGGGGAAAACCCCTTCATATACGTAATAATTTCTGTTTGTTTTAAGTTTTAATGTTGCTCCTTACTTTCAGTTGAAAAACTGTTTTTTTTTATTTAATTTCTGATTGTTTTTTAAACAATGCTGGGATATCCGATCCCCCTTCATAGAAATGTCCCTTCCCCCAAGGAAGCATCCTCCATGGAAAGATCCTCCCACGTAACCCCCTCCTCCGAGCCCCCAACCAGAAAGAAAACCCTCCTTAAAACGTCTGTACACTTCCCAATAACCAAAACTATGTGTAAACAATGGGCAAAGTTCATAACTTGTAGCCCTTCCCCGGGGACTGTTGGAGATTAAGTCATACTAAAATACATAATTATTATATTTTTTCGACTATTTTCAACAAAATGGCTATCTCAAAATTTTGATCCGATGACTTTGGAAAAAATGAGTATGGGAGGGGGTCTGGTTGCCCTCAAGTTTTTTGGTCACTTAAAAAGGGCGCTAGAACCTTTAATTTCCATTCGAATGAGCCCTCTCACGATGTTCTACGACTATTGGATCGATACGATCACCCCTGGAAAAAAAAAGTAATCACGCATCCGTGATCTCTTCTGGCAAAAAACACAAAAGAGCTTGAAATATCTACAGTAGGGTTTTCTGTTACGCTGAATCTGATGGTTTAGGTTTCATTCTATCACTTTTCTAACGCCATTCTATCACTTTTAGAGGATGTTTCCCCCTTTTTTCGAAAATAAGGCATTTATGGGTCAGACTAAATTTAATGAAATTTATATATATTTGAAATCAGCATAAAAATCCAATTCTTTTGATGTATCTACTGGTATCAAAATTCCGTTTTGTAGAGTTTCGATTACTATTTAGCCGGGTCGCTAATTACTTACAGTTCGTTACCACGAACTGTTTGATTATCGGAAGTCAGTTATAAATAGTTATATTAGAATTCAGATTCTATCCATTTCTAGACCTATAAAATTTTACACATCACCTTGAATGTTTGATTTAATACATAAAAAAACACATAAATACTTAATTGGTACCAACAATCAGCTTTTCAAGGGAAACGACAGACAGAACCTTTTTTATGAAATGGCTGCACGCAGTGTCTCTTGATATAGTTCAATATCCCCTTTAGTGTTTCATGAAAATTTCAAATCATCACCCTTGTCTCTTCTGGGGATATTACAGATACACCCTTTTGACAATTTGGATACAAATTGTGTCCTCAATACCCCTCTCAACATATCCTGAAAGTTTCAACTTAATATCCTTACCAGTTTCTTATATGTTTCAGATACACTCTTCTAACCACCTATGTTCACAGTAGTGTCTTCTGATTTAGTTAAGCTTCTCCCTAATAATTCCCTGAATATTCAAAGTTGAGAACCTTGGCCATTCCTGAAACATTACAGATACGCCCTTTTTGACAACTGAAAGATTAAACTTTACACCCTAAGCTGTTACTGAGACATTAAAGATATCTCAGTCCTTGATGCTCATGGTGTGTTTTTGGTTTGGTTCAGCACGTCCTTAAAATTTCAACTAAATGCGCTTACCTACCCCAGAGATTTTGCGGATGCGCCATTTTGATAATTCCCTTTTTTCCCATAAGATACGGTGTAACCGATATTTTTTTAAAGGTTCACTAGCACGTGGATTGATTCTGTAAGCATAATGTCCTTGTAAACTCCAATGTCTTTATTTTTAGATATTTCATCACTAGGAAATTTTATAAATGTTAAACTTCTATATTTGCTGCTTTTTTCTTGGAATGGACCTTTGACTTTTGCCTCGGGCTTGTCTTATGTCATTATCTTAAGCAATTTTATCTATTGCCTCCAGTTCACACCACCTTAATTTATATTTGAATGCTTTATTTACATTCCTTATATGACCTATCAAAGCTCCTAAGGCTCTCTGTTAAACTTTATATACATTACAGGCAAGAAGAAGCCTATGGCTTTTTCTTCGTTAAAATAGCAAAATACGAGCCACAGGGTATAAGGCAGTGAAGCCAATCAAATATGGCACAATAACCCAAAGAAGAAACTTCTAATATTAAAATAAAATTTCAAATATTAAGAGCAGTGCAATGGAAATCTCAAATACCTTGCAAGTGAACATCCCAGTCAAAAATGAAAGTGAATTCTCAAAAATCTGATATTATGACCCTCAGTGTTTCTTATATCGAAGCAATTATTTACAACTTCAATGCCTAGTGAAATAATTACAACAAAAACTAAACCCTTAGGGGTTACACTGACGAGCCATTTGAAATGGGAGACCCACGTTTGTTCTATTATTGAACAGGCAAGTGCATCTCTGTCTCTTCTTAAGCTATTTTCTAAATTTTCGTGCCCAAAAACACATATCCTCAGCCTTTACGTATCTTTTAGCCGTCAACTGCTTGAGTATGCTTGCCCAGTGTGGCATTTTTGCCTTACGGTGGATCAATCCGATAGGCTAGAAATTATCCAGAATTGAGCCCTGAGAATTAGTTACGGTCGGGGCAAAGTTCCTTAAATTCTTCTCCTCTAAGATTTCCTCCTCCCAGTCTTGGCAGCCTTAAAATTTCTTTGGACTAAGTTCGGGAATAATCTGCGTCTTATCTCACGTTTTTAATGTTTACTCCCAGCCCCTCATTGCCCACCAAAGCTCCATTTACCTTGATCAAAAGCCCAAAAATCCCAGTTCTAAATCATATCATAGGCAGCGCAATAGCACTGCCTAAGTAAAGAACGATGTTGGCGCAATGTGTTATTTTTTTTCCATACCCAGGCACTTCGTATCGAAGGAGTTGTCGTAGAAACTTCGAAAAGGGATCATTCGGTTGGACATTGGAGTGGCTAGTGCCCTTTTTGATAGTCGAAAGTGATTGGAGGGCAACTAGCCCCCCCCCCCTCCCGACGCCCATCATTCCCCCAAACACATCCAATCAAAATTTTGAGATTGCCATTTTGTTCAGCGCAGTTGATTTCCAGATAGAAAATATGTTTTTGAGGAGGACACTCCCCCACAACCATCACGGCAAGGGTTTTAAGTTATGCCCTGAGGGCATATAAGAACGATGTTGGCACACTGTATTATTTATTATTTTTTCCCTTTAGAGCAGGGCACTTAGTATCGATGAAGGTGTCGTAGAAACTTCGAAAAGGGCTCATTCAATTGGAAATTGGAGTCGCTTGTGCCCTTTTTAATAGTCAAAAGTGATTTGAAGGCAACTAACACCCCTTCCACGCCCACCATTTCCCGAAACACATCCAATCAAAATTTTGAGATAGCCCTTTTGTTCAGCGTAGTTGATTTCTAGATAGAAATTATGTTTTTGAGGAGGACACTCCCCCACAGCCTTCAGGGCAAGGGTTGTAAGTTATGCCCTGGGGGCATATAAGGTTTTTATAGAAGGCGTTGTCGTAGAAACTTCAAAAAAGGCTCATTCGATTGGAAATTCAAAGGGCTAGTGCTCTTTTTCATAGTCGAAAGTGATTGGAGGGCAACTAACACTCCTTTCACGCCCACCTTTTCCCCAAACACATCCAGTCAAATTTTTAGATAGCTATTTTATTCAACGTAGTTTTAAGTTCTGGAAATTAGGTCTTAGCCATTTTGTTCAGCGTAGTTGATTTCTAGATAGAAATTATGTTTTTGAGGAGGACACTCCCCCACAGCCTTCAGGGCAAGGGTTGTAAGTTATGCCCTGAGGGCATATAAGGTTTTTTATAGAAACCGTTGTCGTAGAAACTTCAAAAAGGGCTCATTCGATTGGAAATTGAAATGGCTAGTGCCCTTTTTAATAGTCGAAAGTAATTTGACAGCAACTAGCACCCCTTTCACGCCCACCATTTCCATAAAACGCGTGCAATCAAAAATTTGAGATACCCATTTCTTTCCACGTAGTTATACATTTGAGCAGGATACTCCCCCCAGAGTCTTCAGGGCAAGGGTTATAAGTTATGCCCTGGGGGCATATAATTTATCGTTGTCATAAAAACTTAAAAAAGGGCTCATTCGATTGGAAATTCAAAGGTCTAGTGGAAATTCAAAGGTCTAGCTCAAATGAAATTCAAAGGTCTAGCTATTTTGTTCAGCGTGGTTGATTTCTAGATAGAAATTATGTTTTAGAGGTGGGAACTCCCCCCACAGCCCTCAGGAAAAGGGTTATAAGTTATGCCCTGGGGGAATATTAGGTTTATATAGAACGTGTTGTCATAGACACTTCAAAATGGGTTCATTCGACTGGAAATTGAAATGGCTAGTGCCCTTTTTAATAGTCGAAAGGGATTGAAAGGCAACTAACACACCTTCCACGCCCACCATTTCCCCAAACATATCTAATCAAAATTTTGAAATAGCCATTTTGTTCCTCGCAGTTTAAAGTTCAGGAAATGATACCTTTAAGCAGGACACTCCCTCCACAGTCTTCAGGGCAAGGATTATAAGTTATGCCATGGGGGCATATAAGGCTTTAATTGATATTTATGTCGTAGAAACTTGAAAAAGGGCTCATTCGATTGGAAATTCAAAGGGCTAGTGCCCTTTTTAATAGTCGAAAGTGATTTGAGGGCAACCAACCCCCCTCTCACGCCCACCTTTTCCCCCAACACATCGAATCAAAATTTTTAAATAGTCGTTTTGTTTCATGCAATTTAAAGCTCAGAAAATTATACCTTTGAGCAGGACACTCCCCAACAGTCTTTAGGGCAAGGGTTATAAGTTATCCCCTGGGGGCATATAAGTTTTTATTGAAATCTTTGTCATAAAAAATTGAAAACGAGATCTTTCGATTGGGAAATTCAAAGGGCTAGTGCCCTTTTTAATAGTTGAAAGTGATTTGAGGGCAACTAACCCCCCTCTCACTCCCACCTTTTCCCCAAATTATTTGAAAAAAACTACGTTTTCTAAAGAGTTAAAGAGGCTGAGTTACAAGGTCGAACCTTAAAACGTACAGGGATTAGGGGGCACAGTTGGGGGGCTACCGCCCTCCAAACCCCCCGCTTTCGCAGCTTTTAAATATAAAAAAAATTCTTTAAACTGAAAGTAAGGAGCGACATTAAAACTTAAAACGAACAGAAATTATTCCGTATATGAAAGAGGCTGTGCCCTCCTCAACGCCTCGCTCTTTACGCTAAAGTTTGACTTTCTCACAACTCTTTTTTTAAACAATAAAAACTTTAGCGTAAAGAGCGAGGCGTTGAGGAGGGCACAGCCTCTTTCATATACGGAATAATTTCTGTTCGTTTTAAGTTTTAATGTCGCTCCTTACTTTCAGTTTAAAGAATTTTTTTATATTTAAAAGCTGCAAAAGCGGGGGGTTTGGAGCGCGGTAGCCCCCCAACTGTGCCCCCTAATCCCTGTACGTTTTAAGGTTCGACCTTGTAACTCAGCCTCTTTAACTCTTTAGAAAACGTAGTTTTTTTCAAATAATTTCTGCACGTTTTTGTACAGTTTATTACTTATTATTGCTTGACTAACTGTTAGCTGATCGAGTCAGGAGTTAAAGTTGGGGGGCTGCCGCCCCCCAAATCCCCCGCTCTTGAACATTCTTGTGTTAAGGCTTTTAATTCCTGAATACTCAAATCACGTCGTACAGGGTGCCTCCTAATCCCTGTACTTTTTAAGGTTCGAACTTGTGACTCAGCCTCTTTAACAGCCCCCCAACTGTGCCTCCTAATCCCTGTACGTTTTAAGGGTCGACCTTGTAACTCAGCCTCTTTAACTCTTTAGAAAACGTAAATTTTTTCAAATAATTTAAAAAAGAAACTGAGTTTCTTTTTAAAGTATAAATTCAGTATATAAAAAAGTTGCTCTGATGGTGAATTGAACCCGGCTTTTCCGCCTGACAGTCTGGAGTATCAAGCGCTGGACTATACAAACAGAACAGTAATTGTTGTTTAGCAAATGGAAGCTATTTTCGACGCAAGCAAATTCCCAAAAATCTTGATATGTGGTTTTTGGAAAACAGGGAAGGAGTGATCAGATTGAGCTGAAATTTCGAGGATAAGCTCCCAGGCCCCAGGAAAGCTTATCCTTTAAATTTCAGCCCGATCAGACAACGTTAAAGGGGGGTTGTGGTGGGAAAAATTAACATGGGCTAATATAGGAAAACGAGGTTTTTCGTAAATGTAAATTCGGGGGATAATTTTTTCGGTCTGAAAATATCAAAAGGCCCTAACAGGTCGAATTCTGCTTCGAATGAGTCCTCATCTAACCGGATCCGTTGCCAACTGTGGCCTGTAGGCGTGGCTAAGAAAAAAAAAAGAAATGATGATGAATTTTAAGTGGCTATATTTGGTTTTTTGAAAACAGGGAAGGAGTGATCGGATTGAGCTGAAATTTCGAGGATAAGCTCCCGGGCCCTAGGAAAGCTTAACCTCTAAATTTCAGCCCAATCGGACAACGTTAAAGGGGGGCTGTGGTGGGAGGGTCCAAACTTCCGGCCCAGTTTACCCCATGAAGATAAAGTCGGAGGAGGATGAAATTTTGCAAGTTTCTTAGTTTGAGCTTGGGCTACAAAATGCAATTACCGCCGTCTCTCTGCGATCTCTAGGACCTGAAATCGCTTAACATTGTGGTGGGTCGCCTCTTTATAGAGGCACAAGTGTGCCTCCTTGACACATCCAATCAAAATTTTTAGATAGCCATTTTATTCAACGTAGTTGAAAGTTTTGGAATTAGGTCTTTAAGGCTGATAACCCCTCCCCCCACAACCATCAGGGCAAGGGTTGTAAGTTATTTCCTGGGGGCATGTAAGGGTTTTTAAGAAAGCGATGTTGTAAAAACATCAAAAAGGGCTCATTCAATTGGAAATTGAAGGGGCTAGTGCCCTTTTAATAGTTGAAAGTGATTGAAGGGAAACTAATTCCCCTCTCAAGCCCACCATTTCCCCAAACACATCCAATCAAAATTTTGAGATATCCATTTTGTTCAACGTAGTCGAAAGTTCGAAACTTTTAGGATGATAACCCCCTCAGAGCCCTCAGTGCAAGGGTTGTAAGTCATGCCTTAGGGGCATATAAGGTTTATATAGAAAGTTGTTGTAGAAATTTCAAAAAGGGCTCATATGTTTGGAAATTGAAATTGCCCTTTTTAATAGTCGAAATTAAGTGGAGAGTAACTGACCCCCCTCCCACGCCCACCATTTCCCCAAATACATTCAACCAAAGTTTAGAGATAGCCATTTTGTTCAACGTAGTTGAAAGTTATGGAAATTATGTATTTAAGGAAAAAAAAAACCCAGAGCCCCCAGGGAAAAGATTGTAACTTATGCCCTTGGGGCATATAAGGTTTTTATAGTTAGAGTTGTCGTAAAAACTTCAACAGAGTTCATTCAATTGGGAATTGAGAGGGCCAGTGCCCTTTTTACTAGTCGAAAGTGATTGGAGGGTAACTAACCACCCTCTCACGCGCACCATTCCCCTAAACACATCCAATGAAAATTTTCAGATAGCCATTGTGTTCAACGTAGCAGAACGTTCTGGAAATTAGGTCTTTGAGAGTGACAACCCCCCCCCCTGCCCTCAGGGCAAGGGCTTTAAGTTATGCCCTGGGGCATATAAGGTTTTTATTGAAAGCGTTGTCGTAAAAATTTCGAAATGGGCTCATTTGATTGGAAATTGAAAGGGCTAGTGCCTTTTTTAATAGTTGAAAGTAATGGGAGAGCGACTAACCATTTTCCAAATACATTCAAACAAAATTTTGAGATAGCCATTTTGTTTAACGTAGTTGAAAGTTCTGGAAATTATGTCTTAGAGGATGACAACCACCCTCACAGCCCTTAGGGTAAGGTTTGTAATTTATGCCTCGGGGGCATATAAGGTGTTTATAGAAAGCATTGTCGTAAAAACCGAAAAAGGGCTCATTCGATTGGAAATCAAAAGGCTTAGTGCCCTTTTTAATAGTCGAAAGTGATTGGAAGGCTTGAAATTTTTATAGTAAAGATCGATGTGGGTATAATGTATTTTTTTTTTTTATTGTTGTTGTAGTTTAGACCAGGGCACTTCGTATCGAAGGAGTTGTCGTAGGAACTTCGAAAAGGGCTCATTTGATTGAAAATAGAAAGGGCTGATGCCCTTTTTAATAGTTGAAAGTGATTGGAGGGTAAACTAATTCCCCTCCCACGCCCACCCTCCCATTTGCCTTTGTGTTTAAAAAATAAATGTTGCTTTAAGATTAAATCAAAATGCACTGTGTTTATGCTAATTCCCAATAAGGCATCCCAGCAGTATCCCAAGAACGACTGAGGGTATTATGTTCAAACTTTCGGGGCTACTTCTGCTCTTAAAATTTAACCAAATCAAAATACCGTAAGTGTATCCAATCTACCAAAGTTTGTTAACAGATTTTTTTGCGAATGGTATCAAGTTTTCCATTTCAGGTCAACTAGAGGAGGTATGAAACGAAATTAAATAATAATATTTTTGTCCAGATTTTTAAAAGGGTGTATGTTGTTAAAAATTGCTGAAAATTTTTCTCCAGCATACAAATTGCAGACAAAACTACAATGTCTTAAAAATGAAAAGATAAAAAAGTATTATTTTCTTCTTCCCTGAAAAGACTATGTCAATATAAAAACGAACAGAAATTAAGTTAAAATACTTTTTCCACAAAATAAGTTTTTCAAAGAAAAGTAAAGAATTCCATTAAACAAAAAATGAGCAAAAATAAAATGAAATAATCTACGAAGCGCAAAACTACCACAAATCAGCAGTGATAAATAAATGAAACCCAAAACGAACAGAAATTACAATAAATAACCGAGTAAAACTCAAAACGAGCAGAAATTAACATAAGTTGGGCTCAAAACCCCTATGCCTTCCCAAGGTCAGAACACAATTTGCACTTTACTGAAAAAAAAATACAAATGAATGTGCATTGTCAGCTAATATACATACATATCCTGATATTTAGTAATCAAAATGTTAATATTATTTGATTTATTAAAGTTATAAAAGTAAGAACATTTATATTTTGTTTAGTAAAGTGCAAGTTATGTTTTGGCCCTGGGACTCCCTTAAATAATAATGTCCAGATTTTTTTACTCTATTTTACACATGACTCCTTTCACGGCAGATTTGGAGTTGGTCTTGTTTCTAAGACGGACTAAACCTGCAAACCTATCTATTAGTTTAATAACTGTGAAAATTCTTGCTTAATGAACATTATTCATTGTGGAAGAATAGCTATAACTTATAGAACTATTCCGGTTTATAAGAAACTTTACTAAAACTATAAACCTCCCAAGACAAACTATATGTTGAAAATGGCTTTAGGGTTTTCCTATGAATAAACTATAAAATTGGCCCAAGAAAAAAGAGATACAGCTTGATGCTTAGAGGAGAAAACAAATAGAAATTTTACAAGTAGCCTTGGCGCAAATTCTTAGAGATAGCAAGAATTATTTGAACGCGTGTCATAGAAAGTAAAATTTTGTATAAAATATGTCTATCCCTTGGATAAACTGGTAAAACTTGCGCATCAAGAATTTGATCCCAAACTTTAAATGTTAAATTGTTTTTGTAAAATGGCTCTTTTTCTGTAAAATACTTTTATTTTGATAATTATATATACAAGTACATCAAAAGAATCATGTTTTTTATTGTGTTTCCAAATATATGAAAATATATACGTTTAAGATTACTTAATAAGTTATAATTATTATATAATAAGTTTTTAAATAAGTTATTTATTACTTAATTTATTACTTTAATATTTAATAAGTTTATATAATTACTTAATGAGTTATTAAGTTATTAAGTCAAAAGCTACGAGCCCTAAAACCTTTAACTGATATTCGGAAAATGGGGGAAAACACCCATAAAAATCATATATTCTTGATAAAGCGCACCGTAATATTCATCATATCAGAGAGCCTAATTGTAGAAGTTTCAAGCTCTTATCTTTAAAAATGTGGAATTCGGAATTCTTTTATCGAAAAGGAAGATCATGGGTGCATGGCTATTTGCTTTTTGTTGTTTTTGTTCAGGGGTGACTTCATCAATCCCATTGTCCAAGAAAACACAGGAAAAGCCCTTTCGAATGTAAATCAAAAGTTGCATTGTCCTTTTTAAGCAAGAAAAATGATTTTTGCCACAGCAAAATCGTGTCTTCTGTGACTATATGGCAAAAAAGACAATGTCGCCCTAAAAAGGACCAGACCCTGCTATAGTCATCAAATTTATCACATCCATCCATACATCAGTCCATCTCTCAACGCCTCGCTCTTTACGCTAAAGTTTTTTATTTTTAAACAAAATAGAGTTGTGAGAAAGTCAAACTTTAGCGTAAAGAGCGAGGCGTTGAGGAGGGGACAGCCCCTTTCATATACGGAATAATTTCTGTTCGTTTTAAATTTTAACGTCGTTCCTTACTTTCAGTTAAAAAAACTTTTTTAACTGAAATTTTGCAAATTTGCATATTAATTTTACTTTAATTTGGTTAAATGGCTTTCTCGAAACTTGTTTAATTTTATTTCTGAACGTATTTATTAGTAATGAATATACGTAACTTACGAATTAACTTACGTAACGAACTTCTATATTCATATATTTTTAATACGTATATTAGGGGGTCCGCCTCCTAGTCAATACCTTACTCTTTAAGATAAGTTCGAATTTTGTTCCAATTCTTTACAAATGACCGCTTAATCACAAAGGCCGTTAATTAGAATAAATAGCTCTTATGAAAGTACTAAATAATCTTTGGCTTCAAGACCGTGGTATTGACTAGGGGGTGAACCCAATCATATACGTAATATTCTCTGTTCGTTTTAAGTTTTGATGTTGTTGCTTACTTTCAGTTGAAAAACTTATTTTTTTATTTAATTTCTGATCTTTTTTTAACATAATGCTGGGAAATCCGACATCCCCTTCATTGCAATTTCCCTTCCCCCATGAAAACATCTTTCATGGATAGATCCTCCCACATAACCCCGTGCCACCCCCCTCCCCAAATACCAGAAAAAATACCCCCTGAAAAACGCCTGTATACTTCCCAATAGCCAATACTATATGTTAACATTGGGTAAAGTTTCTAACTCTCAGCCCTCCCCCCGAGATCTTCGGGGGATTAATTCATCCTAAAAGACATAGTTATCATATTCTCGACCATGCTGAACAAAATGGCTATCTCAAAATTTTGATCGGGTGACTTTGGAAAAAAGTGAGCGTGGGAGGGGGCCTAGTTGCCCTCCATTTTTTGGTCGCTTAAAAAGAGCACTAGAACTTTTAATTTTCGTTCCAATGAGTCTTCCCAAGAAATTCTAGGACCACTGGATCGATACGATCACCCCTGGGAAAAAAAAAACAAAACAAATAAACAAGCATCCGTGATCTTTCTTCTGGCAAAAAATGTAAAATTTCACATTTTCAAACAGTTCGTGGTAACGAACTGTAAGTAGCGACCCGGCTCAATGGTAACCGAAACTGTAGAAAACGGAATTGTGATGTAGAAAACGGAACTTGATACCAATAGATACATCAAAAGAATCAGATTTTAAGGCTGATTTCAAATATATAAGTTTCATCAAGTTTAATCCTTCATATCAAAAGTTATGCGCCTGAGAAAATTTTGCTGATTTTCAAAAAAGGGACAAAGACCCCCTAAAAATTATAAAACCTTAATGAAAATCACACCATCATATTCGGCGTATCAGATAACTCTGCTGCAGAAGTTTCAAGCTCTTATCTACAAAAATGTGGAATTTTGCAAATTTTTGCCAGAAGAAAGATCACGGATGCGTGTTTATTTGTTTGTTTGTTTTTTTTTTGTTTTTTTTCCCCAGGGGTGATCGTATCGATCCAGTAGTCCTAGAATATCTTGGGAGGGCTCATTCGAACGGAAATTAAAAGTTCTAGTGCTCTTTTTAAATGACCGAAAAAATGGAGGGCAACTAGGCCCCTCCCGCGCTCATTTTTTCCACAAGTCATCCGATCAAAATTTGGAGATATCCATTTTAATCAACATGGTCGAAAATATGATAACTATATCTTTTAGGATGTATTATTCCCCCGAAGTCCACGGGAGGAGGGCTGAAAGTTATGAACTTAACCCAATGTTAACATATAGTATTGGTTATTGGGAAGTATACAGACGTTTTCAGGGGGGACTTTTTCTGGTAATGGGGGGGGGGAGTGGGTCAGGGGTTATGTCGGAGGATCTTTCCATGAAGGAAGTTTTCATGGGGAAAGGGACATTGCTATGAAGGGGGTGCCGGATTTCCCAGCATTATTTAAAAAAAGATCAGAAATTATATATATAAAAAAACAACTTTTTCAACTGAAAGTAAAGAGCAACATCAAAACTTAAAACGACAGAAAACATTACGTATATACATACATACATAAATTTATTTCCCATCATAAATGTAAAATACAACACTGATGGAGTATAAAGAAAGAAAATGGAAAAAAAAAAAAAAAAACAAATAAATTCTGACAAATACAAACAGAACCAAAACAGAGCAGAACAGACAAGAAAAAAAAAAAAAAAAAAAATACAAATAGGGGCAATTATCAATCAATCAAACAATCAATAAATTTATTTCCCGAAATACACACATGATGTAAACTCGGAGTAAAACTTTAGACGGTAACAAATTACATAAAGGCACTAAACAAGGTATTCGTCGGATCCAGCGACTTCTCAAATCGCAGTCTCCGTTCCGCGATTGCTTTAAAAGGATCTGTGACCCCATATACAGAAACCAGGCACCGGTTTCTGGCCCAAAGAGGTATGCCAAGGAGGAACTTGGCATACCGAAAAAAACAACGTTCGTAGCGTCTTCTTATCCGAGATAGTTAATATACTCCAAAAGGGTGATAAAGCAAGCAAAAGGGGCATAGCAAATGCATTGTAAATTTTTGATAATATACTTCTTTTGTATCGAGCTTTACAGGGAACAAGCATACCATATGTCTTACGAAGCTTCGAACCAACAAATTCTAGCAAAAGCGATCGGGTATGCCTCAGATCACTCCCAATCGGAAGTCCAAGGTAACTGATACTTGGCGATAGAGGTATCGGATGACCATCTAGACAAACATTATTCGGGGAGGGCCGGTTACGCGATTTACCAAATGCGACAACCTCACTCTTCTCAGCATTAAACTTCAATCCGATTTTCCTATACTCAAAACATAAAATATCAAAATTTTCCTCTATACCCGAGACAGTCCTGCTGAGATTCAATATATCGTCAGCGTAGTTCAGAAGCGACATATCAAGGCCTCGGTAGATAAATGTCGTGCGAACTTTCTTCTGGGCCTCCAGGACACTGTTATTATATAGTGGGGGTGAAGATACACCCCCCTGCCTAATACCTTTCCATACACGTATTACACACTTCGAAATTGCAAAACCATCTCGTGTCGGCACTTTAATAACAACATACAGTTTGCTGTACATATTCCTGTAAACACGTAAAATTGAGCGATCAAGACCACGATCCTTAGCGCTGATTAAAAGCTGAGGATGAATTCCCGAGTCAAACGCACGCGAAACGTCGTGACCGGCCATAAGAAGAATATCGTCTTTCTCTCCAACATCAACTAAAACATTAGCAATAACTCTATGTACATGTTCACGACTGTAACCATTTTTAAAACCGAACTGATTTTCTGGTGTCGAACAGACTTCTGTTATCTCATCAATAACTATCAGCTCTAGCAATTTACACATTACCGAGGAAACCGTGATTGGCCGATATGAACTGCATTTACTTTTATCCTTTCCTTTCTTAACCACCGGGGTTACAACACCAGCACAGAACACATCGGGGACTAACCCACAGTTGAATATAGTTTGGAATAGTAGACCCAAGTGGTGCAACAGATTTATACTTCCGTGCACGAGGTGCATACCGCATAACTGATCGATTCCACATGACAATTTCTTTTTCAGTTTTAGAATGCACTGTTTAATTTTTTCCAGACTAACCGTGAAACTGGGACCCGAATCACAATCACCCAGAGTCGCAACAAGCTGCGTAGAGAAATCTTCTTCCAAAACGGTATCTGGGGGTGAAAATTCACTAGTATAATATTTAACCCATTCTTGCTCTGATGGTATCTTTTGATCACTTGACTCGCAATCACCTTTCTTCTTTGAAATGAACTTCCATATTTCATTGGGATTTCCTGACAATCTTTCACTATATCCATCAATCACAGCTCTTTTGTGTTTAGTAAGAATTTTAGAAAACTGACGCTTGGTGTAGAGTCTTACATCATTCACAGCGCCAGAACGGGGTCTACCACAGCTATTCCACAAACGGTACCAAAATTTGGAAGACTCGCACGCGTGAGCCAGCTCTGGATTAAGAGACCACTTAGGAACTTCAGACCCCACGCGCACTTTGCGTTTGGGTACAGCAGCTGTTTCGGCACACCGCATCGCATGGGTAAGCTCAGAGCAGTATATGTTTAGAAGAATCTGCTTTTCACTGACTGATATTTTAGCGTTCTGCTGTAGTAACTGAACCGGTATCTTGATTTTCGCCAACACGCTATCAAGAACACTAGAATATGCACTAGGGTTGACTTTATTCCATTCGGATTTAAAATACCACTTCCTTTTCCTTGGGTAGCTGATTTCAGACACAGCAATTTCAAATGAGCAGGTTATAGGGAAATGATCGGATACCGATAAGCCAGTATCGACACGGCTAACACTAAGTGATTTCACACTGTTCGAGCAGACGAAGAAATCCAAAGAGCTTGTTGAGCCTGAATTGTGCACATATGTGAAACAGCAGTCATTTGGTACGGGGTGCATGTCGGCAAGAGCGGGCAACAGGATTTGAGACCTTGCGCTATTACTATCGTTTAAGTCACAGTTGAAATCTCCCACAACAATCACCTGCCCATGCTTATCATGACAGTCCTGAACGGAACGCACCAGTTGGGAGCATGCAACACTGAATCTCTCCTCTGAAGCAATGTCGCGGTAATCGGTTGGGAGATAAACAGAGAATACGTAAGCTTCACCGATTTTTACAGCCACAAAACATTCATTTTGACTAAACAGCTGGACAGCCAGGTGAGAATTAACGAGTATGGCAACGCCACCTGATGGTCTTCCTCGACCCGAAGCCACAGCAGGCACCGAAAATACTTGAATATTGTCACTGAACTTCAGAAGAGAAACCGAGGATGTCGACAGGAAGTGCTCCTGCAAACAGAGCACATCGTTGCAACATAGCGCACTTTCGAGAAACGGTAGCTTTTCAATAACATTTCCGTTAATGTTCCACGAGCAAACCTTTAGTTGGGGAGCAATCATTTACTAGCCATGATTTTCATTGCTACTGGGCATTTGATACTAAAGCAAGGATGGTCCGCAGAACTGCATAGTGCGCATTTCACATCATTATTGCAAGGGTCCTCTTTCGAATTTTTATGACAAGCGGCACAGCGAGAGCACTTGGTATCATTTTTGCACGTTTGAGCTGCATGTCCAAACTGTTGACAGTTATAGCAACGCATGGGCAGGAATTTATACTCCTGAATTCGGTGTTTCTCATAGCCAAAGGTCACAGGGTTTTCCATTGCTTTGAGTAAGTGCATCTTACTGTCGAAAAGCAGCTTGAACGATCGAGTTTTTCGTATCCTTTCTGCTTTAACACAGTTCTGAATCAAACCACATAGATCAATGTCCTCGATATCATCTGGGATATGACGTATAATACCAAAGCATGAAGGCGACTTCAATTTAGCATCCTTAACTGCATTAGCAAGTGTAGTCGCGGCGTCCTTATCGTCAAGGACAATCCGCCACTCTTTCTGAAGAGGTTTCAGGTCCATAATATGAGAACAACAAGCGGCATCCGCGAGGCTCTCAATATAGCCTTTGCGGTCATCCGGCTTTACAAGACCTTTCGCTGGTTGTTTCAAGATAACCGAGTACGTAGGTTTCGGCTGAGAAGTGACACTGGGGACCTGAGGCACAAAGCTAGGCTGAGACTTTAGAGTGGTTATATGTTGTTTAAGGTCTTCAACACTGCTGCAGACTTCGTTCAGTTTCCTGGTGAGAGTAGCAGTAACCTCACCAGGAATTATCGGCACTTCATCCGGTTCATATATGACAAACTTAGGAAGAGCTATTTTCTTTTCGTCACACTGCCGAACAGCTCCGATCAGATCAGTCACAATATCAAGCGCCTTGACACGCTCTGACACACGAGTAGTCTTTCCAGCCATCGGCCAGATAATTTCCTTGGCTTTCAACAGTATATCAGGCTTATAATATTGTGTCGCTTTCGAGATAATATCTACACTTGCGTTTCCCGCCTTATTCGCACGATAAACAAAGTTCAGGACAGGATTATAGATCATTTTTATCTCTCTCGAATCAGTCCCCATTTCACCCGCAGAATGAAACAGCAGAGCGTCCAAAAATCACAGTCGGTGGGCAGGAATGAATGCTCGGAGCGTACGTCGATCACCGGGAGCAAGGGAAGCGTCGAGACCTGCTCACCTGTTCCCTGCAATTTAAGGCTAATTAACCGGCAGGTACCAATACGGCGCTTCCGGCAGGTTCTCTCCCCTCTTCTGCTTGGTCCCAAGCGATCTAAGCAGTCCACAGGACTTCACTTATTCAGCTTATTCCCAGTAAAAAACCAGCACCTTAATGATATGGGAACAAATATGGCCCTCTATGAAATTGGCGATATAGATGGCGTGCCAGTCTACTTGAGAAAAAAGATGGCGTTGGCGAAAATACCCAGAGTTAAAGACCTGTTCTAGGAATTGGAGAAGATCTCTCAATTTAATTTAACTATAAATCTATCCATAAAGGGTAAAGATCAATAGGAAAAACAACCTCAAAGTAATGCGATAGCTTTATCCCATTAACAGCAAACAAGCAAACTCAGGCACATTAACTATGGAAATAACAGAGATGGCGTTATATATATATATATATGGTTGGGTTCATTCCCTAGTCAATACCTCGCTCTTTAATCCAAAGATTATTTAGTACTTTCATAAAAGCTATTTATTCTAATTAACGGCATTTGTGATTAAGGGGTGATTTTTAAAGAATTGGAACAAAATCCGAACTTTAGCTTGAAGAGCAAGGTATTAACTAGGGGGCGAACCCTCTAATATACGTATTAAAAATATATGAATATAGAAGTTCGTTACGTAAGTTAATCCGTAAGTTATGTATATTTATTACGAATAAAAACGTTCGTAAATAAAATTAAACAGGTTTCAAGAAAGCCATTCAACCAAATAAAAGTAAAATTAATATTCAAATTTTGTTTAATTATTCATGTACGGTGAGCCAAAATCAAAACCTGCATTAATGCAAAAACGTTCAAAAATTAAATAAAAAAGTTTTTTTAACTGAAAGTAAGGAACGACGTTAAAACTTTAAACGAACGGAAATTATTCCGCATATGAAAGGGGCTGTCCTCTCCTCAACGCATCGCCCTTTACGCTAAAGTTTGACTTTCTCACAACTTTATTTTTTTTAAACAATGAAAAACTTTAGCGTAAAGAGCGAGGTGTTGAGGAGGGGACAGCCCCTTTCATATACGGAATAATTTCTGTTCGTTTTAAGTTTTAACGTCGTTCCTTACTTTCAGTTAAAAAACTTGTTTTTTCTTATTTAATTGTAGATAGGAGCTTGAAACCTCAACAGTAGGGTTCTCTGATACGCTGAATATGATTGTGGGATTTTCATTAAAGTTCTATAAATTTTAGGGGTCTTCCCCCCTTTTTTCAAAAATCAGCCAAACTTTCTCATAACTTTTAATGGACTAAACTTGCTGTAACTTATATATTGCTGTAATATATATTGTAATATATATATATATATATATATTATATATATATATATATATGTATATATATATGTAATATATATGTAATATATATATATTATATATTGCTTATATATTATTGCTGTAACTTGATTCTTTTGATGTATCTATTGATATCAAAATCATTAGTTTTCTAGAGTTTCGGTTACCATTGAGCCGGGTCGCTCCTGACTTTACAGTTCGTTACCACGAACTGTTTGATAACGCCAATGAATCTTAGACTTATTGATCCTAAGGAAATCTGAACTAAAAAAATATGAAGCCATACTATGCTGCTCCACATTGATTTGGCTCCACATTTGCAGAGCTATCTAGATAATAACTAAATCTAAGTTTTTTATCTGTTTTGAGTTTCCTAAATCCCACCTTTACCGGAGAATTAAATAAAAAATACAAGTTTTTTTTACTGAAAGTAAGGAACGACTTTAAAATCTAAAACGAACAGAAATTATTCCGTTTATGAAGGGGGCTGTCCCCTCCTCAACGCCTCGCTCTTTACGCTAAACTTTCTTATTGTTTAAAAAAAAGTTGTGAGAAACTCAAACTTTAGCGTAAAGAGCGTGGCGTTGAGGAGGGGACAGCCCCCTTCATAAACGGAATAATTAATGTTCGTTTTCAGTTTTGACGTCGTTCCTTACTTTCAGTTAAAAAAACTTGTTTTTTATTTAATTTTTGAACGTTTTTGAATTAATTCAGGTTTTGATTTTGGCTCACCGTACATTACTAATTAAAAAAAAAAATTGCATATAAATTTTACTTTTATTTGGTTAAATGACTTTCTCGAAACTTGTTTAATTTTATTTACGAACTTTTTTATTCGTAATAAATATACGTAACTTACGAATTAACTTACGTAACGAACTTCTATATTCATAGATTTTTAATACGTATATTAGAGTGTTCGCTCCATAGTCAATACCTTGCCCTTTAAGTTAAAGTTTTAATTTTTTCCAATTCTTTAAAAATGACCCCTAAATCACAATCAGTTGATCAGTTGAAATCAGTTGAAAAACTTGATTTTTTTACTTGATTTCTGATCTTTTTCTTTAATAATGCTGGGAAATCTGGTACCACCTTCATAGCAATGTCTCTTCCCCCATGAAAACTTCCTTCATGGAAAGATCCTTCCATATAACCCCCGACCCACCCTCTCCCCACGTACTAGAAAAAATCCCCCCTGAAAACGTCTGTGTACTTCCCAATGACCAATACTATATGTTAACATTGGATAAAGTTAATAGCTTTCAGCCCTCCCCCCGGGGAGTTCGGGGGATTAAGTCATCCTAAAAGACATTGTTATCATATTTTTGACCTTTTTTAACAAAAAGGCTATCTCAAAATTTTGATAGGGTGACTTTGGGAAAAAAATGAGCGTGGGAAGGGGCCTAGTTGCCCTCCATTTTTTTTGTCACTTAAAAAGGGCACTAGAACTTTTAATTTCCGTTCCAATGAGCCCTCCCACGTTATTCTAGGACCATTGGGTCAATACGATCACCCCTGAAAAAAAACAAATAAATATGCATCCGTGATCTTTCTTCTGGCAAAAAATGCAAAATTCCACATTTTTGTAGATAGGTGCTTGAAACATCTACAGTAAGGTTCTCTGATACGCTGAATATGATGGTGTGGTTTTCATTAAGGTTTTATAACCTTTAAGGGGTCTTACCCCCTTTTTTCTAAAATCAGCCAAATTTTCCCCGGCACTTAACTTTTGATGGGCAAGACCACACCAGTAGTAAGTCGTATAAAGGTTTGAACCCTACGCCTGAGGCATAGATATGTGTGTGTACTTTAAACGAATTGGGGTTACCAGGGTCATTTGCAAAGAGGTATCATTTCTATAGAAGGTATAGTAATTTGAAATATCATGTGGAATTTGCTTGAAGGTATATACTTTGCGTACGTGCCCGTACCAAACAGGTTGGTTATAATCTGTTCTGCTTCAAGTTTTTTCTGACACAATTAACTGAATTTCTATTTCATGACAAACAAGTTTTTTTTTAGGTTAGGTCCGTGTTGGAAAAACCGGTGTATCTTTTTTAGAAGCTAATTATTTTTTGTATATATTCAAGTTTCAAATTAGATTCCTCAACAGTTTTGAATAGTTTATTGAACATAACACAACTGACATTTTTTGTAAGCATTTACATAGAAAATGGATAATTCAAAGCAATTTCTGGTGAATAAAAATTTTCTCATTATTATAATAAAAAAAGAAATTATCTTATCATTAAGTTAAGGAAGAAATTCTTTCCTTACACTAGAACTAAGGGTACTTATATACTTAGAAGCCTATTGTTTTTAGGAGCTGAAACCTCTAAATAATTCTCCTATAGGTTGAAGCTTACGGCGGCTTTTTTTTTTTTTTTTTTTTTTTTAGGTGTGTTTTTGAAAATACTTCCAGGCCAGTCTGCATTTACGGTGTGATTTTTATCATGATCAGTTAACCTTTTTAGGGATGTTTTTGAAAAAAAAAGTGCTTAGCTCTATTGAAAAAAAAAATGTTTTGCACTACTTTAAATGCCTAACATAAACTGAATTATTTTCCCAAACCTAAAATGCATTTTTTTTTCAAGGAAGTGGACACATGCAATACCCCCCCTTCTGAAAAGAGGGCACGATATAGCGAAGGTATATTAATGCAAGCTACAAGAACTTCAGTTATCAAATTCGCTACTAGAACTACACAAGACCAGCCAATGCCTGCGAATCTTTTAATGACAGGGACCTCTGACCCCCGTGTTAGCTCCATATCAGCTGGAAAGAACTTGAAAAGGGAGTGGACTGCCTTATATAATGCCTCAGCTCAACCTACTGAAGATTGTGACCTTAACCCCCCTCAAGTTTTGCCAAGGAGTTCAGATATAGAAGTCCAGTCAGAATTTGTAAGTATATACATAATTTTTTTGTTTCTATCCCTATTTTCAAAAATAAGGTAAATTTTCTCAGGGGCATAGCTTTTGATGAGTAAAACTTAAAATTTGTTTCTAAAAAACTATTTCATTTTCTTTCATTAACCAAATTAGCTGGTATATGTATAAAGGAATGATTATCATGCATTTCTATAACGAAAAAAAAAACCTTACCTCGTAACTTCTATCCAAGATGCATTCTAATGCAATAATTCCAATATTCCTTTTAGACAAAAAAAAACTAACTATTTGAAAAAAAAACGAAAGAGAAAACAATTGCTACTATACAGTTAACGCGCACTTTTAGACTGGTATTTTTGCCCTAATGCATTTGCATACATCCGCTACTTATCAGATCTACCATCGCTTTTTAATCCGATTTGAATTCTAAGTAGGGTCGCATGCAAAGCGGACTTTAAATAGCAAGATGTATATCTTCAATAAGCAATTTACACAGGGAAAAAGGTTTTTTGATAATTTCCAAATATGTCTTCGCAGCAATGTTAAGAAACATTATTTGGGTGAAGCCGTTTTTGATCATTTCATTGAAACACTTAGGTGTTTTCGAGAAAGAATTTGAGGTTGTTCTATTTGAACAGTGTTGTGAAGTCCGATACCCCCCCCCCCTAACTCGAAAGGGTATCGATCCTCCTACATCGAAGGAAGCTCCCGGTTCCCAAGGGTCCTCCCCGGGAGAGGGGGAGGGGAGGGAGGGTTCTAAAAAAGGACCATCCAACATTTTAATTGCACTTTAATTGTTGATATGGATGGAGAAAAAAGTTCTTCTCTCTCTTACAAGCATTTATTTAGCCCAGGTCAACTTCAAACAAATCCGTTGGCAAAAGACACAGGAAAATACGGATTATTGAGAAGGTAGCACCATCAACCACCGACATATGGGGTTTATACTTTTAAAAAATACAAAGTTCAATATTCGAAACTAGCTTCAGCAGGAGCTTAGGATAGTAGTGGTGACAATTTAGATATAAGGAGCAATTGCCCCCTATTTTTGAAAAAATACCTTTTTGTGGCATTTATACTTTTTTAAAAAAATACAAAGTTCAATATTCGAACCTATCTTCAGCAGGAGCTTAGGATAGTAGTGGGGGCAATTGCCCCCTATTTTTGAAAAAATACCTTTTTGTGGCATTTATACTTTTAAAAAATACAAAGTTCAATATTCGAAGCTATCTTCAGCAGGAGCTTAGGATAGTAGTGGTGACAATTGAGATATAAGGAGCAATTGCCCCCATATTTTTGAAAAAATACCTTTTCGTGGCATTTATACTTTTAAAAAATTCAATATTCGAAGCTAGCTCCAGCAGGAGCTTAGGATAGTAGTGGTGACAATTGAGATATAAGGAGCAATTGCCCCCTATTTTTGAAAAATACCTTTTTGTGGCATTTATACTTTTAAAAAATTCAATATACGAATTTATTTAGCCCAGGTCAAACAAATCCGTTGGCAAAAGAAACAGGAAAATACGGATTATTGAGAAAGTAACAGCACCACCAACCCCCGACATATGGGATTCGTGTCCATTAACTGAAGCCGAGGAGCAATTGTTCGTACAGCATACTGCGTCAGTTGAACAATGGTCAAATTTCATTGACACTTATAATGAAGAGGCTCAAACAATCGAATTGGACTCATATTTTGCATTTTTGTTTTAAAAAAAAAAAATTTTTGGAATAAAACCATTAATTTTTTCTAAGAATAAGACTACATTTTCCCGACTAAAAAAAAAAAAATATATTTTTTAACATGTTCAGTTGACATTATGAAAGACATAAGGCAATGTAACTTTTTTTTCTTCTTCTTTTAATTGTTCAGGTGGTGGTGGTAGTGATAGTGGGACAATGGCTATGAGAAATTGACAAAGTTTATTAACTATAAAAAAAATTTACATAAAAAATAAAACTTTTTTTTTCTATAGATTAAAAATATAGCACCACCACCAGCGACACCATTGAGTGATGAAGCAACTATATTTACAGGACCAATTCTGTCACCACCAGCAGAGTTCAGGGATGAAGCTACATTGGTCCTAGAGAATATGGAGTGGGAAAGTGGCTTCCTTAACGATGTTTTTGGGGAAATGGCCAGCCTGGATGACTTAAGCTGTGATATTGACATGCTTGAGGATCCGGGGTGGACAGATAGTTTCATGCGTGAATATTTAGATGATGATGTTACAAGTAAATCTGAACCGGGTCCTCATAACGAAATTCCATCAGCGGACAATACAGGCTGGCTCGACCAATTGTCCCCAAACACATTGGAATATGTACTAGGGGACCTCATGCCACATCCCCCCAATGTGATTGAACAGACTGGGAGTGGTGTTATTGACAATTCTCTGTCACCCGCCACCACCACTCCACTTAATGCTATAGATAGAAGTAGTAGTAATACAACAGCAACAGTATCCCCTCTTCCGGATTTTTTTCTCTCCAACTCTGCCTTGCATCACACATTGGTCTACAGCGCCAAATTCGGTGACCCTTTCAACTCTCTAGTGTCGGGGGATATAATAACAGATCCCCTGGCCATTACACATTCATATACTGATAAGATTCGAGCCATTCTTGAAGAACAAATGGGGGTGTGGGGAGTGGGGGTCAGTTTAAAAGCATCAATAGCACTAAAAATATTTTTTTTAAATGAAAGTGCGGGTGAGATGTATTCGAAATACTTGCATACAGAGATGTTGGCAATACACCCGCATTTATCAAATTATGGGGAGGTTTTTCTAAATTGGGCCAATAGTATTCAAAGTAAGTGGGAAAATTATAACGAGGGGGGTAGTGGATCTGTGGTTTTATTTATTGAAAGTTTAAATGTTAACATCTGTAGGTTTAAAAAGGATTTTATTGTAAGAGGTGGGCATGGGGGAGGGAGGGCAATTGAATTAAAATATCATTCAGATTTAGAGGGGTGTAGGGGGATACAACGAATCTGTTTCGATACGAGGCTGCAGTGTTTCAAGTATGCGTTTTTAATTGCGGCATACAGACCACTTCAAAAAGATGCCACTAAGAAAAAGTTGGATAAAATGGCAGTTAATGGTAGGGAGGGTTCAAAGTTCCCCAAAGTAGATTTTAATTGTTTAAATGGTCAATATCCCGTGACACTAAAAGGAATAGATATTTTTGAGCGGGCTAATGCACATTTAAAGATTGGTGTCACGGTGTTACAGTATGAAACAGAATTTGAAGAGGGTCAGCGTTCCGATAAGAAGGGTGTATTATTTCCAGTGCGGGCTCCTTCAATTGAATCAGTAGAATATTGGGTGTGGCTTCTATACACCCCACCCACAGACTCCGATTCAATTGGTCATTTCAATCCAATTACGGATATTAGTAGGGTTCTAAGTGAGGGTAAAAATCGGAATGTACGTTATTACTGTCCAACATGCCTCTCAAGATTTTGGACTGATTTAAAGTTAAAGCATCACATGAAACACTGTAAACGTCATGGATACCAGGCTGTGGAGACGGTAAGCGGAGATAGAGCGATCTTACGTTTTAAAAATTTTCAAAATACGCTCCTGCAGAGCAATAAGATCGCTTTGGACTGCGAGGCTAAGCTGACAGACGTGTGCGATCCGTCAAATTCAAATCATGTTAAAATACATGAAGCCATAGGGGTCTCTTACGCTCACGCGCAACGAGATTCCAATAATACCATGCAAGTGCTGGAGGTAGTTGAGATGTTGAGTGACGGTGAAGACTGCATGCGCTCGGCATTGGTCAGTCTAGTCAAAACAGCGAACGGTGCAATTTCGCGCCTTCGTTATACAAACTATCCTATGGTCCTATCACCAGATGACATAGTGGCCATTAAAAATCGTAAAATGTGTTGGGTTTGCAAGGGAGAATTTGATGATGGTGTTGGGAATGGGGGGAGGAGGAAGGTGATCGACCATGATCATTTGTGGCAGGAAATTACATCGGGAGGGAGTAACTTTAGAGGGGTAGCCCATCAGTCATGCAATTTAAACGTTAGACAACAATATTTCGTACCTGTTTTTATACACAATTCCAATTACGACTTAAAGTTTGTTCTTCCGGCGTTGGCCCGCATTGCCAAGGGAGGAGTTGTAGATGACGCATGGATAGATGGTTCTTTTTCATATAATATCATACCCAAATCATCGGAGAAGCTACTGCTGCTAGAATTCATGTGGAAAACAGTTGACAAGGGTAACACGTGCCTGAATAAAATCCGTTTTTTAGACTCTTTCAGCTTCTTCCCCAAATCTTTAAGTCAATTGATTCAGGTGCAGAAAAGTGACAATTTTGATAGCTTCCCCCTCCTCAAACAGCGCTTCCCCGATGATGAAATGTATGATTTATTAACGTGTAAGGGTATATATCCATATGATTATTACAACTCTGGCTCGAGGCTAGATGAGGTGTCACTACCGCCCATTGAAGCTTTTTACAATTCTCTTACTGAGAGTGAGTGCACCACTAGCGACTACGAATTTGCTAAGAGGGTTTGGGCAAAGGGCGGATGTAAAAATGGGTGGGATTATTGTAAACTTTACTTGGCCAGTGACGTACTCACTCTTCTGGATATTGTGTGCAAAAATACGGATAAAATCTATGGGGAATTTGGGTTGGATTTAGGTTATTATTTTTCCACTCCCCATTTGGTGATGGACTTGATACTTAAAATCAGCAAAGAAGAAATAGGTCTGATCGCCGATGTGGATCAGCATCTGTTTGTAGAGAGATCAATGAGGGGTGGGTATGTTTTTCACGGGGATCGTATCATGAAAACTGATCCGAGTGGACAGCACACCGATGAAAAGTCGGACGCAGTTTTTTTGGATATGAATTCTCTTTACCCATCGGCAATGTCTCACTACTGTTTGCCGTGTGGCAATTATAAATGGCTTGACAATCCCTGTGCTTCGAATTTCCCCGACATTG
Organism: Artemia sinica; assembly: GCA_027921565.1. Taxonomy (NCBI): domain Eukaryota; kingdom Metazoa; phylum Arthropoda; class Branchiopoda; order Anostraca; family Artemiidae; genus Artemia; species Artemia sinica. Next base: position 10,735,286 of record CM051264.1, on the reverse strand, counting down.
CCAGTGTTGAGGAGAATGGGGCACAGGGATGGTTTTTTGAAATTGACGGTGAAATACCCATGGAAATCCATGACTCGGTAAAAGACTTTGTTTTTCCGTGCATAAATAGACCGGTGGGTAGGGACTCTCTGAGCCCCTACAATTTATCTTTAGTAGAGGACGGGAGTATGCACTGGGTACCTTCAAAACAAAAACTAATTGCCGATCTCAACCCGAAACAGAATATCGTTGTTCATCACGTGCTATTGAAATGGATGGTGTCCAATGGTTTCAAGGTCACAAAGATTCATAGAGCCCTCCAATTTGATCAAAAGCCTTACATGAAAACGTTTATTGACACCTTTGTCAGTAAGCGTTCACAAGCGAAAACGAAAGTTGAAAAAGAAGTCTATAAACTCATTTTGAACTCAGCTTTCGGTAAAATGTGCGAGAGCGTACGACACAGAAGTCGATGTGACATTGTAACCAACCCCAAAGATTGTGCTCGAATCATTGCGGATCCAAACTTCACATCGTTCACAATCATAGACTCCAATATGGTGCTCCTACATCGCAAGAAAAGAAACATTGTATTAAATAAAAATATTGCAGGCGGAAGTGCAATAACTGAAATATCCAAGAAACTCATGTTGTCATTTTATTATAATGTATGCAAGGTACAGTGGCCGATTGAGGGACAAGTTCAAGTGTACTACGGGGACACTGATTCACTCCTGTTAAAAGTCAAAACTGAAAATCTATTGAATGATTTGGAAAATGGCGAGTACATTAGCTCACGAATGGACTACACTAATTGGGACGAATCCCTCTACCCAGAGCTAGTGAAACGCCAGGCCCCAAATCAATTGTTAATGTTAAAATCTGAAACGGGTAGCGATCTGATATCCAGTGGTGTGTTTCCTGGACCGAAGGTATACTGTGTGGAAACGCACGGCAAGGATATCAAACAAGTTTGCAAGGGGGTACCTACACACTTTGTAAAAAATAATTTCGACATGAGTGTGTATAGAAACTGTGTGGAACGTAGTTTAGTGCCAAGGGCGAAAGTCATGGCGATTCGCTCTTTACAATTTAAAAACTACACAGTTAGAGTTGAGAAAAACGCCATGTCTGCCATATCGGACAAAGTCTATGTACTTGAGGATGGTGTGAAGGTACTACCATACGGTCATTATTTAATTTCAGACCGAGTTGAATGTACAGAGTACAGAAAACAACTCGGTCTAAAAAAATTAACTTAAATTCACTAGAAAAAGTATAAATTGGGTGGGAGGGTTTTTTTGTGGGTAATTAGGTTTTTTTTTGTGGGTAATTAGGTTTTTTTTTCTAATTCTTTTTTTTTCTATCACAATCAATTTTCAATGTGTGTGTGTGTGTGTTTGCAAGGCAGATCAATTTCCAGTATTTAATGCCGGCCCCGGCCCGGGCCCGCCGCAGCGGGCCCCCCGGCGCCCGGCGCTTCCCGGCCCCGGCCGCTGCAGCGGCCGCCCCCGGGGGGGGGGGGGGAAGGGGGGGACCCCAAAATTTAAAATGTTGTAAGTAAAAGTGATATTTCAAGTGCGCATTATTCCAATAAATGTTGTATTTTTTATAAATAAATAAACAGAAAAAAAAGTGTATTTATTTAAGTGTTTGTTTTTTTTTTCTATTGGTTATGTAAATGTTGTATTTTTTTTTATTATAAATAAATTAAAAAAAAGTGTATTTTTTTTATTCATGTTTAATGTGCCTTTTTCAATGTAGTTTTTTTTTTAAAAGTATTGTCACCTTTTTTTATGTATATAATAAAAGAAAATATTATTCTTTATTCTTCTTCTTCTCGTTATTATTATTCTTGAACGGAGTAGTAGTAGTAGTAATAGGGAAATTATTTAGTCATTAGACAGCCATAGTCTACAGTTAGTTGTCCAGGTGAACTGTTGAAGGGAACATGTATCAATTTAAAACACCATTCAGATCGTTTCTGTGTGGACCGTCAATGTCGGGCAAAACAACACTCTTAACTAAAATAATTAAAAATTGTGATAAAATGTTTGTGGAAAAGCCGAAAAAAATCTACTATTGCTATAGTATTTGGCAGGAGTCATATGATAAAATAAAAGCAATTGCTGCCACGACAGGGTTGGTGCAGATACAATTCATACAGGGACTTGATGTTTTCAGCATTATTGAACAAAACTCTTGGTTGATCATTGACGATCTGGCTGAATCTATTGAACAATGGTCCCAGGAAATGCTACAACTGTTCACTGTTCGCTCTCATCATGAACAGATTTCCGTTACTCTGGTTCTACACAATCTCTTTCATCAGAGCAAGTGTATGCGAACACTTGCATTGAACTGCACCTACTATATCATCTACAGAGTTGTTCGTGATTCTAGCTCGCTAATAACTCTCAATAAACAAATCTACCCGGGAGCCCCCAAATTTCTGCTCTCAGCATACAATCAGGCAACTAATAAACCCTACGGCTACATCCTATTGGATCTTAATCAAAATACACCCGAGGATCTGCGTGTAGTCACAGATCTTTGACAATGAAATTACAGTATATCTCCCCGTGAACACTAAAAAGACCTATTAGTTGCTATCATGACACTGAAGAAACTACATGAAAATAGACATTTGTTTTCAGTTCTAAGCACTTCAAAACCTCCGCTTAGGAAAGCAATACTCAAACATGGTATTGACAACGATTTCATTAATCTAATATCCGAACTTTGTTTAAATTTGATCGAGGGTAATGTTCAAGTGCCAGAAGTAGTTAAGCAACAGGCAAAGCAACATCGTTCCATTGTACGTACATTGGCCTCTAAAAAGAAAGGAAAGAATTTCAAAAGGAAACGACTTCTTCAGGCGGGCGGTAGCTTTTTCACACTTTTACTGCCAATAATTGCAGGACTTGTAAACAGTTTTCTCTAAAAGAGAGAGAGAATGGCAAAACCCTATAAATTGACTCCAATAGAACTCGCTCTCTCACCCGTCGAACACTTTGAGAACAATCTGAGTAAATTCCTTGACAATGAAAATATTGAGGATGATAAAAAACTGCTTTTACTTCAAGATGCACTTCGCCGAGTGGACAAACACAAGTCCTATCGGTCGAAGCCCACTGCTGCTGCTGCTGCTGCTGATCCCAAAAAAGAATCATCTCCTCAGGATTCTGCTGCTGCTGGAACACAATTGAAGAAGGAGGAATTGGATTCAATTGTATTGAAAATTGGAAATCTAATGCCCCACTCATATCGTGAACAAAGTAAACGACTCCTAGCCTATCTCTTGGAAAGTGATCACATTCAAGTAGAGAGCAATGGGGCAGGGATTATAATTCAGGGCAAGAGCTATAATCCACTTGATTTAATCTATGATATAGTTACAAATCGTAAAGGACTATTATCATTTGACACTCATCTATACAACTTTTTAAATACATTAAACTTCCCCAAAAGTCTTATTGGCAATAGACAAATTCTAAAAAAATTAAATGAACATGCATCATCGTCATCATCATCAACAACAACATTGACACCATTAAAAAATGAACTTGAAGAAGAAGATTTTAAATCAATTTTGGAAAATACTAGCCCACCGCTGATAGCTAGACAAAAGCGAAGACGTATCAAGTCATCATCACCACCACCACCAATGGCCAGTATACAAAAGGGTAGCGGTCGTTACACAACGTGTTTACGTTCAAAATGGTTGAAGTTCTGAAAGGTGTTTATGAAAATATTGGTGAGGCGGGGAGTTTAAGTTCCCCCACAACTCTTTCCAAAGTCACTGGTGTTCGCACTAAAAATGTACAAGACTATCTACAGAATGAATCAAGTTACACTCTGCATAGAAATCATAGACTTCGTGCCAATCAATATCGAAAAACTAAAGCCTTTTACCCATTGCATATAATGCAAGCAGATCTCCTGACTCTAGATGAGCTTCAACGGCGTCACAATACACCGTACAAGTACATTCTACTTGCAATCAGTGTTTATAGTCGTTATGCATATGCAATTCCATTGCGATCAAAGAGAGGTGTTGAAGTTGCTCAGGCCATTGAAAGTATTCTCCAACAGGATACGTATAAAAAAATTCAAACGGATCGCGGTAGTGAATTTGTTAATCCCCATGTTGCAAAAGTACTAGAGAAATATAGTACACTGCTCTATCATAGTCACAGTCCTATAAAGGCTGCATTGGCCGAACGATTGATAAGAACTATTCGACTTTTAATTTCAAGATAATGTACATTGAAAAATACATCGGCTTTTATTCATGATCTTGGTAAAATCATGTTGATTTATAATCAACGACCTCATCGATCATTGTCCAACTCTACGCCAATGGAAGTTCATCATTCTGATCATGATACAATTGACACCTTTCTTAAACAGTATTCCAATGAATCGTCGGCTGTCAAGAAGAAGAAAAATAAATTCAATGTTGGTGATACTGTCCGAATTAATAGAACAACTAATGTTTTTGAAAAGGGGAATTACTTGTGGTCCACCGAACTTTTTAAGGTGGCAAAAATCCTAGACACTAAACCCATAACTTATAGCCTGCGTGATACCAAAGATGAGGAGATTCTCGGTGGCTTTTATGACTATGAACTACAAAAAGTTAAAAATGCCAGTGAAATCTATCAAATTGAAAAGATATTAAAGAGACGTACTCGTGGGGGTAAGAAACAGTTACTTGTTCGATGGCTAGGATACAACTCTGATTTTGATTCTTGGATCGGTGTTGAAGATATTGACAATGCCCAATGATTTCTATGTAACTTTCATGTCCAACGTTTCCGATCCTCTCTACAATGACTTGAATACGACAAGTGATTTTTGGACAAAACTCTCCCCCGCCGTCAAATTTGACGGTGCATATGAAGTGGCTCTTGTCGACTGTATTCTCAAAAATACCTATGACATCCTGAGAAAGGATCGTAAATATGAAATAAAAATACGACCGTTTGAATTCGGTGATGAAGGTGCAATGGCAACTTTTGACTCTAATCAGTACCCTATTGCTAACATCCCCTACAGGGAATACAATAACATGCATGAACTGTGTCGAGTTATCAACAAAAAAATTGCAAGTCGAAAAAAAGGTGGTTTCACTTTCAATTACTCGACGGAACAAAGGAGAATTTATATTACCAATCCATTTGAGAATGAAAGAATTTTCCTCAATGAGAATTTACGTGAGGTTCTTGGTTTTAAAAACCGTATTATTAAGACAGAAAATTTCAGTGGTAGTGACCATGTTATCTATGCAGACTATGCACCCAGCTTCTCCACGGACACTTGTATATTTCTCTACGCTTCATTTGTGGAAACATCTCGGGTTGGTAATTCAAATGTTCCCCTCCTACGAGTTCTTGAACGAAAAACCAATCAAGAACATGTTCACCACTACAATATAAAGCATCTTCAGTATATTCCCGTAAACACTTCCTATTTGGAACTCTGTCAGTTAACACTAAGAACTGAATTAGGTGATCCAATAGCAATTTCAAAAGGCTTAGCAGTGATTACATGTCATTTTCGACCCATTGTCAACGACAACGACGGTACAATAACCTAAAAAATGAACAATAGAAGAATTCCATTTGTCTGTCCCGATATTGACTGTTATGTTGGTGCTTTGAGTCCACGTCAAATAGGCAATGGATTGGACTACTACAAGGGGCGTACTACAATGTCTGGCTATGGTCTTGGTAGCTGGTTTGCTAGGCTATTTCGTTCTGCACTACCCCTTGCCAGAAAATATCTTGTACCTGCTGCATCAAATTTTGCTGCCTCCACACTACAGGACTGGGGGTCGGGCAAGAATTTCAAGGAGAGTGTTAAGGAAAATATTAGATCTTCAGCAAGAGCCGTTGGTGAACAATTAAAATCTAGACAAAATGGGGAGGGATTGAAAAGGATGCGTTCGCGTCATTCACTCATCAGTCTCCAGCCAGGCAGGAAGCAAAGGACATCAACAAGGACTTTGAGAAATAAAACAACGAAGTCCAATAGGCAACAGAAGAAGAAAAAGAAAAAGATTGTTAGATCAAAGAAGGATTTCTTCTCTTAAGATGACTTATCTACCTCACAAGGAATCATATCCATCAATCAGTTCCTCATTGAATCTATTCAATGCTGGAAATGTTGATGTCAGCGTCAAGTATTGCTACTATGAACAATTTCACCCTCAACAACCCCTCTCGGAAAATATACACTTTCAAATATTTTCCAATGAAGACTATTTCATTGATTTGTCGTCAACATTTATTGATTTAAACGTTGTGGTGAAGAAAAAGTCAGATAATACAACTCCGAATGCCGGCGATGGTCTCTCCTATGAAAACTGTATTCTACACAACCTATTCAAACAAATTAATGTATTTATTAATGGAACATTGGTGAGCACTAGCAATAATTTATCCAACTATGCAAGCTACATACAATTTATGATGATGACACCAAAGGCGTACAAGGAGATGAGAGGACAATCATTGGGCTATGAATATCGAACAGGTGTTGATACTGACGGTGAGTTGACTACTGCAGTGACCCAGCAGTATCATCTAGTTGGAAAATTAAATCATGAGATATTCAATATATCCCAATGGCTACCCCCCAATGTCAAGATTGACATAAAGTTACAGATGGCACCATCGAATTTCATTTTGAGAAAAACACTTCCTGCAGCACCCGATGCAAATGTCATTATCACATCGGCAATTCTCCACGTCCGAAAACAACAGGTTATGAGCTCTGTTGCATTGGCAGTGGAAAAGCTAAGAGCCAATGGCAACAACATTAAACTTCTTGTCCCCCATACGATTACCAATCAACGTCACATTGCCACCGGCTCTCGTAGCTGTAGCGATTCATCATTTATCAATGGAGAAATCCCATCAAAATTGGCTTTGGCCTTTGTGAAGAGTGGCAGTGCCGTTGGATCCTGGACTGAATCCCCCCATGATTTTAATTTTTTCGGTCTATCTAGCCTTGTGTGCAAAGTGAATGGTAATCCACTGTACACTCTATCATTTGACAAAAATCCCATAGAACTCTGTACGAGTTGACCATGCAATCCCTAGATCATGACTCTCAACTATTTGAAAATGGAATAACCGATTCAATGTTTTCAAAAAATCATGGGGTTATTGTTTTGGATTTGTCAGGCACACAGGATATGACCATAGTACGAACAGGGAATGTACGTTTAGAGTGTACATTTGCCAATGCTCTGACTGAGAGTATCACGCTAATATCACTGAGTCAATTTGAAACCTTTTGGGAAATCACGCCCGACGGCAGTGTTCTACTAGACCTAGCACCATGAACACAAACCAAATAATCAACGTATTTAGTATGGATCCATACATGTCCCAGTACAAGTCCTATTGCATACCTTCGGACTTCATTGAAAAAATTCCAAGTGTTAACAATATCCTAATCATTGTTAATAGCAGTCCATCGACTTTGAAGACCGGTCATTGGCTATGCATCTTTCAAACAGCAAAGAATATTGAATTTTTTGATCCTCTTGGCCTATCGTATAAATTCTACGCTCCATACATCAGCAACTTTATTGAAAGCAGTGGGAAAACCATTATTCAAAATCAACGAAGAGTACAGGATTTAACGACTAAGACATGTGGCTTTCATGCACTACTCTTTTTCATGTTCAGATGTCGTGGCTACACCTACAACCAGTTTCTCAACATCTACGTTGACTTACCTCAATTGAACGACTTTCTAGTGGAGAATATACTTACAAGTGTATTTAATATTGATTTTAGTGCCCTAAGAATAAAATGTTCTAAAGATGTATGTGAAATTGTTTATTAATAAAAAAATTTATATACATGATAAAACGACTTTTCTACTCTTTAGATTTCATCCACTACTAGGTATTTGTCGACAACAACTAGTGCAGGTAGATTATCTGAATTCACAGTGTACTGATCCTGATGTAGTGCAATGTCAGGGTCACATTTTCTACAGTAGAGTGTGACTTCACTCTTGTCATATCTCTTTGTATAGTCAATGATACTATTCTCATTCATTCTATAGAATTCACATGTTTCAATTTGCCTATTTGAAGCAATTTCACAAACAGTGTCCTCAAGTGTCGAATCACATTCCGTCACAGCCAAATAAAAATCAGTGGGCTTATAATCATAACACCCAGTGTCTTCACAATGATGACGTAGAAACCATATTCTTTTGTTGTTCCAACAGTTGAATCGTTGACCAGGTTCCTCCTCCCAGAACAATCTAAAACCACGACGATACCAACCTCGTAGCAATAAACTAAAATCACGGTTAGGATTCTTTCCAATCATACCGGGATATGTACTCTCCCACTGCTTGCATTTATCATAATGACAATTGGAACATAGGTGACCTCTAGGATGAGAGTCACACACCTCTTCAAGACAGGAATTACAACCTTTAATTTGTACAGCATATCCTCTGTGCAATTTACACGGGTTGCATAATCTACACTTTTCATCATACTCCTCAATCATTGTGCAATTCTCACATGATGACCAGCTGCCCTGTGTGTACATACATAACGGACATGTATGGAACATTTTGTCATGTGTTAACGCTCTCACTGCCACAATGAAACTGAGCTAGCAACAAAAAAAAATTGTCTGAGAGAGAGAGAGGAGTAAATCATCCTTGAGCACCATCTTTCTTATGAAAAAAAGTCCTAAATTTCTAAACTAATGTTTAAAAGCATATCCACAATATCATTTTGTCGTGTCGTGATAATATATCAATAAATTGTGTAAATACATTTGGACCACGTTGTAGAAGCTTCATACAATAGTCTAATGATGGAGAATCAGTTTTCATTATATCGACAAGCATTCCTCGAGAAAATATCTTCCTTAGAATAGACAACTCTAGAAAATCATCATCTAGAATTAAATGTTTTTCCATATGAACTAGATTCCTCATGATTCGATCTTTCTCGAATCTATCCATTTTTTTTTTTAGTCCTAACTCTCTCACAACCAACTTCAGACTAATCAGAATTTCTTTTTTCTACTCTAGAAAATATACGCTTGTCTACTATAGAAAGAAAAAAAAATACCATTGATTTAGAAACATTTTTATTGAACATAATTACAATAATAATATTCACTGATGCATTTTGTTCTCATCAATATATTTCGATAGGACATCTAATGCTGACCGAAGTTTATTTATATGGAGAATATTCACTTTTCCAGCAAAACATAGTTGCTCCTCCTGCTTAAATTTGCTTAATGATATCACGTATCTCGCATACATAATGTCCCATTCAAGACATAGTCTACAGCCAGCGGTTATTTCCACGGCTACATTAGGTACTCGTATATCGTTGCTGCTGCTGCTGTCGGTTCCATCATTAATCTCTAATAGTGTAAATGCACCACTCATTTTTTTTTTTCACTAATATCCTTGCAAATAAACTATTCTCTTTGAATTCAATTCTCTTACTAATATGAATTGTAAAGAAAACTATTCCTTTTATTCAAATCCTAATCACCAATCAAGTTATACTCGCTCCTCTTGGCAAAGGTGTAATGACCTGTAGAATAGGACTACCAGAAAAACCTGTTTGGTACGGGCACGTACGCAAAGTATATACCTTCAAGCAAATTCCACATGATATTTCAAATTACTATACCTTCTATAGAAATGATACCTCTTTGCAAATGACCCTGGTAACCCCAATTCGTTTAAAGTACACACACATATCTATGCCTCAGGCGTAGGTTCAAACCTTTATACGACTTACTACTCAAGACTTAACTTTATGAAACTTATACATTTGAAATCAGCTTTGAAATTTGATTCTTTTTATGTATCTATTGGTATCAAAATTCCGTTTTTTAGAGTTTCGGTTACCATTGAGCCGGTTCGCTCCTTACTTGCAGTTCGTTACCACGAACTGTTGTATAGTATTTACCTGAGTACGACAAAAAACCACAAAAGGCTTAATCATGAGACACAGCCTTAAAACTATGATCCGAGGTAAAAAACTTTCCCAATGAAAACCGTTGAAAATTGAAATCATAAGCCCTTTATACTGAATTAATATACCGAACACATTTTGTGAATATACTTAGTCGGCTTCACTTCTTAAATTACTACCAATAAGCTATATGTCTATTCTAGATAAAGTTTGAACCCGCTATATGTCAATTAGGCCTACATTTCTATCTGCATTCTTTATTTAGTACCGAGTTCTTAAATCAAGCCCTTCTCTAATGCCCTTTATACCAATTAAATACCAATTTGTTATATGTTTCTTAAAGGTAAAATGCGACCCAACAACTGGAAAGTACATAGCCGTCTGTCTACTTTATCGCGGTGATGTAGTCCCAAAAGACGTCAATAGTGCAATTGCTCTGATCAAGAACATGAAAAACATCCAATTCGTTGATTGGTGTCCTACAGGCTTCAAGGTATGGTGCTTAAGATTGGAAATTAAGTTTTTTTTTGCTTTTTTTTATATACGGTAACTAAGGAGACCAGCTACGCTATAATATATCTACTCTAATCGAGCAATTGTGTATGTATGTATGTATTTTTTACTCGAAAGCGGCTACATTTTTCTCGTTTTTGAGAATTCTTTCATTGTGTTTATTGGCCTGGAAAAAAACAATCTAGATAGGACACGAGCATGGGAAGAATCGTTTAGAGGCTTAAATTTGGAAAAACATATTCCATATGAGTCACTTTACATTAAACTTGTCTTCAAATTGAAATTTAAAGAGCAAATTACATTATTTTTCCAAGGGGCGGAGTCGGTTTTGGTCTATATGACGTATGCGAAATTAAAAAAGATGACAAATGACTCTGAACATCTAAAGTAAAAGACATGGAACAAGCAACAAAGAAAATGACATTCAATTGCAAACAAATTTTTGTTTAGACAAAAGTCTGTGGTTAGAAGATAGTCCAAGTAGCTAAGGCAGAAGGTATGAGAAAAATATCTTATGCAACGATGAACAAAAATGAAACGAAACAACAACCGTGGTTAGGAGAAACATGACAACAAGAATGTGAAAACACACACACACATAAACATACACACACACACACACACACATACACACACACACACACATACACACACACACACACATACACACACACACACACACATATATATATATATATATATATATATATATATATATATATATATATATATATATATATATATATATATATATATATATATATATATATATATATATATATATATATACTATATATATATATATATATATATATATATATATATATACTATCTTTGTATATGAGCAATAATTGTGTATGTATATATTATACGTTTATTTTATTTTCGAAAATGGCTCCATATTTTTTCGTGAAAATTGGTATCTAGGGATATGTTTGCATAAAAAAACGATCTAGATAGGTCAAAGGTCTGAAACAAGTCTTGAGAGCCTGAATTTTGGTTTTTGCAAGTGACGTCATGTGCTATGATAGCACATCATATAAGCATTTCTTATGACATCATATATGGCATCATATAAGTATTTTCTTATATGATGTCAAGTATAGTATAAATAAGATTGTTGAGTTTCCAACGCAACAGTTATTTATATAATATAATGTCTGTCGGAAGGCCCCAAAAACGAAAATTTGCAGTTGCAGTTACTATAAATGATGATTCTTTTGGACCAACACCTGAACTAACGTGTCGAAAATGAAAATGAAAAGTAAAGACACGGGCGGTTAGAATATGTGCGAAAACGACAATTAGAGCGAGTTAAAAATGAAAATGAAGAACAAAGACACATGTAATTAGAAGACATACGACAACGAACAAGTGAGGGAGTCAAAAATGAAAATGAAGAGCCGCGAGTCAATGAAAATCAACCTTGAAAGAGAGAACCAAAACGTGTCAAAATTGAAAATGATAGCGATGATGATTAAGTTTGGGATTTTGACATGGATAAGGTCATCAATGCCTACCATACCTTTGTTAAAAAAAACAACAAAGGTACGGTGATATTTATTTCATAATGACGAAAGATAGCCGAGATATAGCGAAGCAAAAAATTGGTAATGATAGCAATGATGATTGAGTTTTGGATTTTGACATGGACAAGGTCATCGATACCTACAATACCTTCAAAAATAAAAAAAAATAGACTGGATAAGTCATTGGAAGAAAAAGAAGTTTTTGTCCCACCACCTTAGCAATTAAAACAAAAGAGGTTCGGCGATAGTTTTTTCAACTGAAAGTAAGGAGCAACATTGAAACGTAAAACCGACAGAAGTTATTACATTTATGAGGGGGTTGTCCCATCTTCAACACCTTGTTCTTTATCCTTGTCCAACCCTTTACTAAAAAAAAAACTTTAGCGTAAAGAGTGAGGTAATGACTAAGGGGCGAACCCCTTCATATACTTAATTATTTCTGTTCGTTTTAAGTTTTAATGTTGCTCCTTACTTTCAGTTGAGAAAAACTTGTTTTTTCAGTTAATTTCTGATCGTTTTTTAAATAATGCTGGGAAATCCGGCGCCCTCTTCATATAAAATTCCCTTCCCGTATGGAAAGATCTTCCCACGTAATCCCTCCCCCCGAAACCCCCCTCCATCACCAGAAAAAATCCCCCCTGAAAACGTCTGTATACATACCAATAACTAATACTATATAACACCGGGCAAAGTTCATAACTTGGAGCCCTTCCCCGGGGACTGTTGGAGATTAAGTCATACTAAAATACATAATAATTAGATTTTTTCGACTATTTTCAACAAAATGGCTATCTCAAAATTTTGTTCCGGTGACTTTTGAGAAAATGAGTATTTGAGGGGGCCTGGTTGCCCTCCAATTTTTTGATCACTTAAAAAGGGCACTCGAACTTTTAATTTCCGTTCGAATGAGCCCTCTCACGATATTCTAGGACCAATGGGTCACCTTGGACCACTGGGTCACAATACGATCACCCCTGGGGAAAAAATTAAACAAAAAAACAAATAAACACGCATCCGTGATCTTTCTTCTGGAAAAAAAAAATACAAAATTCCACATTTTTGCAGATAGGAGCTTGAAACCTCTACAGTAGGGTTCTCTGATACACTGAATCTGATGGTGTGATTTTCATTTAAGTTCTTTGACTTTTAGGGGTTGTAGAAATTTTCATTTTCGTTCAAATGAGCCCTCTTGCGACATTCTAGGACCACTGACTCGATGAGATCACCCCTGAAAAAAAAAACACATCCGGGATCTTTCTTCTGGCAAAAAATACAAAATTCCACATTTTTGCAAATATAAGCTTGAAACCTCTACAGTACGGTTCTCTGATACGCTGAATCTGATGGTGTGATCAAACAGCTCGTGGTAACGAACTGTAAGTAAGGAGCGACCCGGCTCAATGGTAACCAAAACTCTAAGAAACGGAATTTTGATACCAATAGATACACCAAAAGAATCAGATTTTAATTCTGATTCCAAATTTGTAAGATTTATCAAGTTTACTGCTACCCATCAAAAGTTATGCGCCTGAGAAAATTTGCCTGATTTTCGAAAAAAGGAGGAAAGACCCCCTAAAAGCTATACAACCTTAATGAAAATCACACTATCATATTCAGCGTATGAGAGAACCTTACTGCAAAGGTTTTAAGCTCCTATCTACATAAATGTGGAATTTTGCATTTTTTGCCAGAAGAAAGATCACGGATGCGTGTTTATTTATTTTTATTTATTTTTTTTTTTTCCTCAGGGGTGATCGTATCGATCCAGTGGTCCTAGAATATCCTGAGAGGGCTCATTTGAACGGAAATTAGAAGTTCTAGCGCCCTTTTTAAGTGACCAAAAAAAATGGAGGGTGACTAGGCCCCCTCTCACGCTCATTTTTTTCCCAAAGTCACCCGATCAAAATTTTGAGATAGACATTTTGTTCAACATGGTCGAAAATATGATAACTATGTCTTATAGGATGACTTAATCCCCCAAAGCCCTTGGGGAAGGGCTGAAAGTTATGAACTTTACCCAATATTAAAATATAGTATTGGTTATTCGGAAGTATACAGACGTTTTCAGGGGGGAGTTTTTCTGGTACTGGGGGGGGGGTGTGGGTCGGAGGTTAAGTGGGAGGGTCTTTCCATGAAGGAAGTTTTCATGAGGAAGGAACATTGTTATGAAGGGGTGCCGGATTTCACAGTATTATTTAAAAAATGAGATCAGAAATTAAATTAAAAAAAAAACAAGTTTTTCAACTGAAACTAAGGAGCAACATCAAAACTTAAAACGAACAGAAAATATTACGTATATGATTGGGTTCACCCCTTAGTCAATACCTCGCTCTTTAAGCCAAAGATTTTTTAGTACTTTCATAAGAGCTATTTATTTTAATTAACGGCCTTTGTGATTTAGGGGTCATTTTTAAAGAATTAGAACAAAATTCGAACTTTAGCTTAAAGAGCAAGGTATTGACTAGGTATGACTGGAGCAAGGTATGACTGGCAGTTTCTTTTTCTTGTTAAAATAAAAAAAAACAAGTTTTTTAACTGAAAGTAAGGAACGACGTTAAAACTTAAAACGAACAGAAATCATTCCGTATATGAAAGGGGCTGTCCCCTCCTCAACGCCTCGCTCTTTACGCTAAAGTTTGACTTTCTCACAGCTCAATTTTTTTAAACAATAAAAAACTTTAGCGTAAAGAGCGAGGTGTTGAGGAGGGGACAGCCCCTTTCATATAAGGAAGAATTTCTGTTCGTTTTAAGTTTTAACGTCGTTCCTTACTTTCAGTTAAACAAACTTTTTTTTTTATTTAATTTTCATTAAGATTCCATTATGATTCTATGATGAAAAAAGGGGTGTTTACCCCTTTTTTCAAAAATAAGACAAATATTCTCTGGCTCGTAACATTTGATTGTTATAACCAAAATTGATGAAACTTATATATTTGAAATCAAACTAAAAATTCAATTCTTTTGAAGCATCTATTTGTATCAAAATTCCGTTTTTTAGAGTTTCGGTTACTATTGAGTCGGTTCACTCCTACCAAGAACTGTTACCCAGAACTGTTACCAAGAACTGTTTGATAAGAAGCATTTTAAAAGTACTAAACGATTTTAGCATGAAGAGCGAGGTGTTGAAGGGGGAATAGGCTGAACGAAAAGTGTGTTTCAATCCAAATTTCCAGGACTATAATGAGAGAAAAGTTGAGATGATTAGGACACGATCTGTGGATGAATTATGACAGATTTCCGAAGATTGCCCTTTTCGGCCAACCGTCTTGGGCCAGACCGAAAGTAGGTCGTCTACGGTTGGGGTTGGAGATGCCGTAATGAAATACTTAAGGGTAATAGTAACTTCCTGGGATGGTGTAAAGAGGGAGGCTTTGAATAGATTAGGATGCATGAGGACCGTGCGTAGCTGTGTGGGCCTCAGGTGAATTTGGGCTGCGGTGGGTCTCTGGTAGTAGTAGTAGTAGTATATATACATACATTATATATTTACATATATATATATATATATATATATATATATATATATATATATATATATATATATATATATATATATATATATATATATATATATAATATATATATATATATATATATATATAATATATATATATATATATATATATATATAGATATATATATATATATATATATATATATATATATATATATATATATATATATATATATATATATATATATATATATATATATATAAAGTATCAATTTGGACACGTTTTGATTCTTGCTTTCCAGATTTATTTTCATTCACTCGCTGCTCTTCATTTTCATTTTTTATACGCTCTAATTGTCGTTTTCGCATATCCTCTAACCGCCCGTGTCTTTGCTCTTCATTTTCGTCTTT
This sequence comes from Artemia sinica, assembly GCA_027921565.1. Taxonomy (NCBI): domain Eukaryota; kingdom Metazoa; phylum Arthropoda; class Branchiopoda; order Anostraca; family Artemiidae; genus Artemia; species Artemia sinica. Next base: position 10,719,412 of record CM051264.1, on the reverse strand, counting down.
GACACGTTTTGGATTTTTTACTTCAGACATTTTAGCAATGATCTTTGCTTTAGCTGTCCGTATTGGTGTTGCCGCAATTGATGGTCCAGGTTGTCGAATTTCACATCTTATCACGTTTGATGGTTCAGGTGTTGGTTTCAAAGAATCATCATTTATAGTAACTGCAACTGCAAATTTTCGTTTTTTTTAGCCTTCAATCAGACATTATATAATATAAATAACTGTTGCGTCGGAAACTCAATAATCTTATTTATCCTATGCATGACATCATATAAGAAAATGTTTATATGATGCCAAATATGATGTCATAAGAAATGCTTATATGATGTACTAACATAGTACTTGACGTCATTTGAAAAAAAAAGCAAAAATAAGGCTCTTAATGAATTTTCTCAGACTTTATATATATATATATATATATATATATATATATATATATATTATATATATATATATATATATATATATATATATATATATATATATATATATATATATATATATATATATATATATATATATATATATATATATATATATATATATACTTGACGTCATTTGAAAAAAAAAACAAAAATAAGGCTCTTAATGAATTTTCTCAGACTTTATATATATATATATATATATATATATATATATATATATATATATATATATATAATATATATATATATATGATATATATATATATATATATATATATATATATATATATATATATATATATATATATATATATATACGTATATATATATATATATATATATATATATATATATATATATATATATATATATATATATATATATATATATATATATATATATATATATATATATATATATATATATATATATATATATATATATATATATATATATATATATATATATATATTATATATATATATATATATATATATATATATATATATATTAAGAGCCTTTTTTTTGTTTTTTTTTCAAATCACGTCAGGTTTTCTTGACGTCTATATATATATATATATATATATATATATATATATATATATATATATATATATATATATATATATATATATATATATATATATATATATATATATATATATATATATATATATATATATATATACATATATATATATATATATTAAGAGCCTTTTTTTTTCAAATGACGTCAGGTTTTCTTGACGTTTATATATATATGTATATATATATATATATATATATATATATATATATATATATATATATATATATATATATATATATATATATATATATATATATATATATATATATATATATATATATATATATATATATATATATATATATATATATATATATATATATATATATATATATATATATATATATATAGACGAAAAATTGAAGATTTTCATGCATGGAACTCATACTGGTAATTGCAAAAATATTTGTATGTTTTATGACAAGAGATTTCAACAATTCAAAAACCATAAAAAAGGAAACCAAAAGTTTGAAGCTTAGTAGAAATCGTTGTTAGAAATCGGACTTACTTGAATAATCAAATATCTTCGAGAATTAAAAGAATGATTCTTTGGAACCACCTGAACTATCAAACATGATAAGACCAAGAGAACAAATTAAATTCACAACGGGGGAGAATCAACAACCTTGACTATCAAATGAGATAAGACCCAAAATACGAAAATCGACTGGTGTTATAAATGATAATTATTTGGAATAAAAATAAGTTATTGTCCCTCCACCTGAGCAATTAACAAGTCTACAGCCTAGGCCGTCATGTAAAACTAGACCAGTAAGGGCAGCGAAAGTAAATGCAATTGGTAAATTGTCTGTATTAATGATAATCCAAAATAAAGAACAAAGGAAAATGGGGTTAGAAGATAATTTATATATGTAAAAATTTCTTGCCCATCATGAATTTAAAATACAACACTGATGGAGCATAAAGAAAGAAAATGGAAAGAAACAAATAAATTCTGACAAATACAAACAAAACCAAAACGAAGAAGAACTGACAAGAAAAAAAAATACAAATAAGGGCTATTATATATAAGAACAATCACATTATCAGCGACTGACAGTTTCAGAGGTGCTTTCACCAATAACCTGCCTCCGATATCTTTCATTTCTTTTCTGTACCATGGACACTGGACTTGCAACTCCATACCGCAAGGATAGTGAGCTGTTATTAGTCCAGAGAGGCAGCCTTAGCAAATATTTCGCATACTTGTAGAAACACTTCAGTATATCCTTAATATCTGAAGCAGTAAGAAGAGACCAAAATGGTGCGAGGGCAAGTAGATGCGGAACAGCAAATGTATTATAAATGCTAGCTAAGATACGACAGTTAAATATATACTTTAGCGCAACTAGTAAACCGTACGCATTCCTAGCTTTTCTGGCAAAAAAAATAATCTTTCAAAAGTTGACGCGTGGCGCGAAGATTTACCCCAGTCGGTACACCAAGATACGTCAGTGTATCTTGTGCTTTAATAACATGTTCACCTAATTGAACATTTTTCGGGAAATCTGAACGGTAATTGAACACCAGGAACTCAGTCTTACTCTCATGAAATCGAAGACCAATACCTTTATACTCCCTGTCGAGAATTCCAAAATTTTCCTCAATTCCAAAGGCTGTTCTACTAATATTAAGGATGCCATCAGTATAGTTAGCTAGCGAAACATCAATACCATTAAATGTACATGTGGTTAGAACGTTCTGTTGTGGCACAATGACAGTATTATTAAGGGGCGGAGAAGTAACAGCGCCCTGTCTAATACCCCTTTTTACTGGAATAGAAGGATTGAGTTCCACCGTACCAGGTGGGATGGTAACCTTAACTCAGGCATTTAGATTTTTATACATATCACTTGCCAATTTGATGACAGAAATATTACCTCCACGCTTATAAGCATTCAATAAGATATGCGGATGTATTACCCGTGTCGAAAGCTCTAGATACGTCTAACCCGGCAAAATAAAATACATCATTATTTTCATGAGCATGTAAAAGTAAATTAGCAATGAAATGGTGAGCATGGTCACGGCCTACTCCTTTCAGCGGAGTCAAAACGTGACAAAATTGAAAATGATAGTTATGATAATTGGGTTTGGGATTTTAACATGGATGCAAGTCATCAATGCCTACCATGCTTTTGTTAAAGAAATTAAGTTTCTGCGATATGTGGCAAAAAACAAACCAGGACAAAAGTTGATATTCAACAATTTATAAAAGTTCCAAGCAATGAAATAGCTACAAGTAACAACATTAGAGTTTATAAGAACTTTAGCCAAGAACCTGATACTGCATTAGCCTCTGTTAAAAAACAAAGGTTTGGCATTATGTTTTTCATAATGACAAAAGACAAGCCACGGCAAAAATTAAAGGTCCAATAACAAAAAAAAAAAATAATTTTACAAATGCGCTAATTTTAATTTAAGGCCATTTTAAATGTTTAAGGGTTTGATTGACGAAACTAAAGCACGGATAAACGTGATTGGAAAACTAGCGACAGTGAGAATCGCAAGAGCTAAAGAAAATGGCATGGAGCAAACGACAGTGACAGTGACAGTGACACTGAATTGTAAACGAAATTTTGAACAGCGATATGTGGCTGGAAACTGGAAAAGACGTATTTGATATCTGTAACGCATGAAGAAATTAAATGAGATGATGTATCTAAATGCTAAACTGGTAAAGCAAAATGCATGGAAAACTGCCTAAGATGAACGAAAATGGACAATGAAATCTACGGTTGTAAAACAAGGAACAGTGATGACTGGCCACAAAAACGATCTAAATAGATCATGAATTTAAGAAAGAATTTTTATTTTTCGAAGGCTGGCTGTACCGAACCTGTTGTGGCGTCATGACATCCAGAAAAAAGCTAAAGCAAAATGCATGGAAAACTGCCTAAGATGAACGAAAATGGACAATGAAATCTACGGTTGTAAAACAAGGAACAGTGATGACTGGCCACAAAAACGATCTAAATAGATCATGAATTTAAGAAAGAATTTTTATTTTTCGAAGGCTGGCTGTACCGAACCTGTTGTGGCGTCATGACATCCAGAAAAGGTTTCAAATCGTCTGCGATTAAAAGACAAGTGACAAGGAGAATATATACGTGGCAGCCTGCGACATGCCGAGTGCCGGGACTCGGCGGCAAAACCGCCGGATCCCGATACTATATATATATTCCGTGTTCAGGGTTCATCGTTTGTTTATTTAGCAATAATATTTGTTTGCTTTGGATTTGAAAATATTCATTGTTGGCTTGGTTGAAAAGCAGAATATGTTGCTTTACTACTCCACATTGTTTGGGGGGAGGGGAGTCAGGAGGTGGCTTTGTGAGTTCTGATAGCTTTAGCCACGGAAATAGTAACTACTATTCTTTAATTAAATAAAAAAAAACAAAGTTTTTTAACTAAAAGTAAGGAACGACATTAAAACATAAAACGAACAGAAATTATTTCGTATATGAAAGGGGCTGTCCCATCCTCAACGTCTCGCTCTTTAAGGTAAAAGTTTGACTCTTTCTCACAACTACATTTTTTTAAAACAATAAATAAATTTAGCGTAAAGAGCGAGGCGTTGAGGAGGGGACAACCCCTTTCATATACGGAATAATTTCTGTTGGTTTTATGTATTAATGTCGCTCCTTACTTTCAGTTAAAAAAAATTCTTTTTTATTTATTTATGAATGTTTTTGAATTAATACAGCTTTGATTTTGGCTCACATTACATGAATAATTAAAAAAAAATGTGTATATTAATTTGTTTTTGGGCTAAATGGCTTTCTCGAAATTTAGTTGTGAAGTAACTTACTAATTAACTTACGTAACGAACTTCTATATTCGTATGTTTTATTAGGTATATTGGGGGGTTTGCCCCCTAGTCAATACCTCGCTTTTTACGCTAGAGTTCAAATTTTGTTCCAATTCTTTAAGAATGACACCTTCATCACAAAGGTCGTTAATTAGAATAAATAGCTCTGATGAAAGTACAAAAAAACCTTTAGCCTAAAGAGTGAGGTAATGACTAGGGGGTGAACCCAATCATATATGTAATAATTTCTGTTTGCTTTAAGTTTTTATGTTGCGCCTTAATCCTTAATCCAGGAAATCTGGCACCCCCTTCATAGCAATGTCCCTTCTCGATGAAAACTTCCTCCATGGAAAGATCCTCCTACATAACCCCTGAACAACTCCCCCCCAACAACCAGAAAATACCCCTGCCTACTTCTGTATACTTCTCAATAACCAATACTATATGTAAACATTGGGCAAAGTTCATAACTTTCGGACCTTCCCCCAGAGACTGTGGGGGATTAAGTCATCCTGAAAGACATAGTTATTGTATTTCTCGACTGTGCTGAACAAAATGACTATCTCAAAATTTAATCGGCTGACTTTTGGAAAAAAATGGGCATGGGAGGGGGCCTAGCTGCCCGTTATGTTTGTTGGTTACTTAAAAGGAAACTAGAACTTTTAAAATTCCGTTCGAATAAGTCCTCCCGTCATATTCTAGGATCACTGGGTCGATACGATCACCCCTGGGAAAAAACAAAAACCAAACAAAAAAAAAACAAATAAACACGCCTCCGTTATCTTTCTTCTGGCAAAGATACAAAATTCCGAATTTTACAGATACAAGCTTGAAATTTTCCTGGAGACTTCCCTCTGCATCGAAAATTCTCCCTGTGGAAACCCCCCCAGCAGAAAATTTGCCCCCTCCCAAAAAAATGTATGCATAGTACCCAATAACAAATACTATACGCACACAATTGGCAAATTTTATAACTTTAACCCCTTTCAATAAGGGCTCTAAGGGGAATTTGCTACTTTCAAAGGTATATTTGTTGGGTTTTTCAACTATGCTGAACAGAATGGCTATCTCAAAATTTTGATCCGACGAAATTGGGAAAAAAATGGCATGGTAAGTGGCCTAGTTGCCCTCCAGCATTTCTAGTCACTTAAAAAGGGCGCTATAACTTTTAATTTCCGTTTGAATGAGCCCACTCTTGGTGTTCTAGGACTACTGGGCCGGTACGATTACCCCTGAAAAATTAAAATAAAAACAAAATAAAAAAACAAACAAGTGGATATCCATGTTCCATTTTTATGATGACCATAGGAACCACTGAACCGTGTCAAGGCCAGGGCCAACCAACTCTATGAAGGCCTGGCAGCTTTGAGAAATTTGTGACATCTATCAAGGCAAGGCGCTCATGAATGTCACTGTCTAACCTTGAACGGTGCAATGGAGGTGGCCTTTACGTGAGGATGGGTGCGGTCGATTTCTCTGACCATGATATACCTAAGACAAATTGAGGTTTACCGATCTTTGCACAAGCCCAGACAAGGCGATTTTCCTTTCCTGATGCTATTATGAAACAGATTGTGCAATGATCTAAGATAAAAAATTCGATGAAACGTAATCTAGTAATAAGAGGGTTATGGATTTGACGACGACTATAGTGGGTACACTATTGGAGCTACTACAAAAAATCATATACGTTTTAGGCAATGATAGAGCAGCCAACAGTCATCAATGACCCAACCTCCAAAGGCCCTATGCCCCTCATCCCCCAAACTTTTTAGCCCCTCCCCCAACTTTTTGGCCCCTCTCCCCATTTTTTATTATTTTTTTAAGTTTAATTTTTTTACTTTTTTTAACTTTTATTATTTTATTTTTTTAACGTAAGAATTTTTTTCAACTTGTTTTTACATGTCTTAAAATTACATGAAATGTACTTAAAACAAAAAAAAGTGCACTATTTAATAATTTTGAAACACAAAATGAGGATGATGTAGATATGTTAGTCGTGACTTTTACTATTAGAAAAATAATGTTTGTATTAAAACTTTTTTTTGGACTGGCTTTTTGGACTTATTCAAATTTGTTTTTGATTTTTTTATTTATGTGGCTTTACCAGTGGTGCTGTATGGCTGGTAATCGACAGCACTGATAATATAATTTTAATATCATTGAAATAAAAGAAATAAAAAAACTAAGCATAAAAAAATGAAAAAAAATGTAATTACAAATTTGGTTTTCCTAATAGTGAAAATTGCGAATATCATATATATACCATTTTCATTTTGTATTTTAAAAATGTCCTGCTTTAACCAAAGTCTGAAAGACATGAGATGGATTTGTTTCCAGCAAAGTCCCCACAGACAAGCAAATATCCGATCAGACACACAGATGCAGAGTGAGAGAGGCAAAAAATATCTACAAACACAAAGAGCCAGACATAAAATGATACAAAGACAGGCATAGAGACAAGAAAACCTCCACTCGGACATACAGGCATAGGGAGAGAGAGGCAAAAATATCTACAAACAGATATTCGGAAACAAAATCACATAAAGACAGATATAAAGGGAAGGAAACATCCATTCAGACACACAGGCATAAAAACACAACTCGGTGTTAAAAAATCTCTCAAAGTTAAAATAAAAACGTCACGAAGAAACAAAAATGTCTCGAAGTAAAGAATGTCTCGTAGAAATATAACCTCCCAAAGTTAAAACAAAAACGTCTCGAAGAAAAAAAATGTCTCGAAGAAAAAAAGCCCGTAAATTAAAAAAACGTCTCAAAGTAAAAAATATCTCAATGTTAAGACAAAGACGTCACGAAGAAACAAAAACGTCTCGAAGTTAAAACAAAAATTAATAAAGAAAAAAGCATCTCTAAGTTAAAAAAAACGTTTCGAAGAAAAAAACATCTCCAAGTAAAAAAATACGTTTTAAAGTTTAAACAAACACGTCATGAAGAAAAAAACGTCTCGAAGTAAAAATAAAACATCTCGAAGAAAAAAAAACGTCTCGAAGTTAAAATATAAATGTCTCAAAGAAAAAAATATCTCGTATACAAATAAACAATTAAGACATACAAACCGACAGAGACAGACACTGAGACATGGAACCACCCGCCCAGACACACAGGCACAGAGAGTGAGAGAGACAAAAACGCAAACAACCACATAAATTCAGAAATAGTAACAGACAAAGACAGAAACTTGAACAAGCAAACACCCGTCCAGACACACTGTCAAAAAGAGTGAGAAAGACAAAAACACATGTAAATACATAGATTAAGACATATAAACAGACAAAAACAGGCACTGAGACAAGCAAACACCAACCCAGACACACAGACATAGAGAGTGAGAGAGACAAAAGCACATACAAATACACAATTCAGACATACAAACAGACAAAGACAGACACTGGGACAAACAAACACCCACCAAGCTACACAGGCATAGAGTGTGAGAGAGACAAAAACATATACAGGCACTGGGACAAGGAACAACCCGCCAAGAGACACAGGCTTAGAGAGTGAGAGAGACAAAAACACATACAAATACACAATTAAGACATACAAAGAGACAAAGAGAGACACTGATACAAGCAAACATCCACCCAGACACACAGGCACGGAGGGTGAGAGAGACAAAATACATATAAACACATAAATTTAGACAGGCAAACCAACAGAGACAGGCACTGGGACAAGCAAATACCTGCCCAAACACACAGGCAAAGGATTGAGAGTGATATAAACACATACAAATAAATAGATTCAGACATACAAACAGACAAATTCAGGAACTAGAACAAGCAAACACCCGCCCAGATACACAGTTTTAGAGAGCAAGGAAGACAAAAACACATACAAACACATAGATTGAGGCATAGAAAGAGACAAAGACAGACACAGGGAAAACAAACACCCACCCAGAAACACTGGTACAAAGACTGAGAGAGACACAAACGCATGCAAACATATAAATTCAGACATGCGAACCGACAAAGACAGGCACTGGGACAAGCAAACACCCGCCAAGACACACAGGCAAAGAGAGTATGAGAGAAAAAAATATAAAATATATGGATTCAAACATACAAACAGACAAAGACGGGTACTAGGACAAGCAAACATCCGCCAAGACATAAAGGTGTAGAGAGTGAGAAAGACAAAAACACAAACAAATAAACCATTCAGACTTACAAACAGACAAAGAAAAACACTGGGATAAGCAAACATCCGCCTAGACGCACAGGTACAGAGAGTGATAGATACAAAAACGCATACAAAGACATAAATTAAGACATGGAAACCGACAAAAACAGGCACTGGGAAAAAAAACACCCCCCCAGGCGCACAGGCAAAGAGAGTGAGAGTGAAAAAAAACACATACAAATACATAGATTCAGACATAAAAACCAACAAAGACAGGCACTGGGAAAAGCAAACACCCGCTCAGATACACGGGCACAGAGATTGATAGAGACAAAACGCCTACAAACATAAAAAATTCAGACATGCAAACCGACAAAGACAGGCAATTGTGTAAGCAAACATCCGTTTAGGCACACAGGCAAAGCGAGTGAGAGAGACAAAAACATATACAAACACATAGATTCAGTCATAGAAAGAGATAGAGACAGACACTGGGACAAGTACACACATGCCCAGACAAACAGGCACAGAGAGTGAGAAAGCCAAAAACACACACACATACTATTTTTTACTAACACAAGTGCTGCCATCTATTTCCTTTGATATATTGATGGCAGCACAATATACTTTGTACCTTCACCTGGGTACTTGCATTTTTTTTCTCAAAAAAACGCATTCAAGTTGGGTTATTTAAGGTGTTTACTGGTGTTTACACCAATTTATTGGTGTTTACTTTTCTCAGTGTCTTTCTTTTTTGGTTTGCTTGTTTGAATTTATTTGTTTGTATGCGTTTTTGACTCTCTCACTCTCTGTACCTGTGTGTCTACGCCGGTGTTTGCTTGTCCCAGTGTCTGTTTTGTCTGTTAGTATGTCTGAATCTGTATGTTTGTATTTGTTTACGTCTCTCTCACTCTCTGTGTCTGTATGTCTGGGTGGGTGTTTGCTTGTCCCAGTGTCTGTCTTTGTCTCTTTCTACTTCTGAATCTATGTGTTTGTCTATGTTTTGTCACTCTCACTCTCTTGACCTGTGTATCTGGGAGGGTGTTTGCTTGTCCCAGTGCCTGTCTTTGTTAGTTTGTATGACTGAAATTATATTTTTGTATGCGCTTTTGTCTATCTCATCCTCTGTTTCATTTTATTTTATCAGGTATTTGCTTGTATCAGTGTCAGTCTTTGTCGGTTTTTATATTATTGTGTTTTTCTATATGTTTGTGTCTCTCTCACTCTCTAGGCCTGTGTGACTGGGCGGGTGAATGCTTGTTCCAGCGTCTGTGCCTGGCTTTATTGGTTTGCAGGTCTGAATTTATGTGTTTGTATGCGTTTTTGTCACTCTCAGTCTCTGAGCCTGTGTGTCTGGGTGGGTTTTTGATTGTCCCAGTGCTAGTCTTTGTCTGTTTGTATGTCTGGTGTTTGCTTGTCCAGTGTCTGTCTTTGTCTCTGTATATGTCTGAATCTATGTGTTTGTCTATGTTTTGTCTCTCTCACTCTCTTTGCCTGTGTGTCTGGGCGGGTGTTTGCTAGTGCCACAGCTTGTCTTTGTTAGGTTGCATGTCTGAATTTATATGTTTGTATGCGTTTTTGTCTCTCCCCCTCAGTGCCTGTGTGTTTAAGCCAGTGTTTGCTTGTATCAGTGTCTGCCTTTGTCGGTTTGTATGTCTGAATTGCATATTTCTATGTGTTTGTATCTCTCTCAGTCTCTAAGCCTGTGTGACTGGCCGGATGTTTGTTTGTTCCAGTTTCTGTCTTTGTCTCTTTGTTTGTCTGAATGTACATATTTGTATGTGTTTTTGTCTCTCTAACTCTCCGTGCCTGTGTGTCTGGGCGGGTGTTTGCTTGTCCAAGTGCCTGTCTTTGTCTCTTTGTTTGTCTGAATATACGTATTTGCATTTTTTTTTGTCTCTCTAACTCTCCTCGTCTGTGTGTCTGGGCGGGTGTTTTCTAGTCCCAGTGTCTTTCTTTGTCTATTGTATGTCTGAATCTGTGTGTTTGTAAGTATTTTCGTCTCTCTCGCTCTCGATCTCTATACCTGTTTGTCTAGGTGGGTGTTTGCTTATCAAGTGTCTGTCTTTTTCTGTTTGTATGTCTGAATCTGTATGTGTTAATGTCTCTCTCATTCTGTGCCTTTATGCTTGGGCGGGAGTTTGCTTATCCTAGTATCTACCTTTGTCTTTTTATATGCCTGAATCTATGTGTTGTTTATGCTTTACCCTCTCTCGCTCTCTTTGCCTGTGTGTCAGGGTGGATGTTTGCTTGTCCCAGTGCCTGTCTTTGTCATTTTTCAAGTCTGAAGTTATAAGTTTGTATGCGTTTTTTCTCTCATACCCTGTGCTTGTGTGTCTGAGCGGGTGTCTGCTTGTACCAAAGTCTGTCTTTGTCTGTTTTTATGTCTGAATAGTGTATGTGTATGTGTTTTGTTCCTCGCACTCTCTAAGCCTGTCTGTCTGTGCTGGTGTTTGCTTGTTCCAGTGCCTGTGCCTGTCTTTGACGCTTTGCATGTCTTAATTTAAGTGTTTGTTTGCCTTTTTATCTCTCTCACTCTCGGTGCCTGTGTGACTATAAGGGTATTTGCTTGTCCCAGTGTCTTTCTTTGTCTGTTTGTATGTCTGAATTTGTATGTTTATATGTGTTTTCGGCTCTTTCACTCTCTGTGCCTGTGTGTCTGGGCGGCTGTTTACTTACCCAGTGTCTGTCTTTGTCTCTTTCTATAACTGAATCTATATGTTTTTATATTTTTTTATCTCTCTCTCTCTCTCCTTTTGCCTGTCTGTCTAAGCGGCTGGTTGCTTGTCCCAGTGCATGTCTTTGTCAGTTTGCATGTCTGAATTTATATGTTTGTATGCGTTTTTGTCTCTCTCACTCTCTGTGCCTGTGTTTGAGCGGGTGTTTGCTTGTCCCGGTGCCTATCTTTGTTGGTTTGTATGTCTGAAGCTGTGTATTTGTATGTGTTTTTGTCTCTCTCGCTCTTTTTGCCTGTGCGTCTGGGCGGGTGTTTTCTCATCCCAGTACCTGTCTTTGTCCGTTTCCATGTCTGAATTTATGTGTTTGTATGCGTTTTGTCTCTCTCACTCTCTGTGCTTGTGTGTCTGGGTGGATGTTTGCTTATCCCAGTGTTTGTCTTTGTCTGTTTGTATGTCTGAAATTTGTATTTGTATATGTTTTTTGTCTCTCTCAATCTCTACGCCTGTGTGTTTGGGTGGATGTTTGCTTGTCCTAGTGCCTGTCTTAGTCTGTTTGTATGTTTGAATCTATATATTTTTTTTGTTTTTGCCTCTCTCACTCTCTTTGTCTGTGTGTCTGGGAGTATGTTTGCTTGTCCCAGTGCCTGTCCTTTTTGGTTTGCAATTCTGAATTTATATGTTTGTATGCGTTTTTGTCTCTCTCGCTCTTAGTGCCAGTGTGTCTGGGCCGGTGTTTGCTTTTCCCAGTGTCTGTCTTTGTCTCTTTCTATGCCTGAATCTATGTGCTTGTATAAGCTTTTGTCTCTCTAACTCTCTAAACCTGTGTGTCTTGGCGGGTGTTTGCTTGTCCCAGTGCCTGTCTTTGTCTGTTTGTATGTCTGAATCTATGTTGGTTTGAATGTCTGAATTTATTTGTTTGTATGCGTTTTTTTCTCTCTCACTTTCCGTGCCTGTGTGTTTGGACAGATGTTTACTTGTCTCAGTGTCCGTCTTTTTCTGTTTGTATGAATGAATTGTCTGTTTTTATGTGTTTTTGTCCCTCTCATTCTCTAAGCCTGTGTGTTCAGATGAGTTTTTGCTTGTCCCAGTGCCTGTATACGTTTTTGTCTCTCTCAATGTCTGTGCCTGTGTGGCAGGGTGGGTGTTTTCTTGTTCCAGTTTCTTTCTTTGTCTGTCTGTATGTCTTAACTGTGTATTTGTATTGTTTTTATCTCTCTACTCTCTAAGTCTGGGTGTCTGAGTGGGTGTTTGCTTGTCCCAGTGCCTTTGTTTGTCTGTTTGTATGTCTAAATCTATGTATTTGCATGTGTTTTTTGTGTCTCTGACTCTCTTTGCCTGTATGTCTGGGCGGGTGTTTGCTTGTTCCAATGCCTGTCTTTGTCAGTTACCATCTCTGAATTTATGTGTTTATATGCGTTTTGTCTCTCTCACTCTCTGTGCCTGTGTGTCTGGGTGGGTGTTTGCATGTCCCAGCGTCTGTATTTGTCTGTTTGTATGTCAAAATTCTGTATTTGTATACGAGATGTTTTTTCTTCGTGATGTTTTATTTTAACTTCGAGGCGTTTTTTGTCTTAAAGTTATTTTTTTTACTTCGAGACGTTTTTGTTTCTTCGTGGCGTTTTTGTTCTAACTTTGAGACGTTATCTTTACTTCTAGGTGTTGTTTTCTTCGAAAGCTTTTTTTCAACTTCGAGACGTTTTTGTTGCTTCGTGAAGTTTTTGTTTTAGCATTGAGACATTTTTTACTTTGAGACGTTTTTTAACTTGAGACTTTTTTTACTTGAGACGTTTTTTCTTCGAGACTTTTTTTCTTCTTAACGCTTTCAGTTTTAACTTGGAGAAGTTTTTGTTTCTTCGTGATGTTTGGTTTCAACTTCGAGACGTTTTGTTTCTTCGTGACATTTTTTAACTTTGAGATGTATTTTTCTTCGAGATGTTTTTTTCTTCGTGACATTTTTTTCTTAGTGCCGTTTTTGTTTTAACTTCGAGACTTTTTTGTTTCTCCGTGTCGTTTTTGTTTTACCCTCTAGACGTTTTTGTTATAACTTTGAAACGTTTTTTTTACTTCAAGACGTTTTTCTCTTCGATGAGTTTTTGTTTTAACTTTGAAAGGTTTTTTCTTCGAGATGTTTTTTTATTTCGGGACGTTTTTGTTTCTTCGTGATGTTTTTGTTTTAACTTTGAGACGTTTTTTTAACATCAAGACGGGCCTATATGCCTGTGTGTTTGAGCGGATGTCGGCTTGTCTTATATCAGTCTTTGTGTGATTTTGCGTTCGAATATCTGTTGGTAGATATTTTTGCCTCTCTATCTCTATGCCTGTATTTCCGAGCCGATGTTTTCTTGTCTCTATGTCTGTCTTTGTACGGTTTTATGTCTGACTTTATGTGTTTTAGATATTTTTTGTCTCTTTCACTCTGCACCTGTGTGTCTGAGCGGATGTTTGCTTGTCTGTTGGGATTTTGGAGGAAAAAAACCCATCTCATCTCTCTCAGACTTTGGTAAAAGCATGACATATTTAAAATACAAAATGAAAATGGTATACATGTGATATTCGTGATTTTTACTATTAGAAAAACCCATATTTGTAATGGAATTTTTATTATTATTTTTTCCTTTTACTTAGTTTTTATTTCTTTTATTTCAATGATATTAAAATTAAATTCTCAGTCCAGTAGATGACCCGCCATAGAGTATCACTGGTACAACTGCATAACTAAAAAATAAAAAATAAATTTGAATACGCTCCAAAAAAATTCAGTCCAAAAAAAAGAAAAGTTTTACTGCAACCATTATTTTTCTAATAGTAAAAGTCACGACTAAAATATCTATGTCATTCTTTTTTTGTAATTAGAAAATATTAAATGTTAATTTGTTTTGTTTTAAGTATATTTCATGCAATAAAAGACAATTAAAAAACTTGAAAAAATTCGTATGTTAAAAAAATAAAAAAAGGAAAATAAAAGTAAAAAAGTAAAATGAGTGAACTTTAAAAAAACTATAGAAAATGGGGGAGGGCCAAAAATTTGGGGGAGGGGCTAAAAAGTCTTAGGGGGATGAGGGTCATAGGGCCTTTGGAGGTTGGGTCATTGATGACAAAGGGCTGTCGTATCATTGCCTAAAATTTATACGACTTTTTGTAGTAACACCAATAGTGTACCCACTATGGGCGTCATTAAATCCATAACCCCCTCACTACTTGATTTCTTTTCATCGAGCTTTTTATCTTAGGTCATTACAGGAAATGAAAGTTTTCTTGTCTGGGTTTGTTCAGAGATCAGTAAACCTTAATTTACCTTAGGTACATCATGGTCAAAGAAATCGACCGCACCATCAGGGTAAGGCCACACCCATTGCACCAGCCAAGGTTAGACAGTGACATTCACCAGCGCCTGGCCTTGATTGATGTCAGAGATTTTTCAAAGCTGCTTAGCCATCATAGAGTTCGCTGGCCCTGGTCTTGACACGGTTCAGTGGTTTCTATGATCGTCGTAGAAATGGAATATAGATATCTACTCACACATCCGTGATCTTTCTTCTGGCAAAAAATGCAAATTTCCACATTTTTGCAGATATGAACTTGAAACCTATTTAATCGGGTTTTCTGATACGCTGAATCTGATGGTGTGATTTTCATTAAGATGCTGTCACTTTTAAAGGGTTTTTCCGTCCTTTTTCAAAAATGACAGAAATTTTCTCAGGATTGTAACTTTTTATGAGTAATACTACAATTAATGAAATCTATATATTTAGAATCAGCATTATAGGGTAATTCTTTTGATATATTTATTGGCATCAAAATTCCATTTTTTAATGTTTTAATTACTATTAAGCCGTGTTGCTTGTTTTTTTATTGTTTTTTTTATTACGTATATATTATTATGTATATGAGGGGGTTCTCCCCTAGTCAATATCTCGCTCTTTATGCTAAACTTTGAATTTTGTTCGATTCATATATCCCGGAATCCCTAAGGCTGTTTAATTAGAATAGATATGTAAAGCTGGGAAATCCGGTGCCCCCTTCATAGAAATGTCCCTTCCCTCAAGGAAACATCCTCCATGGAAAGATTCCCCCACGTAACCTCTTCCTCTGATCCCCCTTCCCACCAGAAAAAATCACTCCTGAAAACGTCTGTATACTTCCCAATAATCAATAGTATATGTAAACAATGGGCAAAGTTCATAACTTGCAGCCCTTCTCCCGGGATCTATGGGGGATTAAGCGATCCTTAGAGACATATTTATTAGATTTTCGACTATGCTGAACAAAACGGCTCTCAAATTTTGATTAGGTGACTTCGGGAAAAAAAGAGCGTGGGAGGGGCCAAGTTGCCCTCCATTTTTTAGTCACTTAAAAAGGGCACTAGAACTTTTAATTTCCGTTTGAATGATCCCTCTCACTATATTCTAGGACTAACGGATCGATACGATCACCCCTGGGGAAAAAAAAAACAAATAAACGCGCACCCGTGATCTTTCTTCTGGCATAAAAAACAAAATTCCACATTTTTGCAGATAGGAGCTTCAAACACCTACAAAAAGGTTTTCTGTTACGCTGATTCTGATGGTTTGATTTTCATTAAGATTCTATCATTTTTAGGGGGTGTTTCCGCCTTTTTTAAAATAAGGCATTTTCTTCAGGCTCGTTACTTTTGATGGACAAACTAAACTTAATGAAACACCTTTACTGAAATCAGCATAAAAATCTAATTCTTTTAATGTATCTACTGGCATCAAAACTCCGTTTTTTAGAGTTTCGGTTACTAGTGAGCTGGGCAGCTCCCTACTTACAATCCGTCACCACGAACTGTTTGACAAACAATTTTTTTATTTTTTATTTGTGAATGTTGAAAACTAAAAATAGGAATCATCTTGAACTTAGAAACAATCGTGTATTTTTTAAGCCAGTCATAGCAACCAGTTATAACCAGTTTCTATCCGCACACAAAAACAACAAGCAAAAACGATTCCTATACTACCCTCATGTGGAACAAGAAAACATTTTCTGGGATACTTATTCAATCTTGGAAAAATTGTCATTCATTATTATATAGTTTGAAAAAACTGCGTAATATTTTACCAAGTAGCAAAAGTTTTGATGATTTATATCATTTATTGCTATTGTAACTCCACTGCGAAGTCAGTTACTCCTTGCTTTCTTGCTCCACAATTGTTTTGTATACTGGCAATACTTTAAGTTCAGCTTGACATTGAAGTTCATTAAGAGCTCCAATTTTCGAATTTATTTATAAAAAGAAAAAGTTTTCTTAAACTTTTGAGAACTTGAGAGAGATTTCAGTCTTAAGTAAACATTTAAGCGTTGTTGAACTTGTCGCTATGGGGAGCTCTCAAAAGTTGTAATTTAGATTTAAGCTTCTCAATTACCGAAAACATGATAGTTTTATTTCCTTGGTATTCAAGATATATAAATTAGGAGCTTATTTCTTATATCTTTAAGGGAGCACAATTTAAGAACAGAATACAATGACAATTGTCTTCATGATGTAGCGAATTTTTTTTATTGTGTTAGCTTTTTTTTATTTCTAAGTAAAATAGCTTTTGCAGATAAAAAATATTTTGATTTATCAAAATTCACTGCTTTTAGACATGTTTCTAATATACTGGATATTAATATAGACATGTTTCTAATATAATAGCAATCGATGAAGAAGAACCGATATAATTTAAGGGAAAGTTTCCTCTATAAACCGTCAAATTTTTTGGCGAAAGCGATAAAATTTGGTAGAAAGAAACCAAAAAAAGAACGTTTGAAGAACAGGAAAACGAAGCAATTGGAATTGATAATTATTTGAGCACTTCAACAATTGTTTTTTTGTGTGTGTTCAGAACCTTCTATAAATTTATTTGGATTATTTTATTCAATTAATTCATTTTATCTATGTTAAATTCTATTAATCTATTTTAATTTATTTAAATGTTTTATTTTTAATTAAGAAGTTCTTTTATGCTCATTTCATACGTCTCAATAACAACAGTAAAGAAAAAGAAATAGTTTATTTATTGTATTACTTTTTTTGTTTATTTTTAAGTGATCAATGCCCTTTATCCTTGAAGCAGTAAAATTTATAAACTAAAAACTTTCTTTGGTATGAAGATAATAAAGCCTCTAAAAAGTTTTGTTCTGGAGCACAGTAAGAATATTTCATCCTGTCTTTGAGAATCTAACTGCGAGATTCAAGCTTCTTCTTTCCATGAGAAATTCTGGAAAAGTCAAACCCAAAATCCGTAATTTGATTTGTTGCTCTCTTATGAAATTATCTATTTGGGTAAAATTTATTTCTTTTCTTGAAGGTATAATAGTTCTTGCCTAGAACCGGTTCGAAACAAATCTGTCAGTGATTCGGCTCCTAAAGGAAGGAAAGGGAGGAACATTTTACAGAATCTTTTCATCCTTGCACTAACCAAAAAGGCTCATCAAATTTTGACTTAATTTGATATAAACTTGAACCTTCTAGTTTGACTGATAGATCCCAATTAATTTTAGTCAGAAGCAAAACTTATTGTCTTGGTTATGCCTTCTCTGGTCAGCTGTCTTTGTACTTGGTAGACTCCAAGACTTGGTGCTTGGTAGACTTTGTACATGGTAGACTTGGTAGCTAACAGCTATGGTTATGCCCTTGATTGTCCATGTTCAGCTTGATCTCTGAGAGGGAAGGGCTACATTCCCGCATCCTCATCATCAAGAACTGTTGGATACAACTAAGCGTGGTAGGGGTTCCACCGGAGACATGAAATGTAACACAAATTGTGATCCAAGTGGCACGGTTGTGTATGTTGTACCACAATTCTGTTGCATGGTTAAGAGTTGCGGAAACACTTACTAAAGGCATGACACCAGCAGTCTAGTTTGAGTTCGCTATCATTAGGAAAATGGTTAGCTCGATCTTTTTAGTTCACACCTACTCTTCTCAGATACGAATCCTGAAGCTGACTTCAAAAACAAACAGTTAGTGATAACGAACTTTAAGTAAGGAGCAACGCGTGATAAAAGTAACCAAAACCCTAAAATAATAATTTTCATAACAATATGCAAATTAAAAATGGACGGTTATGGTGCTTTAGATATGCGAAATTTTTTTAGTTTATGGCCACCTAGTAGAAGTTACGAGCCTAATAAAACTCGCCTTATTTTTGAAAAAAGGGGCAAAACATCCCAAAAATGGTGGGTGACTTAGATCGGAATTATCTATTTGGCATATAAGAGGATCCTAGTATAGGGTAATTTGAATCTCCATCGACAAAATTAGAAGTTTGTATTTTTTTCGAGAAGAATGATCACAGAATCATGTTTATCTAATTGTTTGTGTGTTTATTGATTTTTATTTTATTTTTTTTTTTTGCAAGAAATATTTTACCAAACAAATAGTCCTAAAAGACCAGGAGAAGACTCAAATAAAACTGAAACTGAAACTTCTGGTGCCGTTTATTTGTACCAAAAAGCTTTTTTCTACGGCGAAATAGTGCATTCTGGAGTATTGTAGCACAAACAACAATTTTTCCTTAAAGAGGAATAAAAGCTATCGATCAAAAAATCTGAGATAGCCGATCCATTTACAATTATAAAAAACTATATATTGAGCTTTTTAGTTTCAGAGGCAATAAAACCGTGTTTTTGGCACATTTGCTCCCAGAGATATACCTAGTCAAATACAAAATAAATCAGAGGCAACGCTATAGCGATGCCTATAGTAAAGGCCATACGGCTCCAAAGTTTTATTATTGTTGTTTTTTTTTCCAGAGGCGCTTCATATGGAAGGGGTTGTCGCATATTGGAAATAAACGCTCATTTATTGGAAATCGAGAGTTCTAGTGCCCTTTCTAAGAGTGAAAAGTAATCGGAGGGCATCTTGCTCCCCATGCCTTTTTCCCCAAAAGCATCCGATACAAATTTTGAGATAGCTATTTTGTTAAAGATAGTTCAATGATTACACAACAAAAACTCCTGTGTCAACACAATCCCCAAGGGCCTGGGGGCAGGCGTTGTAAGTTATGCTCTGAGGGCATATATGGTTCTTATGGAAGGAATGCTCGTATAAACTTCAGAGGGGACTCATTTGATTGGAAATTGAAAGTTCTAGTTCACTTTTTACGAGTTAAAAGATATTGTAGGGTAACCAGCCCTCCCCCCTCCATGCCCTTTTTTCCCAAATGCTTCCAATAAAAATTTTGAGATACGCATTTTGCTAAAAATAATTCATTTGATTGGGCTCATCTGATTGGAAATTGAAAGTTCTAGTTCACTTTTTAAGGTTCAAAAGAGATCCAAGGGCAACTAGCCCTCCCCCCACGCCTTCTTTTTCCAAACCCATCTGATGAAAATTTTGAGATAGACAGTTTGTTAGAAATAGTTCAAAGGTCAGATACGAAAAACTCTGGTGTCAATACATGCCCACAGGGCCCGGGGGAAGGTATTCTAAGTTATGCCCTGAAGGCCTGTATGGTTCTTACAAAAGGGATGCTCGTATAAACCTCATAGAGGGCTCATTTGACTGTAAATTGAAAGTTCTAGTTCACTTTTTAAGGTTCAAAAGAGATCCAAGGGCAACTAGCCCTCCCCCCACGCCTTCTTTTTCCAAACCCATCTGATGAAAATTTTGAGATAGACATTTTGTTAGAAATAGTTCAAAGGTCAGATACGAAAAACTCTGGTGTCAATACAAGCCCCCAGGGCCCGGGGGAAGGTATTCTAAGCTATGCCCTGAAGGCCTGTATGGTTCTTACAAAAGGGATGCTCGTATAAACCTCATAGAGGGCTCATTTGACTGTAAATTGAAAGATCTAGTTCACTTTTTAAGAGTCAAAAGATATCCAAGGGCAACTAGACCCCCCCCCCACACCCTTTTCCCCCAAACCCGTCTGATAAAATTTTTAGATAGATATTTCGTTAAAAATAGTTCTAAGGTCAGATAAGAATAACTCCTGTGCCGACGCAACCCCCCAGGGCTGGAGGGCCGGCATTGTAAGTAATGCTCTGGGGGCATATATGGTTCTTATGGAAGGGATGCTCGTATAAACTTCGGAGAGGGCTCATTTTATAGGAAATTAAAAGTTATCGTTCACTTTTCAAGAGTCCAAAGAGATCGGAGGGACGCTAACACCCCCCCCCCCCTTCACGTTTTATTTTCCTCAAACCCATTCAATAAGAACTTTGAGAGAGCCATTATTTCAAAATGGTTCAAAGATCATATAGCAAAAACTCCGGGGTCGACACAATCCTCCAGGGCCCGGGATAGGTGTTATAAGTTATGCCCATCGGGCATATATACCTGTTATGAAAGGGATACTCATATAAATTTCAGAGAGAGCTATTTGATTGGAAATTGAAAGTTCTAGCTCGGTTTTTAAGAGTCAAAAGAGATCAGAGGGCAACTATCCCCCACGCCTCTTTTCTCCCGAATGCATCCGATAAAAATTTTGATATAGCCATTTTGTTAAAAATAGTTCAAAGGTCAGATAATAAAAACTCTGGCGACAACCCCCCAGGGCACGGGGGCAGGCACTCTATGGTTCGTATGGAAGAGAAACTCGTATAAACTTCAGAGAGGTCTCATTTGAATGGAAATTGAGAGTTCTAGTTCAATTTTTAAGAGTCAAAACAGATCGGAGAGCAAGTAACCCCACCCCTTCCTTTTTTCCGCAAACTCATCCGATACAAATTTTGAGATCGCCATTGTTTTTAAATAGTTCAAAGGTCGAATAACAAAAACTCTGGTTTCGACACAACCCCCCATTTGTCCGGGGGACAGGTGGTGTAAGTTAAGTCCTGGGGCCGTTAATGGTTCTCATGAAAGGGAAGCTCGTATAAACTTCAGAGAGAGCTCACTTGATTTGAAATTAAAAGTTCTAGTTCACTTTCTCAGAGTCAAAAGAGATCGGAGGGCAACTAGCCCCTCCCCCCTCCACGCCTTTTTTCCCCAAACCCATTCGATATAAATTTTGAGGCAGCATTTTGTTAAACATAGTATAAAACATCAGATATCCAGGATCGACACAACCCCCCAGGGCCCGGGGACAGGCGTTGTAAGTTATGCCCTGGGTATATATGGTTTTTATAGAAGGTGTGCTTGTATAAACTTCACAGAGGGCTCATTTGATTGAAAATGGAAAGTTCTAGTTCACTTTTAAAGAGTTAAAAGAGATCGAAGAGCAAATAGCCCCCTCCCCCAACACACCTTTTTCCCCAGACCTATCCGATAAAAATTTTGAGATATCCATTTCGATAAAAATAGTTCAAACATCAGATAATAAAAACTCCAAGGTGGACACAAACCCATTTTTTTTTTACTTTAATATTGTTACTTTGATACTAGCTTTGATACTTTGATGAACAATTGATTGAACTTTGATGAACAATTGATTTTGAAAAAAAAACCTTGATGTTGAAATAAGGTATTTTTAAAAGCGTGAAACTTTTTGCAATCAAAGACGAACAAAATTTAATTTTTAAAAAAAATCCAAAAAAGAAGTTTTTTAAAGAAAAGTAAAGGCCATTTTAAACGTAAGATCAGCAGATACAAATACTTGTTAAAATTCAAACTCCAAACCAGATATAGCTATTAAAGAATAAATGAAACCCGAAACGGAGAGTAATTAAATAAACGGTCATAGCAAAAAACATACAACAAGTAATAATATAAATGAATAAATAAATCCATAAGCGAGCAATGCTTAAATTGAATATGCTAATCAAGCTTAAAACGAAAAAAAAATATTTTGATACTGAAGTATAAATGACACCCAAAACGAACAGAAATTAAATGAAGAATCAATGCAAACAAACATACAATAGATACTAATGTAAATAAATCAATGAATCTTAAAACGAGTGGAACTTAAATTGAATATGCAAATCAAGCTTGAAACGAACAAAAATCCCTACAAATATGAGTTTGGGTGTCGCCTCCTTCTCTCAGTGTAAAAGTCTAAGGCCTATTGCGTCATGGCGCTTCACTGAAAACTATATTTGTCTTGAGCAGTCTTGGAAAGTATAAACAAAATCAAATTGAATATTTGATATATAATGATATTAATTGCTTAAAGATCCATCAATTCAAGATTCAATTTCACTGTAATTTTATTTTTATTTTCAATGCTGTAAGAACTGGAGAAGAAAACATTTGCAATATAATTCGTTTTCAGTGAAGTGCCAATGACGCAGTAGGCTTTAGGTTTTTATGTTAAAAACGTTCAGAAAACGTTCTTTAGGTTAAAAACGTTCAGAAATTAAAAATAAAAAAAAAGTTTTTTTACTGAAAGTAAGGAGTGACATTAAAACTTAAAACGAACAGAAATTATTCCGTATATGAAAGGGACTGTCCCCTCCTCAATACCTCGCTCTTTAGGCTAAAGTTTTTTATTGTTTTAAAAAATAAAGTTGTGTGACAGCTTCAAACTTTAGCGCAAAGAGCGAGGTATTGAGGAGGGGACAGCCCCTTTCATATACAGAATAATTTCTATTCGTTTTAAGTTTTAATGTCGCTCCTTGCTTTCAGTTAAAAAAAACTTGTTTTTTATATTTAATTTCTGAACGTTTTTGAATTAATGCAGCTTTGGTTTTGGCTCACCGTACTTGAATAATTAAAACGAAATTTGCATATTAATTTTACTTTTTGGCTAAATGGCTTTCTCGAAATTTTGTTCTGACGTAACTTACGAATTAACTTACGTAACGAACTTCTATACTCGTATGTTTTATTACGTGCATTAGGGAGTTTGACCCCTAGTCGATACCTTGCTCTTTATGGCTAAAGTTCGAATTTTGTTCGAATCACAAACCCCTGAATCAAAAAGACCGGTTAATTAGAATAGATAGCTCTTTTGAAAGTACTAAAAAAACTTTAGAGAAAAGGGCAGGTATTGACTAGGGGGCAAACCCCCTCATATACGTAATAATTTCTGTTTGTTTTAAAGTTTAATGTTGCTCTTTACTTTCAGTTGAAAAAAACTAGTTTTTTTATTTAATTTCTGATTGTTTTTTAAATAATGCTGGGAAATCCTGCGTCCCCTTCATAGGAATGTCCCTTCCCCCAAGTAAACATCCTCCATGGAAGGATCCTTTCTCGTAACCCCCTCCTCCGAGACACCCCCCCATCAGAAAAAAATCCGTCCTGAAACGTCTTTATACTTCCCATTAACCAATACTATATGTAAATTAAATAAAAAAAACAAGTTTTTTAAACTGAAAGTAAGGAGCGACAATAAAACTTAAAACGAACAGAAATTATTCCGTATATGAAAGGGACTGTCCCCTCCTCAACGCCTCGCTCTTTACGCTAAAGTTTTTTATTGTTTTAAAAAATAAAGTTGTGAGACAGAGTCAAACTTTAGCGTAAAGAGCGAGGCGTTGAGGAGGGGACAGCCCCTTTCATATACGGAATAATTTCTGTTCGTTTTAAGTTTTATTGTCGCTCCTTACTTTCAGTTTAAAAAACTTGTTTTTTTTATTTAATTTTTGAACGTTTTTGAATAAATGCAGGTTTTGATCTTGGCTCACCGTACATGAATAATTAAAACAAAATTTTCATATTAATTTACTTTTATTTAGTTAAATGGCTTTCTCGAAACTTGTTTAATTATATTTACGAACGTTTTTATTAGTAATAAATATACGTAACTTACGAATTAACTTACGTAACGAACTTCTATATTCATATATTTTTAATTTGTTTATTAGGGGGTTTGCCCCCTAGTCAATACCTTGCTCTTTAAGCGAAAGTTCGAATTTTGTTCCAATTCTTTAAAAATGACCGCTTAATCACAAAGGCCGTTAATTAGAATAAATAGCTCTTATGAAAGTACTAAAAAATCTTTGGCTTAAAGAGCGAGGTATTGACTACGGGGTGAACCCAATCATATATGTAATATTTTCTGTTCGTTAGAAGTTTCGATGTTGCTGCTATTGCAGTTGAAATAGTTGTTTTTTTTATATTAAATTTCTGATCTTGCTTTAAATAATGCTGGGAAGTCCGGCGTCCCCTTCATAGCAATGTCCCTTCCCCCATGAAAACTTCCTTCATGGAAAGATCCTCCCACATAACCCCCGAACCACCCCCCCCCACTACCAGGAAAAATCTCCCCTGAAAACGTCTGTATACTTCCAAATAACCAATACTATATGTTAACATTGGGTAAAGTTCATAACTTTCAGCCCTCCCCCCGGGAATTTCGGGGGATTAAGTCATCCTAAAAGACATACTTATTATATTTTCGAACATGCTGAACAAAATGGCTATCTCAAAATTTTGATCAAGTGACTTTGGGAAAAAAATGAGCGTGGGAGGGGGCCTAGTTGCCCTCCATTTTTTTTGGTCACTTAAAAAGGGCACTAGAACTTTTAATTTCCATTCCAATGAGCCCTCCCACGATATTCTAGGACAACTGGGTCGATACGATCACCCCTGGGGAAAAAAAACAAACAAACAAATAAACACGCACCCGTGATCTTTCTTCTGGCAAAAAATGCAAAATTCCACATTTTTGTAGATGGGAGCTTGAAACCTCTGCAGTAGGGTTCTCTGATACGCTGAATATGATGGTGTGATTTTCATTAAGGTTCTATAACTTTTAGGGGGTCTTTCCTCCTTTTTTCAAAAATCAGCCAAATTTTCTCAGGCGCCTAACTTTTGATGGGTACAATTAAACTTAATTAAACTTATATATTTGAAATCAGCATTAAAATCTGATTCTTTTGATGTATCTATTTGTATCAAAATACCGTTTTCTAGAGTTTCGGTTACCATTGAGCCGGGTCGCTCCTTACTTACAGTTCGTTACCACGAACTGTTTGACAATGGGCAAAGTTCATAACTTCCAGCCCTTCCCCCGGAACTATGGGGGATTAAGTGATCCTCAAAGACATCTGTATTTGATTTTCGACTATGCTGAAGAAAATGGCTATCTCAAAATTTTGATTGGGCGGATTTGGAAAAAATGAGTGTGGGAGGGGGCCAAGTTGCCCTCCAATTTTTTGGGTCACTTAAAAAGGGCACTAGAACTTTTAATTTCCGTTCAAATGAGTCCTCTTACGATATTCTAGGACTACTGGATCGATACGATTACCCCTGGGAAAAAAAATAAATAAACACGCATCCGTGATCTTTCTTCTGACAAAAAATACAAAATTCCACATTTTTGCAGATAGGAGCTTGAAACTTCCGCAGAAGGGTTTTCTGATACGCTGAATCTGATGGTGTGATTTTCATTAAAGTTCTATGACTTTTTCGGGGTGTTTCCTCCTTTTTTGAAAATAAGGCAAATTTTTCAGGCGATTAACTTTTGATGGGCAGAACTAAACTTAATGAAACTTATATATTTGAAATCAGCATAAAAATATGATTCTACTCCAAAGGAGCGCCTTAGCTCCGCCTTCGAGTTCAACTGAGATAGACCTTCGCAATCGCCTCGATTGACCAAAACAAACCCAGTTTACGAAAGCATTCGCTTTGATTCAGACCAAATTAAATAATGAGTGATAGTGAGTTAGTGATTGGATTGTTGGACAATTTAGTCGATGAAGATTATGATCGTGAGAGGCGTGGCAGGCAATATAAAACTCATTCGCGTCGCAGAATACTCTCAAGTGAGAGTGATAGCGATCAAACAAATGGCTCTCGGAGCCCAGAGTTTCAAACTCGTGCTCGGTATGGCTCTCGGAGCCCTGAAATTAGTTCTACGAACGAAAAATCTTGCTCTCGGAGCCCCACAAAAATCCTTGACACAAAGCGGAAGGCTTCTCCGGAAAAACACAAAGGTAAAAGATTAAAAGAAAACACGTCAAATGACGCTCTATTCAAAAAGATTTCTGAAGAACGTTCTGGTACCAAAGAGGGTCCTAAGATCCATAAGAAACTTGCCAAAGTTGCAAATAGAGCTTTTTCTGAGCCTTTGGAAATAGTGAAGCTAAAAGAGTTATTTGAGCACCACCCTAGGCCTGCGAATACCGAAAAAATCGTTCCTCCAAAGGTGAATAGTGAAATTTGGGCTATTCTCTCATCACAGGCTAAACAGAGGGATGCTAAGGCCCTTCAAGTGCAGCGGACAATTGCTCACTCAACATTTTGTGTTTTAGAGGCAGCAAATGTGATTCTTGAGATAGAAAATGAGCATATTAAAGAAAAAGTTGTCAAAAACCTTACAGATGCAGTTCACATGCTTGGCCTCACCAATTACGATCTAAGTTTAAAAAGACGTCATGCGATGAAATTTGAATTGAGCCCAGATCCCACTGTAGCATCAGCTTTATGTGCCCCTGAAGTCAAAGTCACGGAGTATCTTTTTGGCAAAGATATTGCCAAAACAACGTCTAAAGCTAAATCCGTGGCGGATTTGAAAAAATCTTTTGGAAAACCAAAAAACGTGCAAGGGGGGGCCTACCGTTATCGCCGATGGCAGAACGAGGCCCCCCGTCCAAATTATCGCAGAAAGCAGGGCCAGGACCGTCAAGAGAGGTCCAAATTCCAGAAATTCCAGAATTTCCAGAAAAGGGATCGCAAATAGCTGGTATGTACTATTTATCATACCCCGACCTTGATTTTTATGATTTTGTTGTTAATTTCAATAGGCAGTCACAACATTTGGCTGATAACTTTAAAGCTGGGAGAATTAGTAAGTACATCTCAAAATGGCAGTCAATAACCAGTGATTTGAATATTTTGAATATTGTGGCCTCAGGCTATAAGATTGAATTTGAGAAAACACCACTAAAAGCTTTGAAAACAAAAAACAAAAGTTTTACGTTTGAAGAAATAGAGGCTATAAGAAAGGAAGTTGATGTTTTATTGCATGAAGGTGTTATTGTTAAAGTACCCGACTTCAGAATAAAGGAAATACGTTGTATTTCTCCCGTTTTTACAGTCCCAAAAAAAGATGGGTCTACCCGGTTTATTCTTAACCTTAAAAATTTAAATGAAAACCTTAAATATTACCATTTTAAAATGGAAAGTGTTCATTCTGCGGTTCTTTTGATGACAAAAAATTGTTATATGGCCTCTATTGACCTAGTCGATTTTTATTATTCATGCCCGGTTGATTTTGAAGATCAAATGTGGCTTTGTTTTCAAGTTGACCTTTGTTATGCTTTTACTTCAATGCCAAATGGCTTATCATCGGCCCCTAGGGTTCTTACGAAACTTATGAAACCTGTTATCTCTCTTCTTCGAAGAAAAGGGTATTTGTCAGTTACGTATTTAGACGATTCTCTCCTTCTGGGAAGGTCATATTTAGAGTGTCAAAATAATGTCTATGAAACAGCGAAATTACTGTCAGAACTGGGGTTTGTGATCCACCCGGGAAAGTCAGTTCTCATTCCAAGCCAACAAATAGAATTTCTGGGCTTTTTGTTAGATTCGCGATCAATGCGTATTTTCCTGCCGGAAAGAAAAATTAAAAAAGTTATACATTTGGTTTCAAAAATTCTTAGTCAAAAATTGACTACGATTCAAGAATTGGCTGAAACTCTTGGCGTTCTTGTTTCAACATTTCCAGCAGTAGAATTAGGGCCCTTATATTACCGAAAAGCGGAATCGTTGAAAACTCAAAAATTAAGGTACGCGAAGGGTAATTTTGCGGCAAGACTATGATTATATTGATGTATCTATGGGTAAAAAAATTCCGGTTTTTAGAGTTTCGGTTACTACTGAGCCAGGTCGCTCCTTACTTACAGTTCGTTACCGCGAACTGTTTGATTACAGTCAAGGAAGGGGACAAATTAGGGGTCTTGAATAATTTTAGAAAGAAATAAGAAATTAAACTGAATATTTGATGTATAATGATATTAATTACTGAAAGCTCATCAGTTCAAAATTTTACGGTAATTTTAATGTTTATTTTCAATATTAAGTTCAAAAAGAAAATATTTGTAATACAATTCGTTTTCACTAAAGTGCCATGACGCAGTAGGTTTTAGACTTATACAGTGAGAGAAGGAGGTGATACACAAACTCTTGTTTGTAGTGATTTTTGTTCGTTTTAAACTTGATTTGCATATTCAATTTAAGTTTCACTCGGTTTAAGATTTATTTTATTCATTTACATTACTGTCTATTGTATGCTCGCTCTTTACGCTAAAGTTTTTTATTGTTTAACAAAAATAAGAGTTGTGAGAAAGTCAAACTTTAACGTAAAGAGCGAGGCGTTGAGGAGGGGACAGCCCCTTTCAGATACGGAATAATTTCTGTTCGTTTTAAGTTTTAACGTCGTTCCTTACTTTCAGTTAAAAAAACTTTTTTTTTATTTAATTTTTGAACGTTTTTGAATTGATGCAGGTTTTGATTTTAGCTCACCGTACATGAATAATTAAAACAAAATTTGCATATTAATTTTACTTTTATTTTGTTAAATGGCTTTCTCAAAACTTGTTTAATTTTATTTACGAACGTTTTTATTAGTAATAAATATACGTAACTTACGAATTAACTTACGTAACGAACTTCTATATTCATATATTTTTAATACGTATATTAGGGGGCTCGCCTACTAGTCAATACCTCGCTCTTTAAGCTAAAGTTTGAATTTTGTTCCAATTCTTTAAAAATGACCCCTCAATCACAAAGGCCGTTATTTAGAATAAATAGCTCTTATGAAAGTACTAAAAAATCTTTGGCTTAAAGAGCAAGGTACTGACTAGGGGTGAACCCAATCATACACGTAATATTTTTGTTCGTTTTAAGTTTTGATATTACTCCTTATTTTTAGTTGGAAAACTTGTTTTTTTTATATTTAATTTCTGATCTTTTTTTAAATAATGCAGGGAAATCCGACGCCCCCTTCATAGCAATGTCCCTTCCCCCATGAAAACTTCCTTCATGAAAAGATCCTCCCACAGAACCCCCAATCCACCCAACCCCCTACTATCAGAAAAAATCCCCCCCTGAAAACGTCTGGGAGGACGCAAAGTTCATAACTTTCTGTCCTCCCCCCGGGGACTTCGGGGGATAAAATCATCCTAAAGGCCATATTTATCATATTTTCAACCATGCTGAACAAAATGGCTATCTCAAAATTTTGATCAGGTGACTTTGGGAAAAAAATGAGCGTGGGAGGGGGCCTAGTTGCCTTCCATTTTTTGGTCACTTAAAAATGGCACTAGAACATTTAATTTCCGATCCAATGAGTCCTACCACGATGTTCTAGGACCACTGGGTCGATACTATCACCCCTGGGGAAAAAAAAACAAAAAAACAAATAAACACACATCCGTGATCTTTCTTCTGGCAAAAAATGCAAAATTCCACATTTTTGTAGATAGGAGCTTGAAATCTCTACAGTAGGGTTCTCTGACGTGGTTAATATTATGGTGTGATTTTCATCAAGGTTCTATAATTTTTAGGGGGTCTTTCCCCCTTTTTTTCGAAAATCAGCCAAATTTTCTCAGGCGCGTAACTTTTGATGGGTAGAACTAAACTTGATGAAAGTTATATATATTTGAAATCAGCATTGAAGTCTGATTCTTTTGATGTATCTATTTGTATCAAAAACCCGTTTTCTGGAGTTTCGGTTACCATTGAGCAGGGTCGCTCCTTACTTACAGTTTGTTACCACGAACTGTTTGATATCAACAAAAATGTACGCAGGAACCTTTTTTGAAGCGGAGGGGAGCAGGAAATATACAATTTGTTTATGGTCGGGACCTATAATAAAAAAAGGTTTTTTAATGATTTGAATAAGAAGTGCCCAGAAGCTCAAGAAAATGTGAGATTTCGGGGAGACTAGTCCTTGAGCCTCATAGCCCTGTCTTACGTCCCTCCATTAGACAAATGATGGAGATTATATCCACGTACTTAAAGGTAAAAACAGTAGCAGAGCATCCCGGCATTAGGATCATCAGCATATCAAGGAAATTTCCCATGAGGAAAGATGGCAAGTACTTCTTGTGGGCTTTATTTTTATCGAAATTTAATTGGAAACATTAATTATTCACTAATTATATACATCTTTCAATGTTTTCATGTTGCCTAGGGGCATTAAATCCTAGGCTCCCTATCGGTGTCCAGAGGAGATATTCTTTAAAAAAATTTTTTTTTTAGAAAAGCTTCCCCTTAGAACGGTGAAGGTGATGATGACCTTATATATCATTTCATTATATATCATTTTTTATGTTTCAGACCCTCCCCTTCCAAATAGATATTTGGTGGAGTACATTTCAGGGATAATGATATTTTCGAAGCATTGTTACACGAATTTTAACGTAAAACGTAAAAGAATGTAAAAAAACATAAGTTGAAGGAGAGATTAGTAGCCTCATTCGGGTCAATCAGTGTGTAGTTGCAAACTGTAGGAAGAGAGCGACCAATTTCAGTAGAAACTATAAAAACCTAAGTCTTGAATGCAACAAAAAAATCTATAATTAATGCTGATTCTAACTATGTAAGATAAATTAATTTTACACTTGCACATCAAAAACTTCTTGAACATGAAAACATGTATCATTTCAGAAACAGGAATTAAAATTATGCAGTGAAATGTAATATGTATGAGAACCATTAAGCAACATGGGAAATTTCTTATGTTTCCAGAGAAGAATGGTTACGTATATAACCATTTATAGTGTGTAGCCCTGGATTAACAAACGAATTTTCCATCTGAATGGGAATTTAAAAGTCAGATGTTATTTTGGGTTTGATAAGAAGTAATTATAAGAATCGAAGATAGAAATTTTTCAAAGTCTTGACAAGGGCAAAACTAGGAGAAACTGGAACCTCCCACCTAAATTCCCCTCAATACAACTATCACGCAGGCGACTTTGTACAGAGTTGTATAAAGGTTTGATTAAAAGCTATTGATCATTTCAGCGTGCTTTCTGTAGATTTATTGTTTAGAAAAAATTAAAAAGCCGCATCAAGTGGTGTAAAACTTCACTGTACACCGTACGCCGTAAACCTTACACCCTAAGTGGTGTAAGAGATCTAGGTTACCTTATTGTCTTAAATTTCTAGCATATTCTAGATGTGTAGTTTGGAGAAGAAAATCAAACAGTTCATGGTAACGAACTGTAAGTAAGGAGCGATCCGGCTCAATAGTAACCGAAAGTCTAAAAAACGGAATTTTGATACCAATAGATGCATCAAAAGAATCAAATTTTTATGCTGATTTCAAATATATAACTTTCATCAAGTTTAGTCCTACCCATCAAAAGTTAAGCGCCTGAGAAAATTTGCCTTATTTTTGAAAAAAGGGGAAAACACCCCCTAAGAGTTATTGAACCTGAATGGAAATCCCACCATCAGACTCAGAGTATCAGTTAACCCTACAATACAAGTTTCAGGCTTCTATCTGCAAAAATGTGAAATTTTGTATTTTTTATCAGAAGAAAGATCACGGATGCGTGTTTATTTGTTGTTGTGTTTTTTTGTTTTTTTTTCCAGGGGTGATTATATCGATCCAGTGGTCTTAGAATATAGCGGAAGGGCTCATTCGAATGAAAAATTAATATTTCTAGTGCCCTTTTTAAGTGACCAAAAAAATAGAGGGCAACTAGGCCCCCTCCCACGCTTATTTTTTTCTCTCACCTGATCAAAATTTTGAGATAGCGATTTTGTTCAGCATGGTAAAAAAATACGATAAATATGTCTCTAAGCACGACTTAATCCCCGACAGTCCCCGGGGGAAGGGCTGCAAGTTATGAACTTTGCCCAATGTTTACACATAGTATTGGTGTTTGGGAAGTGTACAGAAGTTTTCAGGGGGGATATTTTCTGGTAGATTGGGAGGGGGGTCGGAGGTTAGGTGGGAGGATCTTTCCATGGAGAAAGTTTTCACTGGGGCAGGAACATTGCTGTGAAGCGGGCGCCGGATTTCCCAGCATTATTTAAAAAATAATCAGAAATTAAATAAATAAAAAAATTAACTGAAAGTAAGGAGCAACATCAAAACTTAAAACAAACAGAAATTATAACGTATATGATTGGGTTCAACCCCTAGTCATTACCTAACTCTTTACGCTTAAGTTTTTGGCACTTTTAAAAATGTTACTTATTATTCTAATTAAACGACCCTTGTGTTTCAGGAGTCGTTTTTAAAGAATTGGAACAAAACTTAAGCTTTATCGTAAAGAGCAAGGTATTAACTAGGGGGAGAACTCCCTAATTTACGTAATAAAAATATAAGAATATAGAAGTTCGTTATATAAGTTAATTCGTATAAGTTACGTCAGAACAAAATTTCGAGAAAGCCATTTAGCCAAAAAAAGTAAAATTAATATGCAAATTTCGTTTTGATTATTCATGAACGGTGAGCCAAAATCAAAGCTGCATTACTTCAAAGACGTTCAGAAATTAAATTAAAAAAAAAGTGTTGCGTAACTGAAAGCATGGAGCGACATTAAAACTTAAAACGAACAGAAATCATTTCGTATATGAAAGGGGCTGTCCCCTCCTCAGTGCCTCGCTCTTTACGCTAAAGTTTGACTCTGTGTCACAACTTTGTTTTTTAAAACAAAAAAAATTTAGCGTAAAGAGCGAGATGTTGAGGAGGGGCAGCCCTTTTCATATATGAAATAATTTCTGTTTGTTTTAAGTTTTAATGTCGCTCCTTACTTTCAGTTAAAAAACTTTTTTTTAATTTAATAGTATAAAGGAGACTCTCATTGAAAGGGCAATTTAATCTAGTCACTATAGAACTATAGGTTCACATCTTTGATAAGCTTTTTTTTTATGAATATTCTCTCATTTCCAATGACCAGTTCTCCTAAAACACTAAAGTTAAAAATCAAAAATACCAAAAAAACACGAATTTTCATTAATTACATGAACTACACATCACAATTTTGTTTTTATTCTGTCAATTAAATAAAAAACATTGAAAACAGTTTTAAAATTGACCAGGCACGAAATAGCTTTTTTGTCTAAAAATTGTTTTGTCACTTTTCAAAATTCAGTATTTTTTTACTACCACTACTACTACTACTAAAAACTTAACGCAGCACCTGACCACCTGAGGCCAACACAGCTACGGATGCTGCTCTTCCATCCTGCTGCCGGATGTTTTGAACCAATCAATGAATTTCTTATTTTGGCTTAGATTAACTTGAAGCCCCTGGGGCAGACCTTATACAAATTCTGGATTTCATATTGCAATTTGACCAGGCTTACCTCCCATTTAAGGGGTGTTCGCCCTGAATTTTCTACAATATCGTAATTCGTAATAACGTATATGACGTAATAACGAATTCGTAATAACGTAATTTCTACAATAACATAATTTTTTTATGCTTTTGAAAGGCAATTTTAAACTTAGCGCTTTATCATACTTGGAATCACCATAAAGAGCATATCTTTTTCAATATATATTGTATCAAAAATTATTTTTTCAAGGTTTAAGTCACAGATTGTTGACACGGATTATTACCACCAACTGTTTGATACCCAAATTAAAAGTGGAAATACCCAAATTAAAGTGTTGATTTAAACCTGTCAAATTAACTTCTGGAAGTTAAGCATTCTTATATTTTATTCGTCCGAGAATTTTCATATTAGTTTTAAAAAGTAAGTGTTTATTTAAACTTCTCCCAAACAGAATAGAAGTTTGTCAACATTGAAAATATATTCATCTCAATGTTTCTCTCTAATTCTGTCTATTCCTAAATAAACAACAGCAGGGCTACGTCATTACAGTGTTTACTCTTTCAAAAAGTTTCTTTGGTAGACAACCATAAACTAGAAATGTCAGAAAAATATGGATTTAATTTGGACCTAAGAGATTTACTTTCATAACCAAATTCTAAAATAGAAAGATGAAAACAAATAAAAATAAATCATTCAAGATTTATGTTAGGCATACTTGTAAGAAATAAATTACAACTATCAGAACATAAAGCAATAAGTTAGCTGAACAGCCAATTCAAGTTCAAAAAATGTTCACCTTTATTCCAGCTTAAAAAAAAAATAAACCTTAGCTTTGAAAGTTTTGATATTGATTTTGAATTACTGCATTCTCAAAAGATTTTGAAAGTGTTTTTTTCCATTAAAGACGCTGAATAATTGCTTTCATAGAAAATGTGGATGCTCTGTGTCCAAAACCCCTCTTGAGGTTTGCAAATTGTGGGAGGGGGAGTGTCCTAGACCAGGGAACTTCGTATAAAAGGAACTTCGTTTTTTTATTTTTTTAAAAATATAAGAGTTGTGAGAAAGTCAAACTTTAGCGTAAAGAGCGAGGCGTTGAGGAGGGGGCAGCCCCTTTCATATGCGGAATAATTTCTGTTCGTTTTAACTTTTAACGTCGTTCCTTACTTTCAGTTAAAAAGACTTGTTTTTTTATTTAATTTTTGAACGTTTTTGAATTAATGCAGGTTTTGATTTTGGCTCACCGTACATGAATAATTAAAACAAAATTTGCATATTAATTTTACTTTTATTTGGTTAAATGGCTTTCTCGAAACTTGTTTAATTTTATTTGCGAACGTTTTTATTAGTAATAAATACATATAACTTACGAATTAACTTACGTAACGAACTTCTATATTCATATATTTTTAATACGCATACTAGGGAGCTTGCCCCTAGTCAATACCTCGCTCATTAAGCTAAAGTTCGAATTTTGTTCCAATTTTTTAAAAATGACCCCTTAATCACAAAGGCCGTTATTTAGTATAAATAGCTCTTATGAAAGTACTAAAAAATCTTTAGCTTAAAGAGCGAAGTATTGACTAGGGGGCGAACCCAATAATACACGTAATATTTTCTGTTCGTTTTAAGTTTTGATGTTACTCCTTATTTTCAGTTGGAAAACTTGTTTTTTTTATATTTAATTTCTGATCTTTTTTTAAATAATGCTGGGAAATCCGGCGCCCCCTTCATAGCAATGTCCCTTCCCTCATGAAAAGTTCCTTCATGTAAAGATCTTCCAACATAACCCCCGACCCACCCACCCCTCTAATACCAGAAAAAATCCCCCCTGAAAACGTCTGTATCAAACAGTTCGTGGTAACGAACTGTAAGTAAGGAGCGACCCGGCTCAATGGTAACCGAAACTCTAGAAAACGGGTTTTTGATACCAATAGATACATCAAAAGAATCAGATTTCAATGCTGATTTCAAATATATAACTTTCATTAAGTTTAGTGCTACCCATCAAAAGTTACGCGCCTGAGAAAGTTTGGCTGATTTTCAAAAAAAGGGGGAAAGACCCCCTAAAAGTTATAGAACCTTAATGAAAATCACACCATCATATTCAACGTATCAGAGAACCCTACTGTAGAGGTTTCAAGCTCCTATCTACAAAATGTGGAATTTTGTATTTTTTGCCAGAAGAAAGATCACGGATGCGTGTTTATTTGTTTTTTTTTGTTTTTTTTTCCCAGGGATGATCGTATTGACCCAGTGGTCCTAGAATATCTTGGGAGGGCTCATTGGAACGGAAATTAAAAGTTCTAGTGCCCTTTTTAATTGACCAAAAAAATGGAGGACAACTAGGCCCCCTCCCACGCTCATTTTTTTCCCAAAGTCACCCTATCAATTTTTTGAGATAGCCATTTTGTTCAGCATGGTCGAAAATATGATAACTATGTCTTTTAGGATGACTTAATCCCCAAAGTCCCCGGGGAGAGGGCTAAAAGTTATGAACTTTACCCAATGTTAACATATAGTATTGGTTATTGGGATGTATACAGACGTTTTCAGGAGGGTTTTTTTTTCTGGTAGTGGGGGGGGGGGTCGGGGGTTATGTTGGAGGATCTGTCCATGAAGGAAATTTTCATGGGGGAAGGGAAATTGCCATGAAGGGGGCGCCGGACTTGCCAGCATTATTTATTGGTTATTGGGAAGTATACAGACATTTTCAGGAAGAATTTTTTTTCTGGAGGGTGGGGCTGGAAGAGGGGGTTACTCGGGAGAATCTTTCCATGGAGGATGTTTCTTTGGCGTAGGGGACATTTCTATGAAGGGGGCGCCGGATTTCCAAGCATTATTTAAAAAACGATCAGAAATTAAATTAAAAAAAAACAAGTTTTTTTTCAACTGAAAATAAGAAGCAACATTAGAACTTAAAACGAACAGAAATTATAACGTATATGAGGGGGTTCTCCCCCAAGTCAATACCTCGTTCTTTACGCTACAGTTTTTTTTAGTGCTTTCAAAAGAGCTATCTGTTCTAACTAAACGGCCTTTGTGATTCAGGGGTTTGTGAATTAATTTTTTTTTAACTTTTAACGTAAAGAGCGTGGTATTGACTAAGAGGAGAACCCCCTCATATACGTAATAACATATACGTAATTAAAAAAACAACAAAAAAACAAGCGATACGGCTCAATAGTGATCGAAACTTTTAAAAACAGAATTTTGATGTCAATAAATGAGTA
This sequence comes from Artemia sinica, assembly GCA_027921565.1. Classification (NCBI taxonomy): domain Eukaryota; kingdom Metazoa; phylum Arthropoda; class Branchiopoda; order Anostraca; family Artemiidae; genus Artemia; species Artemia sinica. The sequence goes on along the minus strand of CM051264.1, from coordinate 10,682,455 downwards.
GAGATGACCCTAAAGGCCCCACGGGGCACCCCTGCTGCCACCTACAACTTTTCTTAACACCAAATATGGGCATAGAGTCCCTAGGGGAGATGGATTTCTGAGAAATTGATTGCGTAATCAAAGTGTGTCAATGACCTCTTTTTTCAAAGTCGATTTGTTTGTTGTTCATCTAGGTGTAATAACTCCGGGGCAAAGGTTACACATGCGCATTGAATTCTAACGGGAACAATGTTATTGATCTAGGACACAAGGGGGAAGTGAATTTCCGAGAACTTGATTGTGTAATCGATCGTGAATGTCAAGGTGTCCAGAAATAGGAAACAGCATTTGTTGTTGTTGTTGTTGTTGCTCGAGGCGAATGTTATGAGTTTCCAGGAAACAGTTAGATCACGTGTTTCCTTCTCAGCCAATCAGCGAGTCGGATACATCTTCCTTCTCAACCAATCAGAGGGCTTGCTTACATATTAGCGGCGGAGGGAATATGAGGAAAGGATTTTTGCTATAGTTTTTATTAGTCTGTGAATAGAATTCAAAGGAGTGAGAACAGTTTTGACTTTACTCATCTGGATATATATTTGTGATGACGAGTGGAATGTTTACCCTCTTAGAAGTTGATAGTGGAGTATATGGTAATAATACAAGAGCACCTAACATTGCGGTGGAAATCACGAAAGGATCACGGCTTTGTCTGGAATGGGATGAAGTATATGCAAGATATGTGATATCCTTGAGCAAATTTAAAATGGAGGATCAATTATGTTTCGCTGCAAAGTTGATATAGCACATGTGAATAGACTTCAATGTGCTTTAAGTGCATTAGTGAAACTTGTCGAAGACAATAAACTCTATCGCTAATTGTACATGCTTAGTATTATTGTTGTAATTATTCAATAAAATTGTTTCGAAATCGAAAATGTTCCCTTTCTTTTCTGGTTATGTGGCTAACGAATCAGGGTCAGTCTAGAGTCAGTAGTCGGAGTGAAAGGATTGAAAAATGAATAAATTTGAGAAAGAGAGAATTAGATCAAATCTAGTGTTTATGGAAAAAAATTTGATTTTGGATGACGATTTTCTCGAGTTATCTCTTCAACGCAGGATATTCTCTTGTCAGGGAACACTTGACAATATAATGAGGAGTGATTCTCCCCCATTGGACTATTGTATGAAACTTTTAAAGTGTGACTCAAGTGCTTATAGTCAATTTATTGATATATTAATTGAAACAAGGCAGATTCATATCGTGGATATACTTTTGAAAACATTGCCAATGGATTCAATGTAGATGGCTCCTCCTTCGAAAGAGGTAACATCACAGAGCTACTCCTCACCCCTTTCCTCCACTTTGAATTTATGGAGCGAGGACGATCAGTTTCGTTTTAGCTGTGAGAGAGTTGACATCGGAAACCAAAAAATGTTCTATATATGTCCATTGTGCTTGTACACTCTTGGCAGTTGGACTCAATGTGAGAATTGTACAATTATTGATGACTATAGTGAAAAGTGTAAATTATGTAATCCTTGTAAATTACATAGAGGCTATGCAGTACAAATTAAAGGATGTAATTCATGTCTTGAAGAGGTGTGTGACTCTCATCCTAGAGGGCACCTGTGCTCCAATTGTCACTATGATAAATGTGATCAGTGGGAGAATACTTACCCCGCTATGATTGGAAAGAATCCCAAACGTGATTTTAGTTTATTTCTACGAGATTGGTATCGTCGCGGATTTAAATTATTCTGGGAAGAGGAATCTGGTCTACGATTCAACTGTTGGGGTAACAAGACAATTTGGTTTCTACGTCATCGTTGTGACGACACTGCCTACTATGACTATAAACCAAGTGATTTTTATTTGGCAGTTACCGAATGTGATTCACCATTTGAAAACACTGTATGTGATATTGCTTCAAATAGACAGATTGAAACTCGTGAATTTCATAATATGAATGCAAATAGTATCATTGACTATACAAAGAGATATGACAAGAGTGAATTTACATTGTACTGCAGAAAATGTGACCCTGACTTTGCAGTCAATCAAGATCAATATACAGTGAATCCAAATGATTTACCAGCATTAGTGGTTCACGACAGTTGCCTATACATCGAAGAAGAAGAAATCTAAAGTGAAGATTTAAAGACATTGTTGTATATATATGCATTTTATTAATAAACAAATTCACAAACATTTTTTAAGCACTTTACTCTTAGGGCACAGAAATCAATACTGTATAGGTATGAGAGGATATTTTCCACTAGAAAGTCGTTCAGACGTGGATTGTCAACATAAATGTGGAGAAACTGCTTGTAAGTATAGCCACGACATCGGAACACAAAATATAGTAGTGCATGGAAGCCGCAGCTTTTAGTCGTCAGATCCTGCACCCTCTTCCGATTTTGAATAATAGTTTTCCCACTGCTCTCAATATAGTTGCTGATGTGAGGTGTGTAGAATGTATAGGGTAGGCCAAGAGGATCAAAAAATTCAATCGTCTTCATTGTTTGATAGATACACAGCCAATGACCCGTCAGCACAGTCGACGGACTGCTATTAACAATAATCAAGGTATTGTTGACACTTTGAATTTTTCCAAGAAAGTCCGAGGGCAGACAATAGGATTTGTACTGGGACATGTAGGGATCCATATTAAATACATTGATTATTTGACTGGTGTTCATGGCGCCAAGTCTAGTAGAACACTGCCTTCGGGAGTGATTTCCCAATAGGTTTCATATTGATTTAGTGAGATTAGTGTAATACTCTCAGCCAATGGGTCGGCAAATGTACACTCTAAATGCACACTCCCCGTACGTACTATACTCATATCCTGTGTGCCAGACAAATCCAGTACAATGATACCATGTGTTTTAGCAAACATATCTTCGGTTATACCATTTTCAAATAGTTGCGAATCATGATCTAGGGTTTGCATGGTCAACTCGTACAATGTTCTATAGGATTTATCAAAAGATAGATTGTAGAGTGGGATACCGTTTACTTTACACACAAGAGATGAAAGTCCAAACATCTCGAATTTATGTGGGCATTCAGTTCATGATCCTATTGCACTGGCGCTTTTTACAAATGCCAAAGCGAGTTTTGACGGATTTTCACCATTGATAAAGGATGAATCGGTGAAGGTGCGTGAACCCATTGCAATATGACGTTGATTGGTGATTGTATGAGGAACAAGTAGTTTAATATTATTTCTATTGGCTCTCAGCTTTTCCACTGCCAAAGCAACAGAACTCATGACCTGTTGTTTGCGTACATGAAGTATTGCCGAGGTGAGGGAGAGACTTGCATCGGGATTGGCAGCAAGTTCTTTTCTCAATATGAAATTGGATGGTGCAAGCGTCAATTTTATATCCACTTTAACATTGGGCGGCAGCCATTGGGGCATATTAAATATTTCATGATATATTTTTCCAACTAGATGTAATTCACTAGTTGTAGCATTTTTAAGTGCATCTGTACTATCAGTATTAGTAATATATTCATATCCATTGGAGGTGCCTCTCAATTCCTTGTATGACTTGGGTGTCATCAACATGAATTGCATATAGCTTGTATAATTTGAGAGATTGTTGCTAGTGCTCACCAGCGTGCCATTGATGTAGACACTAATTTGACGACATAAATTATGTAATATACAATTTTCATAGGATATCCCATCGGCTCGAATTGGCATTGTATTATCGGATTTTCGGACTTTCATTTGTAAATCTATAAATGTTGAAGACATGTCCATAAAGTAGTCTTCATTGGAATAAATTTGAAAGTGGATATTATCGGAGAGGGGTTGTTGAGGATAAAATTGTTCATAGTATCCATGCTTGACACTCACATCAACATTTTCAGCATTGAATAGATTCAATGAGGCGGTGATTGAAGGTTGAGAATCCTTATGTGGCAGGTAGGACATCTTAAGAGAAGAAATCTAGTTTCGATCTAACATTTTTCTTCCTGGGACTTCTGTTTACAGCACGTGTCGGCTTTTTCCTTCTTTTCTTTGACAAAAGGGATGATGTCTTTCGTTTCCGACCTGAGTGGAGACTGATGAGTGATGCATTGTTTCTCGACCTTTTTAAGCCTTTACCATTTTGTTTTAATCTCTCGCTAAGGGTTCGCGCACTGGACCTAAGATTTTCCGAAGCACTTTTTTTAAAATCCTTGCCAGAGCCCCAATCGTATAGTGTAGAGGATGCAAAATCTGTCGCAGCCGGTACAAGATATTTTCTAGCCAGTGGTATTGAAGAGCGAAACAGCTTAGCAAACCAACTGCCAAGACCGTAGCCAGACATTGCTGTTGTCTTGGGCCAAGAGTATTAACATAGCAGTCAATATCAGGACAAGTGAATACCACTTTTTTATTAGACATCTTGCTTTTGAACGATGGGACGAAAATGGCATGTAATCACAGCCAAACCTTTTGAAATTGCTATGGGATCACCCAATTCGGTTCTTAGTGTTAACTGACAGAGTTTCAAATAGGAAGTGTTTGCGGGAATATACTGAAGATGCTTTATATTGTAGTGGTGAATATGTTCTTGATTGGTTTTTCGTTCAAGAACTCGTAGGAGGGGAACATTTGAATTACCAACCCGAGATGTTTCCACAAATGAAGCATAGAGAAATATACAAGTGTCTGTGGAGAAGGCAGGTGGGTAGTCAGCAAAAATGAAATTAGTGTTTCCGGCACTTTAACCGTTGATTATATTGAGCTTAAAGCCAAGAACATCCTTTAGATTATCATTGAGAATAACCTTTTCGTTGGCAATAGGTGAACTAATGTAGATCTTACCCTCCTCCTTTGAATAGTTGAATTGAAAAGCTCCCTTTTTACGAGCGGAAATTCTTTTATTAATAGAACGACATAAATCATTCATACAGGTGAGTTCCTCGTAGGGTAATTCAATATATGGATAATCCATCCAATTGATTTTTTGAACTTGTTCTTGATCACTTGAGGGTGGTGGCGGCCAATCATAGGGTCTAATTTTTATTTCATATTTACGATCTTTTCTCAGGATGTCGTAGGTATTTTTGAGAATACAGTCGACAAGAGCCACTTCATACTTTCCGTCAAATTTAATGGTGGGGGAGAGTTTCGTCCAAAAATCACTTGTTCTATTCAAGTCATTGTAGAGAGGATCGGAAACATTGGACATGAAAGTCACATAGAAACCATTGGGCATTGTCAATATCTTCAGCACTGACCCAAGAATCAAAATCCGAGTTGTATCCTAGCCAGCGAACAAGCAACTGTTTCTTGCCCCTACGAGTACGACTCTTTAATATCTTTTCAATTTGATAAATTTCACTAGTGTTTCTAACTTTTTGCAGTTCATATTCATAAAAACCGCCGAGAATCTCATCATCCTTGGTGTCTCGCAGTCGATATGTCGTGGGCTCGGTGTCCAGGATTTTGGACACTTTAAAAAGTTCGGTGCTCCATAAATAATTCCCCTTTTCAAAAATATTGGTGGTTCTATTAATTCGAACAGTATCACCAACATTGAATTTCTTCTTCTCTTTCTTCTCATTGCCATTGGAGTATTGCTTTAGAAAAGCATCAAATGTATTTTCACTGTAATGAACATCCCGAGGGCTTGAGTTGGACAGAGATTGATGAGGTCGATGGTTGTATATCTGCAAGATTTTATTTAAATCATGAATAAAAGCCGATGTATTTTTCAATGTACAATATCTTGAAATTAATAGACGAATCGTTCTTATTAATCGTTCGGCCAATGCAGCCTTTATCGGGCTGTGACTATGATATAGTGTTGTATTATATTTCAATAGAACCCTTTGCACATGGGGATTAACAAATTCACTACCACGATCCGATTGAATTTTTCTATATGAATCCTGTTCAAGAATACTTTCAATGGCCCGAGCAACTTCAACACCTCTCTTTGACCGTAGTGGAATGGCATAGGAATAGCGACTAAAGACACTGATTGCCACCAGAATATATTTGTAGGGCGCATTGTGACGCCGTTGAACCGCGTCTAAAGTTAAAAGATCCATTTGCATTATATGCAGAGGAAAAAAGGCTTTAGTTTGTCGATATTGTTTGCTGCGAAGCCTGTGATTCCGGTGTAGTGTGTAACTCGGTTCATTCTCTAGATACTCTTTTGCATTTTTCAATGTGGTGGTGCCGGAGACAGCTTTAGAAAGCGTTTTGGGAGAACTTAAACTTCCCGCTTCACCAATATTTTCATAGACACCTTTCAGAACTTCATCCATTTTGAACGTAAACACGTAGTGTAATGTCCACTCCCCTTTTGCACACTGGAGGGTGAATCAATTCGTCTTCGCTTTTGACTAGCAGCCACAGGTGTTGTAAAATCAGTAGTGCTAGTATTTTCAAATATTGAATCTTCTTCTTTTTTAAATGGTGTTGGCGTTGTTGGTGGACTATATTCTCTTAGTTTCTTTAGAATTTGCTTATTTCCAATAAGATTTTTGGGAAAGTTTGATACACTTAGAAAGGTGTATAGATTATCGTCAAAGGATAAGAGTCCTTTACGATTCGTCACCATATCACAAATTAAATCAACTAGATTATAACTTTTTCCCTGAATTATAATTCGTTTCCCTGTGCTGTCGACTTGAACTTGATCACCAGTTTCCAACATGAGATAAGATAATACTCTTTTACTCTGTTCTCGATAGGTCAGTGGCAATAGGTTTCCAATTTTCGATACAATTGAATTCAATTCCTTCTCCTTTGATTGTGCAGAATCTTGAGGAGATGTTTCCTGTTTAGAGGGATCGGTGGTGGGTCTCTCACGATAAGGTTTATGTTTGTCCACACTTCGCAATGCATCTTGGAGTAAAAGCAGTTTTTTGTCATCGGCAATATTCTCGTCATTAATGAATTTGCTTAGATTGTCTTCAAAATGTTCGACGGGCGAGAGGACAAGTTCAAATGGTGTCAGTTTATAGGGTTTAGCCATTCTCTAGAGAAAACTGTTTACAAGTCCTGCAATTATTGGCAGTAAAAGTGTGAAAAAGCTACCACCTGATTGAAGGAGCCGTTTTCTTTTAAATTTGTTTTCCTTGTTTTTACAAGCCAAGGCACGTACAGTGGAACGATGTTGCTTTGTCTGTTGTCTAACACCTTCTGGCAGTTGAACATTGCCCTCAGTTAAATTTAAACAAAGTTCAGATATTAGATTAATGAAATCATTGTCAACACCGTGTTTGAGTATGGCCTTCCTAAGCAAGGGTTTTGAAGTGCTTAAAACGGAAAATAAATGCCGTTGTTCGTGTAGTTTCTTCAGTGTCATAATGGCAACTAATAGCCTTTTCTACTGTTCACTGGAAGATATACTGTAATTTCATTGTCGAAAATGTCGGTGACTACACGTAGATCCTCGGGCGTGCTCTGATTAAGATACAGCAAAATGTAACCGTAGGACTTGCTAGTCGCCTGAGTGTACGCTGACAACAGAAATTTTGGGGTGCCGGGGTATATCTGTTTATTGAGAGTTATGAGCGAGCTAGAATCACGAACAACTCGATAGATAATATAGATAGTGCAATTCAAAGCAAGGGTTCGCATACATTTGCTCTGATGAAACAGATTGTGTAGAACCAGAGTAACTGAAATGTGTTCATGGTGGGAGCGAACAGTGACCAGTTGTAGCATTTCCTGTGAGAACTGTTCAATGGATTCAGCCAAATCATCAATAATCAGCCACGAGTTCGATTCAATACTATTGAAAACATCAAGTCCCTGTATGAATTGTATTGGTATGGTTCTGGCAATAGCTTTTATTTTATCATAGGACTCCTGCCAAATACTATAGCAATAGTAGATTTTTTTCGGTTTTTCCAAAAACATTTTATCGCAATTTTGAATTATTTTAGCTAAAAGTGTTGTTTTCCCCGACATTGAGGGCCCACACAGAAACACATCTGAAGGGTATTTTAAATTGATACATGCTGTTGGCAACAGTCGGACTATAACTAACTGTAAATCATACGTGTCCAATGAATAAGTAGTAATTTTCCCATAGATCTATCTATTCAAGAACAACAAAAAACAATATTTCATGGCAGCATTTATTTCGACAACATGAAAACAAATATTTGTTCAACATGAACTGCAATGATAACACTTTATGTACAATATAAATAAACACTTTTGTCCATCAATAACACTTATTGTCTTTAAACACTTTTCTGTACAACACTTTTGTCCATCAACACTTATTGTCTTTAAACACTTTTCTGTACAACAAGAGCACTTGAAAACAACACTTGAAAAAAAAACAGAAAACACTTGGAACATGAACTAGCACAGTTGAACATTACAGTGAATTTAAAGGTGGGATCCCCCCCCCACCCCCCCGGGGCCAGCCGCGGGAAGGACCCCCCACCCCCCGGGGGCCGCGGTGGAAAAACAGTACAATAGTTGTCGTCAGTGCTGCTGCTACAGGTTAGGTTGGGTTAGTTAGATTAGTTAATTTATGAAAGGTTGGTGATGGCTAGTTGGTTAGTTCAAGTTAGGTTAATTTATCCAAATCAAGTTGATTGCGATAGTCTATGCATTCAACTCGGTCTGAAATACGGTAGTGACCATGAGGCAGGACACTCACACCATTCTCGAGCACATAGACTTTGTCGGATATACACGACATTGCATTCTTTTCCACTCTCACAGTATAATTTCTATACTGTAAAGAGCGAATTGCAAGCACTTGTGCTCTCGGCACTAGGCTACTTTCTACACAGTCTCTGTACACGCTCATGTTGAAATTGCTCTTTACAAAGTGTGTATGCACCCCTTTACACGCCTTCTTTTCATCCCCACTATGAGTTTCAACGCAATAAACTTTAGGGCCCGGGAACACCCCCCTGGATATCAAATCACTCCCCGTCTCTGATTTTAACATTAATAGTTGGTTGGGGGCTTGACGTTTCGCCAACTCGGGGTAGAGGGATGGATTCCAGTTGGTGAAATCCATCCGCGAGCTGATGTGTTCCCCCTTTTCTAAATCACCCAATAAATCTTCGGTCCCATTTACCTTTAACAGCAGAGAATCTGTATCCCCGTAGTAAACTTGAACCTCCCCCTCCCGTGGCCATTGCACCTTGCACACATTGTAAAAAATCGACAACATGAGCTTTTTTGAAATTTCTAGTACTGAACTGCCGCCTGCTATATTCTTGTTCAGTACCACATTTCTCTTTCGCCTGTGTAGAAGAACCATGCCAGCCTCTATGGTCGTGAACGATGTAAAATTGGGATCGGCAATAATTCGTGCACACTCTAGAGGGTCAGTCACGACGTCGCAGCGAGATCTGTTACGTACGCTTTCACACATTTTGCCAAACGCTGAATTTAGGATGAGCTTGTACATTTCCTTCTCCACCTTTGAGTTTGCCCTAGAGCGTTTATCGACAAAAGTATCGATAAACGTTTTTAAGTATGGTCGCTGATTGAACTGCAGGACCCTATGTATTTTGGTGATCTTGAAACCATTGTTCACCATCCAGTGCAAAAGCACATGGTGGACAACGATATTCTCCTTCGGGTCCAAATCAGCAATCAGTTTTTGTTTAGAGGGGGTCCAGTGCATCCCCATATCCTCAACCAATGATCGATTGTAGGGGCTCAGAGAGTCCCTGCTCACGGGTCGATTGATACAGGGAAAAACAAAATCTTTGACTGAGTCGTGAAGCGCCAGCGGAATGTGACCATCAATTTCAAAGAACCATCCTTGTGGCCCGTTGTCCTTGACGGTGGTAATGTCGGGGAACTCACAAGGATTCTCAAGCCATTGATAGTTCCCACACGGCAAAGAGTAGTGGGACATTGCCGAGGGGTACAATGAGTTCATGTCCAAGAACACTGCATTTGACTTTTCACCGGTGCTTTTTCCGCTCGGATCGGTTGATAAGACGCGGTCCCCGTGAAAAACATACCCTCCCCTCATTGAACGCTCTACAAAAAGGTGTTGATCTACGTCGGTGATTAGGCCTATTTCCTCCCTACTAATTTTTAAAAATAAATCCATCACTAAATGGGGTGTAGAAAAATAATAGCCTATATCTAACCCGAACTCTGAATAGATTTGGTCTGTGTTCTTACAGACTATATCCAACAGAGTTAAAACGTCACTGGCCAAGTACAGTCTACAATAATCCCACCCATTTTTACAATTCCCCTTAGACCAAACCTTCTTGGCAAACTCATACTCCTCGGCTGTGCATTCACTGTTGGTCAGTGAATTGTAAAAAGATTCAATTGGAGGTAGTTTCACCTCACTTAAGCGAGCGCCAGAACAGTAATAATCGTATGCGTATACACCTTTGCAGGTCAACAGGTCATACATTTCACTGTCTGGAAAGTGCTGTTTAAGCAAGGGAAAGCTATCAAAATTGTCGCTTTTCTGCACTTGAATCAATTGACTCAATGCCTTGGGAAAAAAACTAAAAGAATCTAAAAACCTGATTTTATTCCAGCACGTATGTCCATTATCCACTACCTGCCATTTCAGTTCGAGAAGCAACAACTTCTCGGCCGATTTGGGAATAATGTTATAGGTAAATGAATTATTTACCCATGGACTGTCTACTCCCCCTCCCTCCCTGTGCATACGTGCCAGTGCCGGTAAAATAAATTTTAAGTCGTAATTAGAGTTGTGGATAAAAACAGGGATGAAAAACTGTTGGCTAACATTTAAATTACACGATTGATGCGCAACCCCTCTAAAATTACTACCCCCAGATGATATTTCCTGCCACAAGTGATCATGGTCTCTGACTTTCCCCCTCCCCCCCTCTTTTCCCTTTAGTCCCCTTATCCCCCTCTACAAACTCCCCCTTACAAACCCAACATATTTTTTGATTTTTAATCGCGAGACGATCCTCTGCAGACAGCACCATTGGATAATGTGTATTTCTCAAACGAGAAATGGCACCATTAGCCGTGCCAATTAGTTTAGTCAGTGCCTTGACCATGAACTCGTCCTCATCCAATGTCTCAAATATTTCTAACAACTGCATGGTGTTAGAACTGTCTCTTTGCGCATGAGCATAGGACACTGCAATAGCCTGGTGTTCTTTGATTCGGTTTGGAAATTGGGGATCGTTCACATCCACCAGCTTAGCTTCACAGTCTAAAGATATTTTTTTGCACTGGAGAAGGGTGTTTTGGAAATTTTTAAAGCGTAGAATGGCCCTATCCCCTGAAACCGTTTCCACTGTCTGATATCCATGCCGGCTACAATGCCTCATGTGATTTTGCAACTTTAATTCAGTCCAAAATCTAGAGAGGCATGTAGGACAGTAGAAACGTGTCCCCCTATTCTTTCCCTCCCCCAGAACTCTACTAATGTCTGTGATAGGGTTAAAATGACCAATTGCATCCGGTACACTAGGTGGTGTGTATAACAACCAAACCCAGTGTCTGACCAAATCAACTGACGGGCCCCTTACGGGGAAGACCACCCCCTTCTTTTTAGAACGAACCCCATCTTCAAATTCAGTTTCATACTGAACCACAGTAACGCCGATATTTAAATGGGCATTAGCCCTTTCAAAAATATCAATAGATCGTAGCGTTACTGGGTATTTTCCTTCTAAACAAGAGAAATCTACAATGGGAAAATCGGACCCATCCTTCCCATGTACAGCCCAGTGATCTAAATTCGTCTTGGTAGTGTCATCTGCTAGAGGCTGAAATGCTGATATGAGGAAAGCATACCTGAAACATTTTTGATCTGTTTCAAAACAGATCTTCTGGACACCACGACAACCTACTAGATCTGGATTATATTTTAAAACTGTATTCCTCTCACCACCACCCCCTCTTAGAATAAAATCTTTCTTAAATTTACAAATATTTACACTTAAATTTTCAACAAAAAGAACTAGAGACCCACTACCATTTTCGTTAAAGTTCTCAAGATGCGCAATAATTTGACCTACCCAATCCATGAAAGCACCCTCAAAATTTTCTAAATTTGTATAAATTACGCGCATCTCGGAATGTATATAATGATAATAAACTTCACTTTTCCCCTCATTTAAATAAAAAACCTTTAAAACAATAGAAACCTTAATTGAATCCCTACCTCCCCACAACTGAATTTTGTTCTCCAGTAGTGCACGAATTTTGTCTACATAGGCATGCAAAATTTCTACAGGATCAAACACAAAATTTCCCTCCATAAGTGAATTAAAGGGATCCCCAAACGTCGCAGTGTAAACAACTATATTATTTAAAATTGAATTCGACAATTGAAAATCGGGAAAAGTTGTACCCCCCTCTTGTATATTACCCCCTCCCCCAAGTTGTTCAACAATATTTGGGATATGCTCCACTTCAGTTGTTTGAAGTGGAAGTAGGTAATCAGTGGGAGGAGGGTTCCCTGTAAAATCCTCTAAAATTTGTAAAGTGTTTGGGCTTAGCAAAGGCAAGTTTGCCTCTGAACTAGGAACATTGCCTTGCTCAACTGTGCTAGGTTCTACATTGAAATAATTACATAGAAAAGCGTCAATATTAAAAGGTATTTCACCAGAGTTAATGATACCATGCCAGTCATTGATAGCTGATGTTTCATTGTCGTGAATGACGTGAAACTCCATTGCCCCTTCAATGAGTTCTTCCTCTTCTTCACCTGATGACGATGGTGAGTAAGGGACCAATGCTCCAACCTATAAATGAAAAATAGCTTATTTTCAAAGTGTTCAAATCAGCCCTACTGTTTTTAAAATTTGGATTATTATTTAAAGTCGGCGCTTAGCAGTATGTACATGGTTAATTCAACTGAAAGCAGTCAATTTCCAACTTAATATATTTACAATCTAAAACATTGCTTTACATAGAAGGCGGCAATTTGTTCAAAAAATAGTTTATTTGAAAGTTTTCAAATCAGCCATGCTGTTTTTTTTTGTTTTTTTTTCGGCACTTCTCGGACCCGCAGCGCATCCTGCGGTGCATCACGCAGCGCTTCCCGGGCCCGCGGTGCTTCTTGGGCCCGCAGCGCTTCCCGCAGAGCTCCCCCCCCCTTTACACAATGCCCGTCAAAAGTTGAAATATTCGCTTAGACTGCATAAGTCGCTATTTTTCTCTAATTCCACACAGATTCAGTGAACTCATGAGTTTAATTATTGTAAGCTGTCGCGCGCGAGTGTTCTGATTTCCAAGATTGAACTTCAGACGAGGAAAATGCTGGGAACCGTTAGCTTGGTTTCCCCTCGCTGAAATCTTGGCACGATAGAAAGCTAAACATTCAGTGTAAATTAGAACGCCAATATGTGACAGATGGATAAAATGGAATAATCTCTCTCTTAAAACTATGTGAAGAATAGCATTCACAGAGTTTCAAAGGTACCTAAAAATATTCGCTTATGAGATAGCGGCGAAGAGATAGTGGGGAATGCATAGAAAATAGTAAAGATTAGAAAAAAAGAGCGGTTTCTTTGCAAAAAATTACATTATATTTAGATATCTCCGAGGGAGGGGGGAGCAGAGAAATTTAAAACAATGGTTGGGGGGTGAGGGGTTAATATCTCAGAGATACACTTTTACACAGTGTTGAAAAATAGTGAAAAGAAAAAAACATTGGAAGAAATAGATATATATTTATATAAGATAGTTTGAGGAAAAAATGCTCACATTTGCAAATCCTGGCTGCACTTGGGTGCCGGATGGTCCAGGTAACGTGTGTTGGAGGGCGGACGGGGCGGCGGCGCTATGTTCTTGTGCAGCTGGGTCAGCGATGCTATGGGCTTGCATAGATGAGCCAGCAGGGTTCACCGTCCTTATGGCCCATTCTCTTTTTGGTTTATGCCCAGACTGTATGGAGGCTGGCACTGATGGGGCTGCCTCACCCTCTCTTGCTCTCTTGGATGGAGGGGGCACGCATTCTTCATAATTGGCCTTAAAAAAGAAGAGAAAAAAGTTAGTATGATAAATAATTTCCCCCTTTTTACAGAAAGAAAGTTAGTACCCTCATCCATATAATTTTGTCTAGAAAAGCATTTATCACTAAGAAAGCACAACGTAAAAAAATTTCGTGAAATATACTAATTGCATCCTTTTTTGAATCTGAGAAGGAAGAATTACGGCTCACTGAGCCGTTCAAAATTCAGCCTATATAAGTCAGCCTAATTTCTTATTTTTAGGCGTTTCGGTCCTTTCCTTTTTTTAATCTGCATTGAGCATGCCTTGTTTGATGCATTTAAAGTATTAACGGTATTTTTTTTATCTTTCCATATCCTTTTTCGATAGCTGGTATTTACCCCACCCCCAGAAAAAACAGCCCGAGGAAAATAGTCCCCACGGAAAATATCCCTGAGAAAAGACATGGAAAAATATCCCCTCCCCACCACCGAAAGATATCGCATCCTTTTGAATCTGAGAATTACGGCTCACTGAGCCGTTCAAAAGCCGACCTAGTTTGTTTGAAGAAAATCCCCCCTAATACTAAACGTTGAAAATGTGAATATTTAGTCAAACATCGAAGCATTGATCTGAGCTATGGTTCTTTTTCAGTTATCCAATAAATAAAAACATGTTTTTAGTCGCGTCCTTTTGAATCTGTGAAATCTATGGAAACTAAACTGCTAACGAGCAGGAAATGCTTTAAAAAAGGGTCAGAGCTAATTATAGGCTTCGCGCTGGCGCCTTGTGTCAAACCCAGAGCGGGTTAATAACAACAGTGACGGAAGTCAGTGGTCGCTTTTAGCTAGGATATAGAACACTTAAAATTGCATAAATTTAACGAAATCTAAATTATTTCTATTTGCGAGAATTTGATTGTAAAAACAATGAGAGAGGGGTTAGGTTTAGATAATAAAAAGAACACCTTTTATGTTTTCTATCGAGTATAAAGATTGTATAGTGATGTTTGTACTAGAGTGGGAGGGGGGGGGATTTACCTGAACATACTGGAGGGTGACCAAGGAAAATAATTTTATTTTGAAAATAAAAATGAAAACGGAACTTACATGTTAAATTGAGGTTGCCAATGCTTCAACCTCATCAATTATGTCAGTTGTTATATCCATTGTGTCACAATAGTTCCTGATAATTTAATCACAATGCATGTCCGTTATATACGAAATCTCAAGGGCGAATTGTTATATAAGCAAGCCCTCTGATTGGCTGAGAAGGAAACACGTGATCTAACTGTTTCCTGGAAACTCATAACATTCGCCTCGAGCAACAACAACAACAACAACAAATGCTGTTTCCTATTTCTGGACACCTTGACATTCACGATCGATTACACAATCAAGTTCTCGGAAATTCACTTCCCCCTCGTGTCCTAGATCAATAACATTGTTCCCGTTAGAATTCAATGCGCATGTGTAACCTTTAACCCGGAGTTATTACACCTAGATGAACAACAAACAAATCGACCTTGAAAAAAGAGGTCATTGACACACTTTGATTACGCAATCAATTTCTCAGAAATCCATCTCCCCTAGGGACTCTATGCCCATATTTGGTGTTAAAAAAATTGTAGGTGGCAGCAGGGGTGCCCCGTGGGGCCTTTAGGGTCATCTCTACTTAAATGTATCAAAAGAATGGGTTTAAAATGCTGATTCTAAATATATAAATTTTATTAAGTTTAGTATTATTCATCAAAGGCTACGAGCCTGAGAAAATTTACCCGATTTCTTAAAGAGGGGGGAAACATCCCATACAAGTGAAAGAATTTTAATGAAAATCACACCGTCAGATTCAGCGTATCAGGAAACCCTATTACATAGGTTTCAAGCTCATATCTGCAAAAATCTGCAACTTTGTATTTTTTGCCAGAAGAAAAATATACGAATATAGAAGTTAGTTACGTAAGTTAATTTGTAAATTACGTCATAACCAAATTTAGAAACATCCATTTAGCAAAAGAAAAGTAAAATTTTTATGCAAATTTTGTTTACTTATTCAATGACGGTGAGCCAAAATAAAAGCTTCATTAACTAAAAAACGATCAGAAATTAAATAAAAAAACAAGTTTTTTTAAACTCAAAGTAAGGAGCGACATTAAAACTTAAAACGAACAGAATTTATTCCGTATATGAAAGGGGCTTTCCCCTCCTCAACGCCTCGCTCTTTACGCTAAAGTTTCACTCTGTTTCATAACTTTATTTTTTAAAACAATAAAAAACTTTAGCGTAAAGAGCGAAGCGTTGAGGAGAGGACAGCCCCTTTCATATACGGAACAATTTCTGTTCGTTTTAAGTTTTAATGTCGCTCCTTACTTTCAGTTTAAAAAACTTGTTTTTTTTTATTTAATACTTCCTAATAACCAATGCTATATGTAAACATTGGGTAAAGTTCATAACTTTCAGCCCTCCCCCCGGGGACTTCGGGGGATTAAGTCATCCTAAAAGACATAGTTATCATATTTTCAACCATGCTGAACAAAATGGCTATCTCAAAATTTTGATCAGGTGACTTTGGGAAAAACATGAGCGTGGGAGGGGGCCTAGTTGCCCTCCATTTTTTTTGGTCACTTACAAAGGGCACTAGAACTTTTAATTTCCCTTCCAATGAGTCCTCCCATGATATTCTAGGACCACTGGGTCGATACAATCACCCCTGGGAAAACAAAAATAAAAAATAAACACGCATCTGTGATCTTTCTTCTGGCAAAAACGCAAAATTCCACATTTTTGTAGATAGGATCTTGAAACCTCTACAGTATGGTTCTCTGAGACACTGAATATGATGATGTGACTTTCATTAAGGTTCTATAACTGTTAAGGGGTCTTTCCCCCTTTTTCGAAAATCAGCGAAATTTTCTCAGGCGCGTAACTTTTGATGGGTAGAACTAAACTTGAGGAAAGTTATATATTTGAATTCAGCATTGAAATTTGATTCTTTTGATGTATCTATTGGTATCAAAAACCCGTTTTCTAGAGTTTCGGTTACCCATTGAGCCGGGTCGCTCCTTAGTTACAGTTCGTTACCACGAACTGTTTGATACTGATGCTAGTATACTATTAATGTGACTACTATTCCAACGATGCCTAAGGGTATGAAGGTGAAATTGTCAGGAAATTTACGTGGAGGGAAGGCGAACTGAATCAAATCCCGTCGTCTGTATGAAAGCTGTCAAACGGGAGTAACATCAATTCAATATCTTAGGAACAGATTGGTGGGTGAAGTTGAAACTAACAGGGCTTATTGTGGGGGTGCTGAACTAACCGAACGAAGAAAATAAACTACCTCTACTACTACCACTGTCACTAAAGCTACTGATTTTATTCCTACTGGTACTACTACTATTGCTGCCATTGAAACCTAGGGTCTTGAGGCGAAAAACTTCGGAAACACTGAAACTATATGGAGCTAAATTGAAACACACTATTCCCACACAGTCAAGAAGGCGTATCAGAAATGCTTCAGTAACGGTTAATGGTATTAAGTTTAAAGCTTCAGCGTGTGTTGAAGGGGGTGTTTAAGAAACCAAAGGTAATAGGTGCATACTGCTACTAATATTCGGTATTGATATCGTGTTTGAAGTATTTTGAAATCTGAACTGGTCTTTTTTTCCAAAAATAAATACATATATAATTCATTTCAACGTAGAGAACTATTCATTTTCATCAATGAGAAGAATATTTTTCTCCTGTCATGTTTTTTCCCACATTATTGGATATATTCGAATTCAATGAACGGACTGGTGAAAGGCGTCCCAATCATTTTTCAAGAAGAACCGGAAAAATAAGTGATTGATTCGGTCCAAGTTTTAACAAACAGTATATGAAACGGTATTCGTTGAAATTATCGTTACTGGTGCATTATGCGGGCACCGCAAAGAAGTCAAGTTTGGTTAATGCTAATGAAATAAAATAAAATAGAATGAATATATAATAGTTTAGAAACAAAATTTGGGCTATATATTTGCACATTAGGGGGTGGGGTAGGGGATAAAGCATAGCATATATTAAATACGTAACCTAATCTAGGTACCTTTCCCCCCCCCCCCCCACCCCACCCCTAAACCCCAAAAAATAATCGTTTAAATATTGTAACTCATTGAGAAACTACGGCTTTGCAATCATTTATGTATAGCGGTCTCTTGCAGATAGACCGTTTGACGGGTTTCGTGACTGGTTTTCTTGATACAGTCTTTCGCGGTGCCCGCATAGTGTACCAGTACCAAGTTATCCTTATAGTTTTTACACTTCTGGTGGTAATTGAATGAAGAAAACATATAATTATTTTGTTCAATTTGTAATTATAAACGATTTTGAGAATAGCATTTAATTAACTGCTTGTTTTTCTTTTCTTAATTTATGTTCGTTTTTAATATTTTACTTGGTTTTTCCCTAGATATGGGGAGTTTTATCGTCCCCCTAAACAACACTTTTTACATTAAAGCTTAACTAAACCATGCTTTGAGAATAAGAACTTATTTAATGTAATTGTTTTTTAAGAAAAAGTATAATTTTCAAAAAAATACATTGGGTCTCCACGATAAGAAGAAAACTCTCACCCCCTCAGCATGCATTTTGCATTTTGCATCCTTTATTAACACATATATTGATATATATGAATCAGAGACGTACGCAGGGGGGGGGGGGCTCCGGGACGACCCCCGCCCCCAAATCTCATGATTTTTTTTTATTTTCCCATAATTTTCTGATTTTTCTCCCAGAATAATGGGTTTGAAGGATTTACCCCCCCCCCGAAACAAATTCCTTCGTACGTGCCTGATATGAATATATATATATATATATGAAATATTTATATATATATATATATATATATATATATATATATATATATATATATATATATATATATATATATATATATATATATATATATATATATATATATATATATATATATATATATATATATATATATATATATATATATAATATATATATATATATATATATATATATATATATATATATATATATATATATATATATATATATATATATATATATATATATATATATATATATATATATATATATATATATATATATATATATATATATATTATATATATATATATATATATATATATATATATATATATATATATATATATATATATATATATATATATATATATATATATATATATATATATATATATATATATATATATATATATATATATGTATGTGTATATATATATATATATATATATATATATATATATATATATATATATATATATACATATATATATATATATATATATATATATATATATATATATATATATATATATATATATATATATATATATATATATATATATATATATATATATATATATATATATATATATATATAATTATATATATATATATATATATATATATATATATATATATTATATATATATATATATATATATATAATATATATATATATGGGGGGGGGGGGGGGGTAATATAAGTTCCCCCCCCCACCCCACCCCTCTAGATTTCTCCAGGTGCCTGTTTAGAGCTGGGTCAATTCAGGCCGAGATTACAGTCACACCATTCACCCCCGTTACAAAATAAACAACCAAAGGCACCAGAACTCGATTCCCTTAACTCAGGATTTCGATTTAAGCGCGTCATCCACTCAGCTAGTTTGCTCAATCACAGTCTATAACGGTGAATAAACACCGTTTTCAAAAGTTTTCAAAACTATTGCTCTCGATACGCTATTGCAATGTTCAAGCCAAAATTGCTGTTTCATGGGCAAAAATACTAGATTTTAACACTTTCCTTTGGCATCATCTCATTAGCTCAGTAGCAACGCTCTTATTCGGAGGCAAGGCTCTAGCGTTACTTGTATTTAAGAGCCATATGCCTTCAATATACTATATTTTTTTCTCATCTACTTCGTATGATACTGGTGGTAGTAGAAATTTTATAGGGGTTCCCTCGATTGGAAATTGAAAATTCTTGTGTTTTTCCTAAGTTTCAAAAGACGGGGAAACGCCAATCTTTTTCCTTGTCCTTTTCACAGACCCTCCCCCCCGTCATACATCAAGATTTCCAATTTTAATTTGGGATAGTTATTTTTCTCGGGAAACCCGAGAGGTCTAATGCCTCCGGGGACGATATGACCCCCAAATCGTCCAGGGCCGTAGATAATATTAACTGCCAATTATTGATACATTGGTTTTCTAATGGAAAAGATAGGGCTTGTATAATGTTGGCTGGACGATTGGCTCTTAACTTTCAGGGATTGTTCTCTAGGGTAAATGGTCAAAATTTTGTATTGGATCAAGGATAGATCCAGGATTTTTAGGGGGGCGCAAAATAGGTTGATCCGATAAACTTGCGTTAGGAGCAAGTTTAATTAACGCAAACATGCGTTAAAAAAGTAAATTAAACTACTTTAGACTACGTTAGGGAGGCAAGCGCCCCCCTTGCCCCCTGGATCCGCCACTGCCTAGGATGGATAATTGACTATCTTCAACAAGTGAAATTAATCATTTTTATACAATTCTGAAAAAGTTACTTCAGCTTTGCCTCTCACAGAGAATATCTGCCTTGGCTTTACTCTAATTAGCCATGGCTCTCAAGTTTTCCACCACTTTTACCAAGTTGATTTTAACTCAAAAATCAACGGAGGAGCCAGAGGGACTAAAAACAACCAAAAACTTTTTTACCTAAAAAAAACCTTTCGTAAATGGAACCCCATTATGGAAGAAAACAGAAAAAAAAATTGTGGCTTCCTCCGACCCGGCACCTGAACGGGCCAAAAAAATTTTTTCTTATTTCACGCCGTATGGGAAGGGCTATTTTTATTCGATTTCAAATTCAGTGTTCTAGCGCTCTATTTGTACCAAAAGTGCTTGGGGAGCAACTAGCCTCCCTTTTTTGCCCTTTTCTGCTACTCATTAGCCGTGACCCCAGTGGCATCAGATCGTAATTTTGAGATGGTAATTTTGCTCAGAAACGTCTAAAGTTCTAATAAGTATTCCTTTGAGGTTGATTCCACCATCACAGCCCCACGGGCTATGGCCCTAACCATAAATTACCCACCGTCCACAGATAAGATTTTGCAGAAGGGACAGCTATGTTTGGCCTTAGTTGCTCGATCAGTTAGCAACTGCGAGGGCAGGGTTGCCTCCCTGGCCTGGAAGAATTTTCTAAATCTGAGAGGAAAAATTTACTAAATCGCATGTGTTTTTACTAAATTCTCAAAAAAAAATTTTTGCGCGTGCGGTTACCGCCGCACGCGCACCATCAAGCATCGATTTTTACTATAGGATGATAATCAATAGGATTTACACTATCTTTTTTCATTTTTCTTGTTTTTATTTCTCTTTTCCTTTTTCTTTTGTTTTCATAGTATGATTGAAAATTCTGGAAACCTATTGCAGCTTAGTGGCTCAGGCTTATTTGTAGCTGAGAGCCTTACGAAACGTAAGCGCAATCTTCAGAGCGCTTCAAGAGATAAGTTTGGAAACCGCCGTGTCTGGTCTGATCATGGCCGTATTTTTGTGCGCGAAACTGAGACTGCTCCAACAGGCGTATCTGGTCAATTGATGACCTTTTATAGAGTTTTTTTCAAGTGCTATTTCTTGTTCTTTTATATGAAAATTGATAATGGTCGATCAAGACCATTTAGTTTTATGATTTTTTTTTAACTCAGGCTCTGGAGATTTTTACTCCCTTGATGGGCGTTTACATCAATTGCAAAGTAACCCATTAGATGTTTTGAGTATTCTTAATAATTATATTGGTCAATTTAAAAGAAATTCCATAAATATTTCCCATTCAATTACTATTAAGTATGTTTCCGATTTAAAGTGGGCTATTAGACGAGATGATCATTTTCGGTCCTTCAACTCAATACTCAGGGTCTATGTTCATCGATTAATCAGTTGAGACAGATAGTTTTTGATGGGCGACCTGATGTTATCGGACTATGTGAGACTCTCCTTAATTCTAGCAATGAAATGCTTTTAGATGTACCCGGTTACAAAATGGAGTGACTAAATCGCAGAAGGATGGCAAAGGGTGGTCTAGTAATGTATATTTCTGATATTTTCCCTATAGTGTTCGAAACGATCTGTCAAGGAATGACGAGGGGGTTTTTGAATCCCAGTTTATTGAAATTAAATTACAAAATGAGGTTTTGATAATTGGTAATGTTTTTAGGTCTCCCAGTGGATCCGTCTCTTTTTGGCATGTCCTTGCTGAGGTCTTGGATTTAATAGGCAGACGTCCATGTGAACTTATAATAATGGGAGACTTTAACTTAAATCTAATTGACATTGCTTCCTCTACTACGGTGGATTTTCCCTCAGATATGCTCGCTGCTGGGGTTCTACTAACAACCTGTATTCCAACAAGTGTAACTGATGCGTCAGCGTCTTTAATAAATAATATTTTTTCGTCTCTTAATTTGGCTCAGAATTCTGTTGTAGTGAGTGATATTTCAGATCATTTTCCTGTATTTTCCAGTTTTATCCTTGAAAAAACATTGAGTAGGGACACTCCAGCATCTGCCTCATCTTCTTTTAGGTTTGGTTTGAATGAACTGATCCGCCTTAGATCCCATTTAGCTGAGAAGACATGGAATATTTTTGGTGAAGATAATGGTTTTTGTTCAAAGTTTGATTCCTTTTATGAGTCAGTGAAGGAGTCTATTTTTGACGTATTTGCTCTGTCCCCCTCTACTTCAAGGTCAAAAAGATCTATTCCTCTTAACCCATGGCTGACCCCTGGTCTTCTAAAGAGTTGGAGAAGAAAAAATAATCTTTGGAAAGCTTTTAAGTCACCAAAGCCATCATTGAATGCTGCACGTCTTCAGCAATTCAAACTCTACAGGAATGTTTTCAATTCCTTATGCTGGAAGGCTAAATTCCTTTATTATTCAAAAAATTCGCGGTTTGTGGGAAAGATATTCGAAAAACTTGGCAAGTGATCAATTCCGTCCTCAAACGTTCTTTTCCAACTCCTTCTATCCCTCCAAGTCTTGTAGTTGGTGATGTGGTTGTTGAGGGTATTCCATCTGTTCAAGAAGCATTTACATCATATTTTGCCAATATTGGGAAAACCACTGCTTCTTCAGTCAGGTCTTCACAGTCACAACCAGATTAAAAATTTTATCTTGGTCCACCTTGTCTCAAATCTACTACTACTACTACTAGTAACAACTCACCACAGCACCAAGCTGCCTGAGGCCAACACAGCTACGCACGCTCCTCCTCCACCCCAATCTATTCAAAGCCTCCCTTTCTACAACCGCCCACGAAGTTCCCATTTCCTTTAAGTATTTCTTTATGACGTCCTCCCACCCCAGACGGGGACGACCTGTTTTCCGTTTAGCCCTAGACGGTTGGCCGAAAAGAACATTCTTCGGCAATCTGTTATCCTTCATCCGCTCAACGTGCCCTAGCCACCTCAACCTTTCTTTCTTTATAGCTCTAGAGAGCGGTATTGAACCACATTTTTCGTATAGCCTACTGTTTGAAATACGGTCAGTCAGCCGGGTACCCAGAAATATCCTTAAGCAATTTCTCTGGAAAACATCTAGCAAATCTTCATCCGCTTTTCGGAGCGTCCATGCCTCAGAGCCATATTTGACCCCTGTCATCACTGTAGCTTCTAATATTCTAATCTTGGTTTGCAGACTTATCTTCCTATTCTTCCAAACTTTTTTAACTGTGAAAAAAACACACTGAGCCTTGGCTATTCTACTTTTAATATCTTCACTGCTCCCACCATCTTTACTAATAATACTACCAAGGTAAGTGAAGTTGCCCCCCTGATCAATCTTATCATTACCCAACGTCACCTTTTCATCTTCACTTATTCCTAGTCTTAGTGACTTAGTCTTCCTAACTTTAATTTTAAAACCAATTCTAGCACCCTGAACTCGCAAAACCTCTAAAACTTCATTCATTTTGCTCACACTTTCATTTAGGATGCTTAAATCATCAGCATAATCCAAGTCCAGGAGACTTTTACCTCCCCATTTGATTCCGTGTTCTCCCATTTCCTTTTCTGTGCTCCTTAAGGCAAAGTCCATCAAAATAATCCATATGAAGGGGGATAGAACACAACCCTGCTTAACTCCTGATTTAATATAAAACCAGCTGCTAACCTCATTTCCTACCTTAACCGCAGCAGTGTTATTCTCGTACATAGCACTAATCACTTTAATGTATTTGTCTGGTATACCATACAAGGATAAAACCTTTACTAAAGCTTTTCTATCAACAGAATCGAACGCTTGCTCATAATCTATAAAACTGAGGACCAAAGGTGTTTGAATACTCAGGCACTTCTCAATTATTAGCCTAAGAGTGAAAATTTGGTCAACACATCCTCTATCTTTTCTAAAACCGCACTGTTCTTCTCTGAAAACTTTGTCTACGGCATCTCTCAGTCTAAAAAGTATCATATTACTAAGTGATTTACTACCTTCAGAGACCAGACTAATGCCTCGATAATTACCCCGCTCACTTTTATCACCTTTCTTATAAAGAGGCTTAATTAAGGTTTTCCTAAATTCGTTAGGTACTTCCCATTTTTAAAAAATCATATTCATATTCTTCAGTAACTTATTTCTAACCTCAGAGCCACCATATTTAAGAAACTCATCTACCACCCTATCAGCACCTGGAGCCTTATTATTTTTTTTAAGCCTTTTAGTACTGTTGCTAATTCCTCCTCACGAATCAAATCTTCCCTCACATCCAAGGTATTACGAACTTTTTCATTTTCCTCTATATCTTTTCCTGTAACTCTATCTCGGTTAACCAAATTCTCAAAATGTTCGGCCCATCTCTCTTTAGTTTTAGCCTTATCGCTAATTGCGGCCCCATTCCTATCTTTAGCTGGGCTAAGTCCGGATTGACTACTCCTTCTCAATTTGTTAACATGCCAGTACAATATTTTACTATTATGCCATATAGCTGCATCTTCCAGATCCTCGGCAATTTTATCCATGGCCTCCACTTCACACCTCCTTAGTTCATATTTTAATGCTTTCTCCACTTTCTTTACATTCCTTTTGTTTTCATATAATCTATCACCCAGATAATTCTTGTAAAAGTCCTTTCTCCTTTCTATTAAACATAAAGCTTTTTCACTAATATTATTAGCTGCAGTTCTAGCTTTCTTCCCTATGAAAGATCTTAAGCCGAACTGGCCAGCCATGACAAAAAACAACAAAGAGAAAAATCTCAATGAAAAAAAACAACAAACGAGACTGCGGCCAGTGGAGAGAAAAGAAAAGACAAATGCAAAACAACGCGGATATTTCGCATGTGTCACAAACAAGGCGTCTTCAGCACCAAAGACAGAAGAAGAACAAGATAGAAAAAAAAAAAAGTTAAAACTAAAAAACCAATAAAACCACCACCAAAACAAAAATTATACAATTGGCGCAAACTGATCCACGTAGGGAAAAGATGCTAATATGGAGTTACTTCAGTGAGAACACCAGAGCAACACCAGAAAAATAAAAAAATGGAAATTACTTTAATTATTCTGTTGCGAAATAATCCTTTTATTGGCTATTATTGAAGCAATTCGTTTTGGTCTAGCAGAAAAAATAGTCCCCTGGTGATTATTTATAATCCTAATTCCCTTATTGACTGTTGATTCACTCTTTAGAAGATTATCATAAATTGGGTCAATATTTAAATTACCTTTGTCCCTATTTATTGAAAGGTTAGCAAACATATGTTTTTTAATTTCAATGGCTTCTCTCGCCCATTGTGTACACTACACAATGCTAAGGCCTCATCAAATTTGTCACTTTGTAAAATTTGATGAGGCCTTAGCTATTTCAAATGATAAGGGGTATACACAATTGGCGAGAGAAGCCATTGAAATTAAAAACCATATGTTTGCTAACCTTTCAATAAATAGGAACACAGGTACTTTAAATATTGACCCAATTTATGATAATCTTCTAAAGAGTGAATCAACAGTCAATAAGGGAATTAAGATTATAAATAATCACTAGGGGACTGTTTTACCCGCTAGACCAAAACGAATTGCTTCAATAATAGCCAATAAAAGGATTATTTCGCAACAGAATAATTAAAGTAATTTCCATTTTTTTATTTTTATGGTGTTTGTTTGTTTTTTTTTTTTCATTGAGATTTTTCTCTTTGTTGGTTTTTCTTCCCTAATACACCTTCAGCAACTTCACAAATTTTTTTTCTAAAATTATTCCAACGATCTTCAACATTATCAAATTTTAAACTCTTAAGTTTAGTATTCAACTGTTCCTGGAAAGTTTCCCTCAAATTCTCATCCTGGAGTCTACCAACATCATAAGTTCCCGGGAGGTAGTTACCCTTCCAATATTTCAGCTTTAAATTAACCCTTGACACTACTAGATGGTGATCTTTACTTTTACCATCAATAACGGCACTCCTATATACCCTAGTATCTTGTATTGATCCTGCCAGCCTTCGGTTTACTATAACATAATCAATAAGGTTTGCTGTCTTACTATCAGGTGAATACCATGTTAACTTGTGAGCCATTTTATGACCAAACACCGTATAGGTTATAACTAGATTGTTATACCTACAAAATTGCAAAAGTCTGTATCCATTACTGTTTTCTTTTCCTACACCAAATTTACCTAGGCTAGGATACCATCTATCCCTATTTCTACCAACCTGGGCGTTAAAATCTCCCAGCAATAACATCATATTTCTACCTGGGACCCTGTCTATTTGCTCCTGTAACTGTAAGTAAAATTCATCTGAGTCACTAGTATCACCATCAGTCAGTTCTACAGGGGCGTTTACCACTATAACTGACACCATGAACTTTTTAATCATAAAATGAGCAATTAGTATTCTATTATTAATACCTTCCCCGCCTAAACAAGACTTAGCAGCTTCCTTATTCATCATGAGCCCTACTCCCTGTGTATGTACCCTATCCTTCCTGCCTGAGTAAACAAATTCTATATCACCTAATTTAATGCTTCCTACCCCTGGGATATGAGTTTCTGAAACTTCTAATAAATCCAGTTTGAATCTTTTGAATTCGTCAGTCAAAATGTCGATACGATAATCATTTTTTAACGTCGTAACATTCCAAGTTCCAATTTTCATGTTCTTTAAATCATTGAAATTGTTTTCACCTCAGGAAAAGCAATGATCCCGGATACCAGTGCAGGACGGGGATCACATATCTTCTCAAGTCTACACAGAAGTGCTTAAGCCGGCTTAGAACCGGACAGCAAGAAGTCCGTGGGACCTCCATGAATTGAGGCTTTTTGCAATCCTGGGCCCATCTTGGTCACAACATGGTTTTCAGCACTTAGCGATGCTCTTCTATCAACAAGAGTCGAAATCCTGCACAGACAGTCTCAAGCCTATTCCCTCTGACTCATTATATATTCATGCCTACAAATATTATGCTACTACGGGGATGCAGCCTATAATACATAAATTAGCTAAGAAGAGGTTTTCAGCCCGATGACGTCCGTCAAAACATACCAAGCCCACAAGAATTGTCCATTAGTCAGAATCCCGTGCGAATGCTGTGTCGTTTACTGGGCTATAATTTCCTCGAGGGGCGCCACACCTCAAGTGGGAAAACAGTTGACCGCAAGGTCCCCAGTCTTGCAGGTACCCCGTAAAGGTCGAGGCAGCCCTTTGCAAAAGGTCGTTGTCCATAGATCTGGATATTACGCCCTGCCGCAGTTGTCCTCCTGTATAGGATCCTCCCGCAATGGTGTTCTGCATCACCATGCAATTTAACCCATTACTGGGAGAAGGTTTGTAACTCATGGAACTTGTGGACAAACTAGTGGGCCCTTTTGAGTGTACATTTGAAGGGCCTTCTTCCTCCTCTGCCTGAATTTATGACCCCGGGGCAAGGGTACCCCAGTTTCTATTATGGACCCCCAGGGACAAGGTACCCCCTTGGTCCGTGCCTCCTATGGAGGTATCCTACATATCTGTAGAGCGCTCCGCTATCGCCACCTGGGGACACGATGAATGGCCTGGGGGAGGCCAGGAACATAAAAATTAAATTAATTAAAAATATTTTGTATCCTTTAAACATGGAAAATGGTATAGTCTTCTGTATGACTTTTTAAACATCAAATTATTGTAGAGAAGAATGAACAAAGTTATACAGAATGCTTTATTTAATATAACTCAATAATAGCTTGTAAAACTATTATCTAGCCGAATTTATTGATTTACTTCACATTAGTTTGTAAAACTAATGTAAAACTAATGTCTAGCCTGTTTTATTGACTTACTTCAACATTAGCTTGTAAAACTAATGTAAAAAACTAATGTAAAACTAGTATCTAGCCTAATTTATTGATTTACTTCAACAGTAACTTGTAAAACTAATGTCTAGCCTAATTTATTGATTGAATTCAATATTAGCTTGTAAAACTAATGTAAAAAACTAATGTAAAACTAGTATCTAGCCTAATTTATTGATTTACTTCAACAGTAACTTGTAAAACTAATGTCTAGCCTAATTTATTGATTGAATTCAATATTAGCTTGTAAAACTAATGTAAAAAACTAATGTAAAACTAGTATCTAGCCTAATTTATTGATTTACTTCAACAGTAACTTGTAAAACTAATGTCTAGCCTAATTTATTGATTGAATTCAATATTAGCTTGTAAAACTAATGTAAAAAACTAATGTAAAACTAGTATCTAGCCTAATTTATTGATTTACTTCAACAGTAACTTGTAAAACTAATGTCTAGCCTAATTTATTGATTGAATTCAATATTAGCTTGTAAAACTAATGTAAAAAACTAATGTAAAACTAGTGTCTGGCCTAATTTATTGACTCACTTCAACATTAGCTTGCAAAACTAATGTAAAACTAATGTCTAGCCTAATTTATTGATTTACTTCAACATTAGCTTGTAAAACTAATGTAAAAATCTAAAATCTAATCTAATTTATTATTTGATTTTACTTTTGGTCAGTTTTTGTTTAATGGAGTTTTTAACTTTTCTTTGAAAGCTTATTTTGAGAAAACAGTTTTTTTTTTTAATTAATTCTAAAAAAAGACCTACTTACTCTTAATATCTCTATATAACTTTGCTATTTTCTGACAGTCAGTCCTGGAGACATCATTTTGAATCTGAATTGTACCTGACTCTTTTCTTTTGTAAGACTTTTGTAAAATCTGCTTCTTAGTCGTGAAATCTGGGATTGAGAATAATATGGGAACAGGCCTTTTTTCAGTATTGGTGGTTACAACTTGGCTTTGCTGACTCCACCAAAAATTTAAGACAAGCACCAAAATCTAGGTGTGGTTACACAAGTGCCTTGAAGATTGCAGAAAATACAGGTCTATACTTGTCTCGATGTACCAAGGACATAAAAAAAAAACAGTCTCAAATCGATGGTGTTATATCCTGCATCTGATGTTGAAATAGCCAGGATTGTAAATAGCTTGAAGGGTTCTTCGTCGTCTGGCCCTGACTGTATTCCAGCTATGGTAGTTAAGTTCATTCTTCCTTCAATTATTTCTCCATTGACAAAGCTTATAAATCTTTCTTTTGAAAATGGGATTTTCTCCAGTTCTCTTAGGCGAGCTAGAGTAATTGTTTTATATAAAGGTGGACCAAGAAATGATCCAGCCAATTATCGTCCTATATCTTTGCTGTCTGTTTTTAGCAAAATCTTTGAAAAGACCATGCTTACCCGTCTACTTGCTTTTCTTGAGGCTAAAAGATTTTTTCATGATTTTCAGTTTGGCTTCCGAGATAAACATTCTACGGAGCATGCTTGTGTAACTCTTAAATTTTCTCCACACCGCGCTTGACCCTGGTTTGATTCCTGCTGCTATATTTCTAGATGTCCGTAAGGCTTTCGACTCTTTAACTCATGAGATTCTGCTGTATAAGCTATCACACAATGGTGTGAGAGGACAGGCTCATGCTTGGTTTGATTCCTATTCGTCAGGTAAAACTATCTCCGTAGATTTCCTTTCCCGCTTTTCGTCTGAAATTTAGTTTGGTGTTCCTCAAGGTTCTGTTCTTGCACCGTTTCTGTTTTTGATTTATGTTAATGACCTTTTAGTTGCGGTTAAGAATCAAAAACCTACAGTTTGCTTTCGCCTATGTCATCCTGAATTTTTCAATGCTAAAAAAAATCCATCGTTTTCGCAGGATGTAGACACTCTCGTTGCTTTCGCTGATGACAGTACCATTAGTAATGTAATAGGAACTGAGTCTGAGCTGCTTCCAAAATTAGTTGACCTTTTTGAGAGCGTCGTTCTTTGGTTTGATGCAAATTGCCTTGCCCTAAATGTTGCTAAGTCAAGTTATTTTATTTTTTCCCGTATTTCTCTGGCGTGCCCTGAGTTAACTAATATCCAGCTTTCAAGGACCTAAGGAACAATATGTCCGATTTCTCGGTATTCTTCTCGATGAAAACCTTTCATTCAAGCATCATATTGGACTAATTAATATGAAAATCTTAAGGAGCCTTGGAATGTTGAGGAAGCTAAAACACATTTTTCCTGGATCAGTTTTTAAAATTCTGTTCCATTGCTGAGTTCAGTCCTACGTCTTTTATTGTCATACAAATTGGATGTCAACTTTCTCTTCTTTTTTGAAACCACTTTCTAAGTTATATGATAAGGCAAGAAGGCTTATACAGGAAACAAATTGTTCTACAATTAACCCAACTAGCCCGTTACTTGATTTGCAGTCTCTCTACATTCTTTCGTGCGCGTCTTTCACTTTTCATCAACTTCATGGTGATGTTCCCACAGCCCTTCAAACTACTCCTTCTTTCGTCACTGACAGGTCTTCACATCATCTTTG
Organism: Artemia sinica; assembly: GCA_027921565.1. Taxonomy (NCBI): domain Eukaryota; kingdom Metazoa; phylum Arthropoda; class Branchiopoda; order Anostraca; family Artemiidae; genus Artemia; species Artemia sinica. The sequence goes on along the minus strand of CM051264.1, from coordinate 10,651,692 downwards.
CAATTCAAGTAATATTAATATTTTATTTACTCCATTTGTGAGGTCTGACTTTAATCCATTAACTGTTTGTCATATCGTTTGGAATAGCCTACCTAAGTCAGCCCAAGAATGTCACTCGTTTGGTAATTTCGAAAGAATTTTAAGAAATTTTTTAATGTCTTGATTTTTCATGTTTAATTATTTTTTTTTAATTTTATTATTATTATTTAGGGGGGGGGTTGACCCTAGCCTGGGTTAGAAACGTTTGTTGTGAGGTGTACTGAGTTTGTCTAAATTTTTTTTTTGGCTTGGTTTGAAATAGATATTTTGGAATTTTGGTTTACTTTATTGGGTTGTCCTACATCTTTTTTTGGGGGGAGGGGGGTCTTTTAAAATCGCTTTTTTTTTTTTTTTTTAAATAATGTTTTTTCTCTCTCTCTCTCTCTTCTTTGTTTTGTTTTGCAATTATGATGCCCGTAAACTATCTATAGTAAATGTTATTACAGGGATAGCTACCATTCCAGCTTTTCTGACATTAAAGTTTTTTTTGTCTCCTTTTCGTGTAGTATTGATTGGAGTCTGTTTAATTTATTCAATTATATTTGATATGTTTGACATTTTTCTTCTATTGATTTAGTGCTTAATTAAAATGTATGTATTCCCCTTCTACAGGCCTAGGAGCCTTTCGGGGATTAGAAGAATGTGTTCATTGTGTGATTAATTAATTACAAATAAATCTTATCTTATCTTATAAGTTCAAAAATCCTTTTTTTTATTATTTGGATGTACTACTGGATAGGCGTCATATTCCAGATGCGGCGTATCCAAGATGTAAAACAAAAGTCTGGAATCTTGGATTCTGGAAATCCTGCTGAGAAGGCCCGGCTTTAAATTTATCATTGGTCTTCAGGTAATAAAATTCAGATATATTGAAAAATAAAAAAACAATCAACGAAGAAAAACAGCTACAACTCATATTCACAAAGCAATTGGAACTTGGAATGTTACGACGTTAAAAAATGACTATCGTATCGACATTTTGACAGACGAATTCAGACGATTCTAACTGGATTTATTAGGAGTTTCAGAAGCTCATATCCCACGGGTAGGAAGCATGAAATTAGGTGATATAGAATTTGTTTACTCAGGCAGGAAGGATTGGGTACATACACAGGGAGTAGGGCTCATGATGAATAAGGAAGCTGCTAAGTCTTTTTTAGGCTGGGAAGGTGTTAATAATAGAATACTAATTGCTCATTTTATGACTAAAAAGTTCAGGGTATTAGTTATAGTAGTATACGCCCCTGTAGAACCGACTGATGGAGATACTAGTGACTCAGATGAATTTTACTTACAATTACAGGAGCAAATAGACAGGGTCCTAGGTAGAAACATGACTTTATTGCTGGAAGGTTTTAACGCCCAGGTTGGTAGAAATAGGGATAGATGGTATCCTATCCTAGCTAAATTTGGTGTAGGAAAAGAAATCAGGACGTGGATACAGACTTTTGCAATTTTGTAGGTATAACAATCTAGTTATAACCAACACGGTGTTTGGTCATAAAATGGCTCATGAGTTAATATGGTATTCACGTGATGGTAAGACAGCAAAACTTATTGATTATGTTATAGTAAACCGAAGACTGGCAGGATCAATACAAGATACTAGGGTATACAGGAATGTCGTTATTGATGTTAAAAGCAAAGATCACCATCTAGTAGTGTCAAGGGTTAATTTAAAGCTGAAATATCGGAAGGGTAACTACCTCCCGGGAAGTTATGATGTTGGTAGACTCCAGGATGAGAACTAGAGAGAAACTTTCCAGGAACAGTTGAATACTAAACTTCAGAGTTTAAAATTTGGTAATGTGGAAGATGGTTGGAATAATTTTAGAAAAATAATTTGTGAAGTTGCTGAAGGGTATTAGGGAAGAAAACTAGAACTGCAGCTAAGAATATTAGTGAAAAAGCTTTATGTTTGATAGGAAGAGAAAGGACTTGTACAAGAATTATCTGAGTCATAGATCATATGAAAACAAAAGGAATGTAAAGAAAGTGGAGAAAGCATTAAAATATGAACTAAGGAGATGTGAAGTGGAGGCCATGGATAAAATTGCCGAGGATCTGGAAGATGCAGCTAGACGGCATAATAGTAAAATATTGTACTGACCTGTTAACAAATTGAGAGGGAGTAGTCAATCCGGACTTGGCCCAGTTAAAGATAGGAATGGGGCCGCAATTAGCGATAAGGAAAAAACTAAAGAGAGATGGGCCAAACATTTTGAGGATTTGCTTAACCGAGATAGAGTTGCAGGAAAAGATATAGAGGAAAATGAAAAGGTTTGTAATACCTTGGATATGAAAAAAGAATTGTATTGTGAGGAGGATTTAGCAACAGCACTAAAAGGATTAAAAAATAATAAGGCTCCAGCTGCTGATAGGGTGGTAAATGAGTTTCCTAAATATGGTGGCTCTGAGGTTAGAAATAAGTTACTGAAGATTATGAATATGTTTTTTGAAAAAGAGGAAGTACCTAACGATTTTAAGAAAACCTTAATTAAGCCACTTTATAAGAAAGGTGATAAAAGTGAGTGTGGTAATTATCGAGGCATTAGTCTGGTCTCTGTAGGTAGTAAATTACTTAGTAATATGATACTTTTTAAACTGAGAGATGCCTTAGACAAAGTTTTAAGAAAAGAACAGTTGCGGTTTTAGAAAAGGTAGAGGATGTGTTGATAAAATTTTCACTCTTAGGCTAATAATTGAGAAGTGCCTGAGTTTTCAAACATCTTTGGTCCTCAGTTTCATAGATTATGAGCAAGCGTTTGATTCTGTTGATAGAAGAGTTTTGGTAAAGGTTTCGTCCTTGTATGGTATACCAGAGAAATGCATTAAAGTGATTAGTGCTATATACGAGAATAACACCACTGCGGTTAAGGTAGGAAATGAGGTTAGCAGCTGGTTTTGTATTAAATCAGGAGTTAAGCAGGGTTGTGTTCTATCCCCCTTTATATGGATTGTTTTGATGGACTTTGTTTTAAGGAGCACAGGAAAGGCAATGGGAGACCACGGAATCAAATGGGAAGGAAAAAGTCTCATGGACTTGGATTATGCTGATGATTTAAGCATCCTAGATGAAAGTGTGAGCAAAATGAATGAAGAGGTTTTGCGAGTTCAGGGTGCTAGAATTGGTTTGAAAATTAATGTTTGGAAGACTAAGTCACTAAGGCTAGGAATAAGTGAAGATGAAATGGTGACGTTGGGTAATAAAAAGATTGATCTGGTGGGCAGCTTCACTTACCTTGGTAGTATTATTAGTAAAGACGGTGAGAGCAATGAAGATGTTAAAAGCAGAATAGCCAAGGCTCAGGGTATTTTTTCACAGTTAAAAAAAGTTTGGAATAATAGGAAGATAAGTCTGAAAACCAAGATTAGAATATTAGAAGCTACAGTGATGACAGTGGTCAAATATGGCTCTGAAGCTTGGACGCTCAGAAAAGCGGATGAAGATTTGCTAGATGTTTTTCAGAGAAATTGCTTAAGGATTGTTCTTGGTACCCAGCTAACTGACCGTATTTCAAACAATAGGCTATACGAAAAATGTGGTTCAATACCGCTCTCTAGGGCTATAATGAAAGAAAGGTTGAAATGGCTAGGGCACGTTGTGGGGATGAAGGATGACAGATTTTCGAAGATTGTTCTTTTCGGCCAACCGTCTAGGGCTAAACGGAAAGCAGGTCGTCCCCTTCTGGGGTGGGAGGACGTCATAAAGAAAGGTTTAAAGGAAATGGGAACTTCGTGGGCGGGTGTAAAAAGGGAGGCTTTGAATAGATTGGGGTGGAGGAGGAGCGTGCGTAGCTGTGTTGGTCTCAGGCGGCTTGGTGCTGGGGTGAGTTGTTAGTAGTAGTAGTAATTCAGTCGATGGAGTGCTTAGAATCTGAGGTGTGTTTTTTCCCCCAGTTTCCGTTTTTAGGCTTGAAATCTAAACCCTTCAATGTTGCATTTTTAAGAGGAAATTTGCCAGTTTTAAAACACTAATTGGGCTGGTCTTTAAATAAGGGATAAGCTGCTTACAAAGAATTCTGGCAAATTTTAACGCAATTAATTTAGGTTTTTTTTAAACTGATTTTTCCTGGATTTTCTCTCGTTTGCATTCAAGGGAATCAAAAACCAATACAATCTAGGTCACTTCAAAACGGAAATGACGTAATCGGCTACCGGTTTAGTTGTAAAATTATGTAAATTAAAAAGTGCACCTCAAATTGAACTAGGGCTGCCAAGAAAAAGAAAACTTATATGACATACAATAATTACTTTTAAAAAAAAATAACATTGTGTCAATAGTCTTCATGCCAGGCAATTCATACAAATAGAAAAGTAAGAAGAAAAATATGTAGTCACAATTAAAAAAAAAAGTCGCGCTTAAAAAGCTTTAATCGCCCTCGGCCTCTTCCGAATTTAAAGTATCCACTAGTGTCAAATTCTGACTGAAGGGATCTACTTGTTTCCATTTCTTGATAGCCCGAGTCAAATCGCTGGGGATCACCCGGTCATGTACTCCACTTGACGACCTGAGAACAAGTTGTTTCATTTTCATCAGGGACGAACCCCTCGAGACATTTAGCCTATTCCAGTTTTTAGTTTTGATGACCAACAAAATTGAGAACTGTCTCTCTGCTCCAGGACTTGAATGGGGCAAGCTGCAGACAGTCAGAAAGAACTTGGGCAAGTATGGAAAAAGTTCGTTTTCAGGAGCGTCTCTAAAAGGGACAAAGCTAACTAACAAACGTAGCAGCTGTTATGAGACTCTGGGAAAATTTTCTGAAAACAAATTAAGCCGGCATACCAGTCCTGATTTTGAATAGTTTGCCTTTCAAAGCGAGTATCAACAAGAAACCTAGAGAAAAGTAGAGATTTTTAAGCGCTAGGGCTGACGCGAAATCGCAAAAATGAGAGCAATAGTAGCCATTATATCTAACCTAATCAAAATCAGATTTTGTAATGAATGGACCCTAATTTTATTCCCTGAATTCATGGAAAATAACAAAAGCTTTGTTTACTACAAATCATGACTTTTTACTAGATTTCCAGAAATTTACTAGATCCTCTAAATTTACTAGATTTTTTTTATTTTACTAGATATAGTAAAATCCTACTGACGGTGGCAACCATGTTCGAGGGACCGTTCGCTATTACAAGATTCAAAGGGCTCCCCAAGGGCTTAGTTTAGAAACAGCACGCATGCCCGAGTAAATTAAACTTCTGGGGAGAACTTTGGCGAGGTTGATTGGATTTGAAAACTTTACTTGGAGGAGGGGTGAGGTAGACCAAATAGTGCTGTGTATATCTGGGTCACTGAAATAAAAAATCTGTAACGTCTGCAAAGCAGCTTTGAGGATGAAGCTTGAACTTCGTGGTACTATTGGAGAAGGAAAGGGGCAGAACCGGGCAAAAGGGCTTCAAATTCGGTATTTTGGGAGGTGGAGGGGCAAACAAAGATTTGTTTTTCTCATCCACAAAAACCTTTTTCGGACTATAAGCTCCAATTTGACTGGGAATCTATTTACAGTTACGCAGCAAGGTCAACCAAACATCACTATGCCTTTTCAGGCTGTCAACATGACGTACGTGCCGAACTATGGAGCAACTTGATGTATCAAGTCGAAATTTTAAGGAGGAATGAGGAAAGGGGTATTATTAATTAAATTATGAATTAGAGGGAGAGGGTAGAACTAAATCCCAGACATTCACTGCATCCAGACTATCAAAATATCACATCCACATATTGCCAAAAAGAACTGGAGGGACGGAGTTGAAACATTTCAGTAGTACATGAAAAGCAAGGGGAAAAGACAGGGCATCTCCAATTTTGTATCCAGTGAATGAGCGCCCAAAACTGACCTGATGTTTTTCTAAGCTAGTAACTTCATTCCTCAATTGTTTGTTACAAATGGAGGACAATATGCTTTTGAAGCTTGATTGGTTTCTTTATGAAATTAAATAAAAAAACAAGTTTTTTCAACTGAAATTAAAGAGCAACATTAAAACTTCAAACGCACAGAAATATGAGGGGGTTTGCCCCCTAGTCAATATCTCGCTCTTTACGCTAAAGTTCAAATTTTGTTCTAATTCTTTAAGGATGACCCCTGAATCACAAAGACCGTTTAATTAGAATAAATAGCTCTTTTGAAAGCACAAGAACAAACTTTAGCGTAAAGAGCAAGGTATTGAATAGGGGGCAAACCCCTCATATACGCAATAATTTCTGTTCGTTTTAAGTTTTAATGTTGCTCCTTACTTTCAGTTGAAAAAACTTTTTTTTATATTTAATTTCTGGTCATTTTTTAAATACTGCTGGGAAATCCACTGCCCCTTTCATAGAAAATTCCCTTCCTCCATGAAAAATTCCTCCATGGGAAGATCCTCCCACGTAACCCCCTTGCCTCAACCCTCCCTCCACCAGAAAAAAATCCCTCCTGAAAGCTTCTGAATACTTACCAATAACCTATACTATACGTAAACAATAGGCAAAGTTCATAACTTGCAGCCCATCTCCGGAGACCGTGGGGGATTAATTCATCCTTAAGGACATAGCTATTCGATTTTTCGACTATTCTGAACAAAATGGGTATCTCAAAATTATGATCTGGTGACTTTGGGAAAAAATGAGCGTGGGGGGGCCTAGTTGCCCTTTAATTTTTTTGGTCACTTGATAGGGGCACTAGAACTTTTAATTTCCTTTTGAATGAACCCTCTTGTAATATTCTAGGGCCACTGGGTCAATACGATCACCCCTGGGAAAAAATAAAAAATAAATAAAATAAACACGCATCCGTGATCCTCTGGCAAAAAATACAAAATTCCACATTTTTGGAGATAGGAGCTTAAGACCTTGACAGCGGGGATCTCTGATATGCTGAATCTGATTATTTGATTTTCATTAAAATTCTATGACTTTTAGGGGGTGTTTCCCCCTCTTATGAAAATAAGGCAAATTTTCTCATGCTCGTAACTTTTGATGGTTGAGACTAAACTTGATTAAACTTATATATTTGAAATCAGTATAGAAATCCAATTCTTTTGATGTATCTATCGGTATCAAAATTTCGTTTTTTAGAGTTTCGGTTACTATTCAGCCGGGCCACTCCTTTCTTACAGTTCGTTGCCACGAACTGTTTAACTTAAAGTGAGTAAGATGATCGTGAAGTTTATGAGTCACAGGTTTTTACAAGTAAGGTTTGTCACCTCTGTGGCCGTGTGTTAAAGAAAGGTGAATTGAGGTCTTATTGAATTTTTGTCTTTATTTGGCAAGTTCACTAGGTTTTCTTGATTTGAATTAGGCACAAAAGACTCTGAATATGTGTCCTAAGCGTCTACCACTTTTTTCCTTTTTTTTATTGGCCTAATCCAGTTGGTTTTTGCGTATATTGAGCAGCTGCTAAGCATGTGCAATAATATGTGCCGAATATCTCATTCCCTTTGTTTACTCATCATTTAGACAGACAGCAAAAACATAGACCAAATGTTACAATTCTTAGAACTATTATTAATAAATGGATAAAATTTTAAAATAGCTTAGCTTAAAAGTCTTTCCTTTGTACAAGATTTTTTTAGCAAAATTAATATTTAAGTATTTTTGAGTTTCTCTTTTAAGTGATTTGTGTGTGTGTTTACTTGGACAAGCGTTCTCGTAAAACAGAAGCAACATATTGCTTTCGGAATTAATTCTTTTTTCGATTTTTTTAGGACACTATTAGAAGCTATAAGGATAGTTTATGAGGATAAACTATGAGCATTGAACGCCGTTACTATTAAACTTAGTTATAATTAGATTTATTTCAGCTTCCACTGTCTTGAAGATCCTCAATTTCCGAATATTCTATTTCTTATCCACGAAAATTCCTTTTTTTCGTCAATGTTTGATTTTTAAATAGCTGGTTGCTCAAATAACACATAGTTTTTACAGGGCTGTTTTATTCTTATCATGTACATCCATTAGTGTCCTTGAAACCAAGTTTAAATAAACAGTAATGCAACATTGCTTCAAAAATACTGAACTATGAAAAGTGGCTAATAGCTTCAGGCAGGCCTTTTCTGGAAACCTGGTTCCAGAGTATCGAGTATCGTTGTATCTGGAAACCTGGTTCCCGAGCACAAGTATCGTAAAGCTAAAACTGAAATATTTAAAATTCAATTAAAAATGAGAGAAAAAAAAAATACAAATTTGCTTGTCTAGAAGTCACCTCAATAAAATTTAACTTTTTCCCCAAATGTTTTCTATCCATTAGCACTACTCACAGAAGACAAGAGGAAATAGTTTCCAATGCTGCAATTGTGAATAATTTCCTTTAAAGCACCAAGAATATAACAACATTTTTTTTTTTTGCCTTCTTGACCCAACTTAGGTCTATTCATGCCTAAGAACCACGTTTATCTAAGCAATTTTTTGGGTTGTTTCAAAGTTTAAATTTCTTAGAACAGGATTCTACTTTTGCCCTATTGAACCCTGAGATAAAATTTCCCAACCCTTTTTGTTCGTAAAAATTCAAATATCGACCATCTGTTGATTCTCAACGACAACTACACCATCAAAGAAAAAGTAATATCTTCTTAAGCTGTTTGGTGTCATGCGTTTTTTAGCTTAGTTGTGACGACCTCCCCCCCCCGTATTCTGGCTTAATTTTGGATATCCTCTACTACAAAAACTGTATAACTGCACATGGGTGTTTATTCTATTGAAAATGAGATTGCCGATTTTTCTCAATTTTAAGATATATAGGAATTTGTAAGTTTCTATTTAACAAAGTCAAGTAACCAAATACCATTTTTATTGACCTTGATTTTTGGACTTCATTGGTTCCGCTTTGTGACATTTACTTTTAAACAAATAATTTACTTGTAAAACCAATATTACACAATGATATTTAATATGTCCATTTTAACACTCAACTCAAACAGATTAGAATAGTCTCACTTTATAAGATCTCATTGGGTTGCCCATGTGTAATTTTAAACCAATCAAAGAAACAAGAATTTTTCAGTAACAAGATTTCTTGCAATTGATCTCCTTGGTCGTCTCTGCTTCTACGTCAGTTTGCTCGTTAGTGCAACCAACATCCCGTCAGGATTTTAACGGTTTTGTTCATAAATTATCTAAAGCTAATGGCATTTCATATTCTAAGGTTATTTGAAAACCGGAGAAGAAGGAGAGACCCCTATCTTTCATGATTAGATTGAACGAATCTTCCTTCTGAAAATTACAAAAGAAACTATGGCCTCAAACTGCAGTTTTTGCACTGTTGACCCCACTCTCATGTTTTTAACTATTTCGTTATAAATTTTGGCAATTAATTTTCTTGTTGTCTCTAAATAATTCTGTGAGTAATAACCTACTAGATTTAGATCGCAAATGGAAAATGGCAGTTGCCAAATATAGAGAAGATGCCATCTCTCCACACCATGGAAACTCAAGTCATTTATTTGTTAGGTCTATTCACTAGTTTGCAGAGACGATGGGAAATTTTTGAAAAAGGGAAATATGAAGAAAGTGGACAGAACTAGTGACAGAACTAGTGGCAATGACAGAACTAGAAAGTGACAGAACTAGACAGAACTAGTGACAGAACTAGTGGCAATGTAATGTTTAGAAACCGTATATTCTGACAATATATTCAATGGATGTCACCAGCAGAACGCGAAATAAACAAAAGATAATGGTTAGGTTTCCTCAAGAGACTATGCTGAGGAAAGACATATAGCTCTTTAAATTAGGTTTTCAATTTTATTGAACCCGCTGTCGATGATGTCCTACATGGCCGAAATATTAAATTAAATTCAGATTTATTTGCTATTCTAAGAAGTTTCCTTTCAGGAAATTTAGTTTCTTCTTTATATAAAACAAAAAAAATATATGAAGGAAAAATAGACGTTAAAACTAAGAACAAACGGAAAATATTCAATATAATGAGGTTATATAAGGTTCCATGATTAACCTGGGCTCTTTACGCTAAAGTTGCTATAAAATAGAGACTATAGGATTTTTTTTTTTACCGATTGCCTCTAATTTGATTTTTGATTTATTGTGAGTAATATTTTTTTATCCCATCCAGTTGCCTTTGGATTTGAACAGTGATTCTTAAAGCATTCAGTAAAAAATTCGGTACTTTTCTATTAACCAGACTCTTTTATCTACGGCAATGCATACCAGTCACGAAATAGACTGAGATGCATGATGAAAACAGGTTTACAATGCCTTCTGCGATAAAAATAAAGGCAATAACTGTTTTTAAATTGTTGTTTTTTGGGGGTTTAGGGGGGGGGGGAAAGTACCTAGGTTAGGTTAGGTTACGTATTTAATATAGCCCAAATTTTTTTCGAAATTATTATATATTCATCCTATTTTATTTTATTTCATTGGCATTAACCAAACTAGCACTATATAAAAGAGTCCGGTTAATAAAAGAGTACTAACAATTCAAACTGTAGCACAAAAAGCGGGAGGCTAAGAAGGGGGCAACTTACTTATACAAAGAGTAATTTCTGTTCATTTTAAGTTTAGATGTCAGTTTTTACTTTTATTTGAAAAAAAAATATTTTTCATTTTATTTCTTTTAGTTTTTAATGCCATACCTAGGGTTACCTTAAATAATGAAGGGCTACAACTCCACCAGCTCAGCTCATTAAATCAAAGTTTAACTATTACAAAACATTGTTTTATAAAACAATGTTATAGAGTGAGAGGCTAAAAACACAAAGAGTGGAAGGCTAAGAAGGGGCAGTGCACTCATACAAAGAGTAATTTCTTTTCATTTTAGATGTCAGTTTAGACGTCAGTTTTTACTTTTATTTGAAAAAAAAAGATTTTTTTATTTTATTTCTTTTCGTTTTTAATGCCATACCTAGGGTTACCTTAAATAATGAAGGGCTACAACTCGACCAGCTCAGCTCATTAAATCAAAGTTTAACTATTACAAAACAATGTTTTGAGAAAAAGAGCTCATTTGGTGTATTTGACTTTCGAAATAATGTCTCATTTTCCAAAACAAACAATCTGAAACACTTCTGGTTGAAATCTTGAAAACTTGCGCTTAAAATGTTTTTTTCTAGGCCTATATACCCCCCGTACCCCTTATTTAGATGGACCCATGTTAAATAGCTTTTACCAGAGGCAGTAGGCCAATACCTTTGTAGATGGTATGAACTATTCGATGTTCTATATATCCCCTATAGATTTTCTGGCCATATTTCTTTTTATAATATGGGTTATATAGTCTGGGTTAATAGTTTTTATAATAGTCTTTATAATAGTCTTAATAGTCTTAATAGTCTATATGGGTTTATAGTCTGGGTTAATTTCTTTTTATAGAAACCATGTTGTCTATGGATGAATACTATACCATGCACCAGTACATTCCCTGAGACTGGGAGGCTGTATAAAGACCCTTTCAGAATGTTTGTTCTGTAGAGGTTCAGTCCTGTTCAGCAAAGTTTGCTGTATTATGGGCCAAAAGACTAGAGCATGGTAAAGACTAAAGTACGACCTCTCCTGTAACTTAAAAAAGCGCATTAGATCTTTGAGTTATCATTCAAACGAATCCTCTTTCAATAATCTACGACTACTGGTTCAATATGGTCATTCCTGGGGAGAAAAACACGCTTGCCCGACCATACTTCTCGGGAAAAATAATAAATCGCATGTTTTCTTGATAGTGGCTATAGGCCTCTTAAATAAGTTGAATTTTATTACGTAATGCTCACCATGATTCTACTCACCTTAGGGGGCGCTTAGTCCCTATTTTTTAAAATATAGACATTGTCATTTGCAAGTAGCTTTTAGTGAGCAACTTTAAAACGAATAATTTTTTTTACATTTAAAGTCAGCATAAATAGAATATTTTCTAGGGGTTCTCCTAATAGAATTGGATGTTCTTCTGGAATAAAATCGTTAAGAATAACTCAGTATGAACGTTGAGAGTCAGCGAGCATCTCAAATAGCGGACCACCAACACCATAGTTTTTTCACATATAAGTCCTCCATGTCATACGCGATCATAAGCTTATGCTATATTAAAGCAGAGGAGACGAGAGTCATACCCATTGGAAAAAAGCTTCATCCATTCCTGATATTACAAAATGAGACCTTCTACAAAGATCGTGAAGTGTGTCAGCCAAAAACCGGTGTGTCTCAAGGTACTGATGAAAAGTCTTATTTAAAGTACTCTCCTGAACTTGTAAACTTGCAAAGACTGCTAAGCATTTTCTAAACAAGGAGGCAAGAGGACAGGCAGGTTCAGGGGCACATGTTTTGAGAACGAGATTGGGGATCGTATAAATGTTAGCAAAACCTGAGGTTTTGCTGATATCCTGTTGACTGAGTACTCTAAATACCTTGCTAATAGTTATACTTACACTAGTCATTTTTGCATGGGTTCTTCGCAAAAATGGGGAGAAGATGCTCTAGTGCCGTCAAGCTGGGAGACGTTTACAAAAACTTTTGCAAGAGCATCTGCTTTTGTTGGCCCAGATGCAGCATCACCTCTTCGAAATGGAATAATAGGAGTAAAGAAGGTTTAGATGGCGACAGGGCTTCTTTGACAAACCTCCAGCAACAAACTGCAGTGGTCATTTTAGTCTTTATTTTTAACTTGCTTTTGCGGGTAGTCCTAGCTTGGTATGTGACCATTCCACACTCACTCCAAGCTCTAAAAAAGGCATTTTGACCTTTGTCTGAATTATTTGAACGCCATTTCTTGTCACCATTGTTTTTAACATTAGTTGGCTTTCTGCAATCAGTATTAAACTACAGTTTGTCTCAAGAATTTAATTGTTTTAACAGGAGAAACTATTTAATAGTCTAAATAATCACTTTTCCATAGAGTGACGCTGCTTTAGTTGGGTACCCCGACTAAAGCAGCTGGAGTAAATTTACTCCATGGCTTTGCCGATAAGCAGTTTTACAGCTCATCCCAGTCTACGAGGTGAAACAGCCTTATGATCTTTTCATGCTTTACAAGTGGAGATATTTTAAGTATGAGCTACAGCTTCCACACAGTTTCTGGCAAAAGGATAGCTTTCAACATTAAAATATTCAGAATGATCAGTTATAGCGAATCAAGCCGCGATGATCCATGAAAACCGACATAAGTTTGGAATACAAACAGCTCGTCTAGACCATAAGACAGACCTAGGTCTAGGAGATCCATGCCTTCCATGTTAGTCGCATGAATTTTCAGCCATTGTCCATAATGGACACTAAAGCCACCTCAGATAATAATCCTTGACTTTGGGAATTTCTTCTTTACATTATTTAAGCTCTCCTCCATTTCTTCGGTGATTTTCATCTTCAGTGGACTGTATAATGTACCAATAGCAGAAGATGTGTTTGGTAAGTTTATCTTCACCCAAAGAATCTCAAAGTCACTAGGACTCTAAAATGGCGAAAAAGGGATGATATTTCATATATATAGGACAACTTCGCCCCCAACAAATGTCAATATCTTTGAATTTTTCAATCCAATCTTTCAAAGCTTATTCAAAAATATTGACATCAATTTCAATTACGCAATAGTTAAGGTTGGTCTCAGAAACAAACACAACAGTAAGAGAGAAGTAAGGGAGAATGAAATCTGGGTTATTATCATCGGATTGGGCAGTTAGCCCAAACAGAAGACTAGGGATTCCAAAGGCACATTCCTTGGGTGGGGAACAGAGCCGAAGCACCTTATCTCTATCCAGAGCATTGGAGTGGTGTCTCGGAGTAGGTTGTACCTGTGTCGAGATTGGAGAGGATCACCTTCGTGAGACCCGCACTATTTGTAACCTTGCACTTTTTGGCCATAAAGCTAGCGACAAGATTTCTATTATTAATATCTTCCAATCCAAAGCAAGACTTAGAAGCTTCCTTATTAATCACGAACCCTGCTTCCTGCCAATATGCCTCATCTTCCCTGACTAGATGAATAAATTGTCTATGACCGAATTTCATGTTACCTAGACCCGGGAGATAGGTTTCTGAAAATTCTAACAAAAATCATTGTAATCAGCATGTTCGGTTATTTGATTATTGATTCGTTTTCTTTTGGTTCAAAATGAACTTTAGTTCGAAATGCAATTGCTCCGTAAATGTAATACTTGAAACACCAAAAGATCTTTTCCTCAATACAAAAACACACAAAGTGACAGCTGCTTTCAAATGGAATTGATGAGAACGCACACATTGGAAAATGAAACACGAGAGAAAGGTACTTGAAACACGGAAGGGATAAAGAACTAAACACGAAAAAGATCAAACAATCTTACGTTTGAATTTGTAAATGAAAAAGGAGATTAGTTGAAATCACGCTATATTACGTATAGCTCTTTAATAAAATGTTGAAAGTAATTTGTCAAAAGAAGTTGGCTATTAAAATTCCAAGACTGAAAATCAAATCTTCAAATCTCGCTGGTATAGGCGTAAAAAGACTGTGTATCAGTAAAACTTGTTTATAGTCGCAAATTCTGGAAAGGGCCGTTGGGAGCATTCCCCCCGTTCCTCTCCTCTCCCATGTACCTCCTTATATTCCCGACTAATAGTTAAATGTCTAATGTGTTCTGCGTAGTTTGTCTATTTCCCGCGTTATTTTTTTTTTCATTACTCTGCCCACTTCCTCAAAAATTTCATCAGCTCCTAATTAGAATTCTGCTTACCTGTCGGTTTTATACACTGTATATAAATTATATACAGTATAATCACGACTCAGTAATATTTGGCTACTACAGTCTTCGCGCTTATAAAAGCTCCACCCATATCCACGTCCGTCCTGGCCCATCAACAATTCAGTGTATTTTATCCTGAAAGACGTGTTTTGGCAGAAACTTTCTCAAAATGCCTTTGAAACCAACTCGAGACTTTGAAACCTACTTGTAATTTCTAAAAACATCGAATAATAATATTACACTACTAATTACCGATTTTTATATATGTATTGGAATAAACTAATTTAAAATTAGATTCTTTAAAATTTCGTGTTACAAAGGTGAAGCCAAGTTTCGCATTAAAGAGAAATCTGACTTGTCTACCCGTGAAAAAATTTAATGTCGCTTATGTTTCTACGTTCTCCGGAGTACTTGCATCTTGGTCCGGCTTTGTATAACGGTTGAGATAGGGAATGATTGTACTGTATAAATATATACAGTGGTATAATGATGTTAAGCACAGGTTTGTGCATGTGTGTCTCTCTTTGTTTATGTATTTTTGTGTGTCTTTGTGTCAGAAGAGCTGAATTTTCTAACAAGATAGGAATCTCGGGGTAGTGGTAGAATGAGTAAGAATTTATATACAGGGATTAAATAAACCTTTAAACATTTAAATTGAGTCCGGTAAATATGGAAACGCTTATCTAAGGATTTGATTCAGATTAAGCGGTAGCAGCTTACTACTGTAGCCGGAATTAGAATTGGAATTGTTTCATTTGCTGTAATAAAATAATAAATTTGTGGGTGACAAATTTAATCAAGTTTCTCCATAAACCTACTACTTAATTAATGACTAATTAATTTCAATGAAATTTGGATGGAGGAGGAGCCTTCACAGTAGTGCTGGTCTCAGGTGGCTTGGTAGTGCCTCGATTTCCTTCAGTAGTTGTAAAATTTAATTAGATTAACCAATATTGATTATTTTAACTCTCGTTTATTCTGAGTCATTTCAGTTTAAGTGTGTTTTTCTTTCCAAAAAGTATTCTCACAAGAAAATACAAAAAGCCTTAGAAAGGCTTACAACTACTTAAAATAGAGTCCACAGCCCTTCTTTAGAATTAATTAAAGGGATATATTAATTGGTAAAATTCTTGGTAAACAAGCGCATGAAACGAGCTCCAATCCTAAGAGAAATTAGAATCTTAGAGATGGGAATTGAGAAACTCCAAGGGATCAATAATAAAGGATAGATCTTTTATGCCATGGAAAGTAATTACTTTTGGATGATTTTCACTGCTTCCTATACTCTCACTTATAGAGCGATCGAAGACAGCTTACAGTAATTATCATGATTAATGGCGCATTCTTTAGAAATTTGTTTGAGAAATTGCTATTTTCTCGCCTATGCACATGAGACTATATATTTAATTTTTAGCTAGGGGTTTGAGCTGATTTATATTACCCAAGTATAAAATACCATTATTACTATACTTCAGCAAAAACTATGAAAATATATACATAGAAAGTATAAGCAACAGGTTTAGTTCTTTATAAGCAAGTAAGGAAGTAACGTATGTGATATCCAAATAGTGTCACTTTCCTGGCAACGAGGGGAACTCAAAAGGTCCACGACCAGAGAATATAAAGAAAAGGAAGAAGACATAATTCAAATAAACGTGTCAGAGCAAAGAATAAAAATTCATCAATTAAGTCTCACAACCCTACATCTCTTGCGGAATATCAATGAAACTAGACAAAACGATCAATTTACGAACGAAACATCAGTAATAACCGTCTATTTTTCATGACGAAAGTTCCACCATGCAAGCATACATACTGTAACATAACTATTATATAAGCATTATTTGAATAGTTTAAATCCAATCATCTTGAAATAAATCTCATATTATTTGCGCTCAATACAATTTGGTCTAATTTGAGCAAAAACTTCCTGTCTTGACAAGCAAAATAGGAAACTCAGTAATTTTCTTTGGTTTGGGTTCAAAGTTCCTTGTTATAAATACAAATAAATTACAAAATTTTACACCTTTCCGTTGGTGGGGAGCAGAAAATAATTCGTGTAGTGTATTTTACAATTTTGAAGGACAGTAGAAATCTAAATTTTCGTCCTAATGGTCGTCTCCCAATATTCCAGGACCATTGGTTTTGTACAATAGCTAGTGCTGAAAAACAAAATCAACATACAAACAAATAAACGCATATATTTATGGGAAATACAATAGATTTATTTTAAATACAAGCATTATCCAAATTTAAATCTAAATCTAAATTTTGTTAAAAATGATAGGTCTCCCGATATTCCACTACCACCAGTTTGCTACAATTGCAAAAAAAAATCAACTTTGCAAAAAAAGGCAAACCATACAAAAAAATTCAATGTTAAAAAAACAATCAACAAAGAAACCAGCAAACACACATCCTTGGGAACAAATACGATTGTTTTTTGTTTTTTTTTATCAGATGGGTCCTAGCGAACTCCGTTGTGGGACTCTCTTGACTGTTAAGTTTGATACTATAATTTTCCTCAGAATTTCTCTCTTTTTGTTATGGGGGGGGGGAGTACTTGTAACCCTTTTTCTAGTATTATGTTGATTCTCTTATTTTATTAAGCATTTTATTAAGTGATTTTATTAAGTGAGTTATTTTTTTTTCAAAGAGCACATTTCCTGTGTTAGTGGCAAGGTTGCAAGAAATGGTGGGATGATGAGGAAACTGAAGCACTTTTTTTTCCATATTATGAGATTGCTTTTTTTTTGTTCACCCATACCTTTTATATGGTTGTCTTGTGTGGTCAAGTACGTTTTTAACTCGCCTTCGCCCCCTTAGAAGTTTACAAAATAATGCCCTACGTGTTTTAATTGGAGATAGTCATAATATGTCTGTTGGACTTAGATATAATCAAATAAATATATTACCGATTGCTGGATTATTACGCTTTTGCAATGCTCTTTTTATGTTTAAATATACACACGCGTTACTACCATAGTGTTTTAGGGAAATGTTTACAAGTGGTGTTAATTTTCATAAATACTCGACTAGAGCATCAACACTAGTTCGGCGACCTCTGGTTATTACAAAGCGATCCGTTTTTTTTCCAAAAGACACGTTGGCCCTCAGGTGTGGGAACCATTACCTCAGACAATTTCAACAATTGATGAGCTAAATGAATTTCGCATTAAACTAAAAGGACAATGTTTGTCTAGAGATGAGTTTTAATCCTTGCTGAGTAAATTTTCTCTCGAGTGATTGTAATATTTTTTTTTTTTGGGGGGGGGGGGAGGGTGACGAGGAGGTAGAATAGAAGAATTATTTTTAATTTTGTGTCTTCGGTATCCACTTAGGTCGTGAAATTTTTAGAAATTAATTTATTTCGTTTGTTTTTATTTATTTATTTATTTTACTATTTTTTTTTGTCTTTTTTTGGGAAGGGGGCTAAGGATGGCTGGTAGTAACTGTGTATGTAGGGTTTGGTAAAGGGTGATGTCTGCCCATACAAGTTTTATAAACTTTGGGTTTTGTTGTTAATGTGTTTAATTTTTTTTTAATAAAACTCTTTTTTTTCTAAAAAAAAGCGTTATTATGTGCCTTTAAACTTAACGAATTAAGCATATTTTATTCACTTATTCATTAAAGGCAGTATCTATTGTCTCTATACTTGATTTGATAACTATTTTAATTTCTGTTGGTTTTAGATTTCATCTATTATAGTAGTATGTGTTTGTTTAATCTTGAATTACTATATAACGTTACTTCTGCTCGCCTTGCGCTAAATATAGCTATTTACTTATTTTGAAAAAAAATTAAACCCTTTTTTTTAATTAATATACGAAAAGAAGAATTTAAATACGAATGTTATTAACTAAAATAAATGAAGAGAAAAAAATCCAAAAATAATATTTTAAAGAGCCGTGCAATCAAACCAAAAGCAGAAAAAAGACTACAAGATAATCCTGGATTTAGGACGAATAATTAAATATTTATTTAAAGTATTTTCTCATTTAAAATATTGAAAAAATTATTGAAAAATATAATATTGTTATTGAAATATAAAATTATTGAAAAAATATTGAAAAAAATAAAATTAATATACGAAAAGAAGAATTTAAATAACGAATGTTATTAGCTAAAAGAAATGAAGAGAAAAAAATCCAAAAATAATATTTTAAAGAGCCGTGCAATCAAACCAAAAGCAGAAAAAAGACTACAAGATAATCCTGGATTTAGGACGAATAATTAAATATTTATTTAAAGTATTTTCTCATTTAAAATATTGAAAAAATTATTGAAAAATATAATATTATTATTGAAATATAAAATTATTGAAAAAATATTGAAAAAAAATAAAATTAATATACGAAAAGAAGAATTTAAATAACGAATGTTATTAGCTAAAAGAAATGAAGAGAAAAAAAAATCCAAAAATAATATTTTAAAGAGCCGTGCAATCAAACCAAAAGCAGAAAAAAGACTACAAGATAATCCTGCATTTAGGACGAATGATTAAATATTCATTTGGGGTATTTTCTCATTTTAAATATTTGAAGAACTGATCCCTTGCCTTTTATAGTATAAGACTTTTCATTAGTTTACCTAGTAATTGACAGACGTTGATTTCTTTTAAGAGGAAAAATTTTTGAAGAATCGGAATCAATGAGAGTCTTATGAATAAGGCTCAGAAAGGTTTCCCTCATTATCCTTTCTAAGGGTGATTTTCTTTTGAATATGTTCCCTGATTTCAAGTTCCTCTCTGAACACTTGCAAAAGACTTTCAATTGGAGGACGTATTGCCAAGATGCAGTCTCATAGTCCCAAATCGATAGGATTTTGGCCTTATGTGGGTACTGTTCTGTTCTGTGGTGCCAAATAGAATAAATTCGTGCTTCACTATTTGATACAGTCTCATTTTTGCTTTAAAAAGTACAAGAATTTTTAATATCAGTATAAACGGTCACCATTTGAATACTCTACAGCCATTGTTTGTTTGTGATAATTTTTTGTGAATATATACAACTTCGTTTTTTTGGTATAGGGGATTAAAATCTTAGATATAAGGTTTCTGTAAATTTAAATTTAATATGCAGTTTTTTTTAATAATACTCCATTTTTGGGGTTTTTCCTATTTTTGCAAAATAAAGGTTTTACCTTATACTGAAGGGGTAAGATTTGTGTTTTAAAATCTAAGGTTGAACATTTACATTTTTGCAATAAAGATACTAAAAAATTCCATTTTCCAATGAAAAGTACCCTCCTAAAGGGGATTTTTAAAAATGTAGGAGGGAGCAAAAAATAGGAGTAGCGCATACCTGACCTCCTCAACTGATGCAACTGAATCCTTGACTTTTAAAACTAATGTTGCAATTCAGGATTAACAGTTTTCACCAGAAAATTATCCTTTTTTAATCTCTAAGTATGTTGAGAATTGGAAACTTTCCAATTTATTTTTCATTCAACAAAGCCTGTCATCATTATTTTATTTTCCATCAGGTTGGTATCAACTATCAGCCTCAATCTCTTGTTCCCGGAAGTGATCTAGCAGTTGGAACACGAGCTGTTTGCTGTTTATCAAACACAACAGCTGTCGCTGATGCTTGGGAACGACTTGACAGAAAGTTCGACTTGATGTATGCTAAAAGAGCTTTTGTTCATTGGTATATTGGCGAAGGAATGGAAGAAGGTAAATCAGCTATAGGGCTTCAGAACTTTCAAGTTATTTGATATCGAAGCAAAAGAGTATTCGAAACAGAGAAGAGAGGAAACTTGATTTTTTTTTTTTAAATGAGTTTTTTCCACAGCAAGTAAGGACTAAAATTAAAAGCTCGAGACGAACAAAAATTATTGTGTATATGAAGGGGATACCCCTTCCTCAATATCCCGTTCTTTACGCTAAAGTTTCTTAGTTGTTTTGAGAAAGCTTCCTAATTTAATTGAATGGACGTTGTGTTTAAAGAGTCGTGCTTAAAGAATTGGGACAAAGAGTCAAACTTTAGCGTAACCTTTAGGAGTGGGGTATCAGGGTCAACTCCCTAATATACAGAATAATTTCTCTTCGTTTTAATTTTTAATGTTGCTCCCTACTTTCAGTTGAAAAACTTGTTCTTTTATTTAATTTCTAATCGTTATTCAAATCATGCCGGATGCCCCCCCCCACCCCCCACCCCAGTGGAAAGTTGCTCCCGCGGAGCATTCCCCTATGGAGAATTTCTCCCGTAGACAAGCCCCCCACGTAAAAATCCCCCGAACAATTCCAACTCTGCTGATGAGTTTCCCCGGACAATTCCCCTGGAATATCTCCACATGCAAAATTGAATTGGCAAAGAGAAAGTAAGACAAATAATAAGAACTTCTTAAGGAACTCTGTCCAATTCTGCCAGTGCAAAATTTTCCCTGGTAAGCTTGCCCCTGGAAACTTCCCTTCCCACGAAAAATTTTCACTATGGAAACCCACCCTCAGCAGAAAATTCTCTGTAAAATGTCTATAAAGTTCCCAATAACAAATACTATACGCAAACAATGAACACACTTCATAACTTACAGCCCTTTTCACAGGGGCTTTGGGTGATCATCTGACACCTAAAGGCACAGGTATTTGGACCTCTCGACTATGTTGAACAAAATGGCTATGTCAAAATTTTGATCGAATGACTTTGGCAAAAACAGGGTTGTAGGAGGGGGCTAGTTGCCCTTCAATCTTTTTGGTTACTTTAAAAAGGCACTAAAAATTTTGATTTCCTCTCCCGATTCTCTAGGACAGTTGGTTCGATAAGATCATTCCTGGGAAAAAAAATAACACGCATCCGTGATCATTCTTCTGGCAAAAAATATAAAATTTCATATTTTTGCTTGAGTGACCCTGAAAACTGAGCAGTAGCGTTCTGTGATACACTGAATTTGATGGTGAAATTTTCAATGGGATTTCTTGACTTTTTGTGGGTGTTTCTCCCTTTTTCAAAAATCAGGTAATTTTTCTCAGGCTTGTAGCTGTTGACGGGGAACTCTAAACTTAAATCGGCATAAAAAGACAATTCCTTTGATGTGTCTATTGCTATCACAATTCTGTTGTTTCATCTACTATTGAGCTGAGTCGCTCCTTATTTACAGTTCTTTATCACGAATTGTTTGAAACCAGAAGCAGCCAACACCATTTGCGGCAGATTCCCAAAAGAGCGCTTTCACTACCCAAACTGTCTAACTCTTCAACAACCTTCAAAGAAATATAGAAATATTTTTTTCGAGGGGCGGGTATGTTTCGTGTCTCATTTCTCTTCGTTCAGACTAAGCCTGAATAAAGGATGCTGCGGGTTTGGTAACTTCCTTTTATAGCCGAAAAACGTTTCTAATGTTTATTTTAAAGCTCCATATAACTAAACTGGGCTGCCTCATGAGTAGTAAGGGTGTACGCACTATGAACCGTGCTTGCGTAATTTGTCTTATCTCAAGCATGTACAAGAATATGCAGCGTAGCTTCACGTGCACATTGCAAAAAAGCTGGAAAACCTATAAAGTGGTCAAACATGTTTTGAGAGTATACTCGAGATTGTATAAGACAACCAGACTTGCTTTTTGTTATTGATATCAACTGTACAAGAATATGCAGCGTAGCTTCACGTGCACATTTCAAAAAAGCTGGCAAACCTTTACCTATAAAGTGAACAAACACGCTTTGAGAGCATGATTGTGATTGTATAACACAACCAGACTGTTTTTTTGCTATTGATATCAATTTCTTTTTTTTTGGCAATTGACATTTTTTCTGATAACAAGTACCATTCATTGCGATCGTAGCTCTAAAAAAAGGGTTTAGCATTTGCGAATTGGACTCTATGAATGATAATAATTAATGTTTGAATAATAGGAGTGTGAATGATTCTAATTAGAGATTGGATCATATGAAGATGGAGAAAAAAGGCAAAATGGTTAACGATGATAAAATGGTCTTATGACTTGACCTAGCTTTACTTCTTCGATGTGTACTGTATAATACACAAGTGGTGTTTGAACAGTGTTGTCAATTTAAAATAGAGTTTAACGTTATAGTATACTAAAAATTTGATACTAAGATGGATGTCAATGGCAAGAAAAGAATTTTAATAACGGATAGCTTTACTCTTCGATGTTTACTGTATAATACACAAGTGGTGTTTGAACAGTGTTGTCAATTTAAAATAGAGTTTAACGTTATATTATACTAAAAAGTTGATACTAAGAGAGATATAGATGGCAAGAAAAGAATTTTGATAATGAAATTCAGAACAAACCTTAGAAATCCTTGCAAATCAAGTAGTAAGGTGTATGTGAGTACGAACCATCAAGGATCATAAGCAACAACGACCCTAACCAGCAGAGAGATCACCCCCCAAAGGTCCCCTATCCCCAAACTTGAAGGGCGCCCCCTCCCTCCATCTTTTTGGCCCCCCCTCCCCATTTTTTGGATTTTTTTAACATGATATATTTTTTTCAACTTTTTTTTACACGTCTTCGAATGAGATGAAACATACTTAAATTCAGTAGAACTAGGTTTCTTAGTCTCTCATAGGTGTGTGTTGTCTGAAACCTACAATTTGGGTTGGGTAGTTTGCTATTTCTGGCTTTTATGAGCTAGGTCTCCTAGTATTTCGTAGGTGTGTGTTGTCTGAAACTTATGATTTGGGGTATATAAATTACTATTTCGGGCTTTTCTGAACTAGATTTCTTAGTCTTTCGTTGGTGTGTGTTGTCTGAAACTTATGATTTGGGATGTGTAGTTTGCTATTTTTGACTTTGCTGAGTTAGATTTCTTAGCCTTTCATATTTGTGTGTTGTCTGAAACATATGATTTGGGATGTGTAGTTTGCTATTTTTGACTTTGCCGAGCTAGGTTTCTTAGTATTTCGTAGGTGTGTGTTGTCTGAAACTTATGATTTGAGATGTGTAATTTGCTATTTCCGGCTTTTATGGGCTAGGTCTCCTAGTATTTCGTAGGTGTGTGTTGTCTGAAACTTATGATTTGGGGTATGTAAATTACTATTTCGGGCTTTTCTGAGCTAAGGTTTTTTAGTATTTCGTAGGTGTGTGTTGTCTGAAACTTATAATTTGGGGTGGGCAGTTTGCTATTTCTGGCTTTTCAGAGCTAGGTTTCTTAGTCTCTCATAGGTGTATGTTGTCTGAAACCTACAATTTGGGTTGGGTAGTTTGCTATTTCTGGCTTTTGTGAGCTAGGTCTCCTAGTATTTCGTAGGTGTGTGTTGTCTGAAACTTATGATTTGGGGTATTTAAATTACTATTTCGGGCTTTTCTGAGCTAGGTTTCTTAGTCTTTCGTAGGTATGTGTTGTCTGAAACCTATAAAAATAAACTATTTCCATAAAATCTGAGCTAATAAAGGTTTTTGACCGTAAACTCTAGTTTTGTGTAAGAAAATAATGGAAAATACAATTCATTGACTCAGAGGTGAAACTTATGTCCAGTTATGGATCGAAAAATAAACTATTTCCGTAAAATCTGAGCTAATAAGGGTTTTTGACCGTAAACTATAATTTTTTGTAAGAAAATTATGGAAAATAAAATTCTCTGGTTCAAATGAGAAACTTAAGTCCAGTTATGAATCGCAAAATAAACTATTTCTGTAAAATCTGAGCTAATGAGGGTTTTTAACCGTAAACTCTAGTTTTTTGTAAGAAAATTATGGAAAATACAATTCTCTGGTTCAAATGTGAAACTTAAGTCCATTTTGGATCGAAAAATATAACTATTTCCGTAAAATCTAAGCTAATGAGGGTTTTTGACCGTAAACTCTAGTTTTTTGTAAGAAAATTATGGAAAATACAATTCTCTGGTTCAAATGTGAAACTTAGGTCCATTTTGGATCGAAAAATAAGACTATTTCCGTAAAATCTAAGCTAATGAGGGTTTTGACCGTAAACTCTAGTTTTTTGTAAGAAAATTATGGAAAATACAATTCGTTGGCTCATAGGTTAAACTTAAGTCCAGTTATGGATCGAAAAATAAACTATTTCTATAAAATCTGAGCTAATAAGGGTTTTTGACCGTAAACTCTAGTTTTTTGTAAGAAAATTATGGAAAATACAATTCTCTGGTTCAAATGTGAAACTTAAGTCTATTTTTGGATCGAAAAATAAAACTATTTCCGTAAAATCTGAGCTAATAAGGGTTGTTGACCGTAAACTCTTGTTTCTTGTAAGAAAATTATGCAAAATACAATTCTCAGGTTCAAATGTGAAACTTAAGTCCAGTTATGGATCGAAAAATAAACTATTTCTGTAAAAGCTGAGGAATAAGAGTTTTTTACCTTAAACTCTAGTTTTTTTATAAGAAAATTATGGAAAATACAATTCTCTGGTTCAAATGTGAAACTTGAGTCTATTTTTGGATCGAAAAATAAAACTATTTCCGTAAAATCTGAGCTAGTAAGGGTTTTTGACCGTAAAGTCTTGTTTCTTGTAAGAAAATTATGGAAAATACAATTCTCTGGTTCAAATGTGAAACTTAAGTCCAGTTATGGATCGAAAAATAAACTATTTCCGTAAAATCTGTGCTAATAAGGATTTTTGACCGTAAACTCTAGTTTCTTGTAAGAAAATTATGGAAAATACAATTCTCTGGTTCAAATGTGAAACTTAGGTTCATTTTGGATTGAAAAATAAAAGTATTGCCGTAAAATCTAAGCTAATAAGGGTTTTTGACCGTAAACTCTAGTTTTTTGTAAGAAAATTATGGAAAATACAATTCTCTGGTTCAAATGTGAAACTTAAGTCCAGTTATGGATCGAAAAATAAACTATTTCTGTAAAAGCTGAGCTAATAAGGATTTTTGACCTTAAACTCTAGTTTTTTATAAGAAAATTATGGAAAATACAATTCTCTGGTTCAAATATGAAACTTAAGTCTATTTTTGGATCGAAAAATAAACTATTTCCGTAAAATCTGAGCTAATAAGGGTTTTTGACCGTAAACTCTAGTTTCTTGTAAGAAAATTATGGAAAATACAATTCTCTAGTTCAAATGTGAAACTTAAGTCCAGTTTTGGATACTCATAATGATGAGGACTGATGGTTCTAATTCAATATTTTTGTCATAAAAAAAAACTATTTTTTTTAAACTTCAAAATTATTCAATTTTATTTATTTTTTATCTTTTTTGTACGTATCTTAAAATGACAAAATATGCTTACGGCTCTAACAATTGTACTCTATGACAGAGATACGATGGGGCTTTCCCACTGGTATTCTATGTCCGGTTATCGACATGATAATGGTAATAAGCTTACCTAAGCTATGGATGTCAGGTATTGTGTTATCTTGGAACGATAATTTCGACAGGACCTGTGCCTATCAGGTCCTGTGCCTATGATAAAACAGGGACCTGTGCCTATGATAATTTCGACAGGACCTGTGCACAGGTCCTGTCGAAATTATCGTTCCAAGATAACACGATACCTGACATCCATAGCTTAGGTAAGCTTATTACCATTATCATGTACAAGAGTCAGGTTGGCCTCAGAGAATATATCGGTTATCGACACTACCTAGTCTATTGCATGTATTAAATCAGTATTTTTTGCGCAGTGGAACGATAAACACATAAGTCATATCTTTAAAAAAAAAGTGAAGATGGAGCATTTTAAAAAAGTGTGTTCACATAACAAGGTTATTGTAGCATTGAATGCCGACAAGGAGAAGTATTTAAACTATGAAACAAGTACAAGTGGTAGCACTATTGGAAATGTATGCATGCATCGTCATGACAGTAAGGAATGAAATTTCTCTGGGATACCGAAAAAATTCAACTCTTATGTTGGTGGTTATGCGAGATTGAGATCTCCAGAGATGATTGCACTCAAAGATAATGCCAACATAAAAATAATCGTGGATGATAGAGGACAACTCCTTGCTACTGTTGCAGGTAACACATTACCTACTGATACATCCAATCGTCAGCTTTTGGGTATTAGCATTCAACGGAAGGTCAATAAAAGAAAGGCCTACTCTTCTACTAATATCGTAAACCATATCTTGTCTACGTGCCGAAACTGTTACCTGTATAAAAAAAATGTGATAGTAGACAGTGAAATTGCCAGAAAAATAAAAAGGGCATTGTCAAAAAATATCACTTTGACCGTAAACTCTAGTTTTTTTGTAAGAAAATTATGGAAAATACAATTCTCTGGTTCAAATGTGAAACTTAAGTCTATTTTTGGATCGAAAAATAAAACTACTTCCGTAAAATCTGAGCTAATAAGGGTTTTTGACCGTAAACTCTAGTTTCTTGTAAGAAAATTATGGAAAATACAATTCTCTAGTTCAAATGTGAAACTTAAGTCCAGTTTTGGATACTCATAATGATGAGGACTGATGGTTCTAATTCAATATTTTTGTCATAAAAAAAAACTATTTTTTTTAAACTTCAAAATTATTCAATTTTATTTATTTTTTATCTTTTTTGTACGTATCTTAAAATGACAAAATATGCTTACGGCTCTAACAATTGTACTCTATGACAGAGATACGATGGGGCTTTCCCACTGGTATTCTATGTCCGGTTATCGACATGATAATGGTAATAAGCTTACCTAAGCTATGGATGTCAGGTATTGTGTTATCTTGGAACGATACCTGACATCCATAGCTTAGGTAAGCTTATTACCATTATCATGTACAAGAGTCAGGTTGGCCTCAGAGAATATATCGGTTATCGACACTACCTAGTCTATTGCATGTATTAAATCAGTATTTTTTGCGCAGTGGAACGATAAACACATAAGTCATATCTTTAAAAAAAAAGTGAAGATGGAGCATTTTAAAAAAGTGTGTTCACATAACAAGGTTATTGTAGCATTGAATGCCGACAAGGAGAAGTATTTAAACTATGAAACAAGTACAAGTGGTAGCACTATTGGAAATGTATGCATGCATCGTCATGACATTAAGGAATGAAATTTCTCTGGGATACCGAAAAAATTCAACTCTTATGTTGGTGGTTATGCGAGATTGAGATCTCCAGAGATGATTGCACTCAAAGATAATGCCAACATAAAAATAATCGTGGATGATAGAGGACAACTCCTTGCTACTGTTGCAGGTAACACATTACCTACTGATACATCCAATCGTCAGCTTTGGGTATTAGCATTCAACGGAAGGTCAATAAAAGAAAGGCCTACTCTTCTACTAATATCGTAAACCATATCTTGTCTACGTGCCGAAACTGTTACCTGTATAAAAAAAATGTGATAGTAGACAGTGAAATTGCCAGAAAAATAAAAAGGGCATTGTCAAAAAATATCACTTTGACCGTAAACTCTAGTTTTTTTGTAAGAAAATTATGGAAAATAGAATTCTCAGGTTCAAATGTGAAACTTAGATCCATTTTGGATCGAAAAATAAAAGTATTCCCGTAAAATCTAAGCTAATAAGGGTTTTTGACCGTAAACTCTAGTTTTTTGTAAGAAAATTATGGAAAATACAATTCTCTGGTTCAAATGTGAAAAGAAAAATAAACTATTTCTGTAAAAGCTGAGGTAATAAGGGTTTTTGACCGTAAACTCTAGTTTTTGATAAGAAAATTATGGAAAATACAATTCTCTGGTTCAAATTTGAAACTTAAGTCCAGTTATGGATCGAAAAATAAACTATTTCTGTAAAAGCTGAGCTAATAAGGGTTTTTGACCGTAAACTCTAGTTTTTGTAAGAAAATTATGGAAAATACAATTCTCTGGTTCAAATGTGAAACTTAAGTCTATTTTTGGATCGAAAAATAAAACTTTTTCCGTAAAATCTGAGCTAATAAGGGTTTTTGACCGTAAACTCTAGTTTTTTTGTAAGGAAATCATGGAAAATAAAATTCTCAGGTTGAAATGTGAAACTTAGGTCTATTTTGGATCGAAAAATAAAAGTATTCCCGTAAAATCTAAGCTAATAAGGGTTTTTGACCGTAAACTCTAGTTTTTTTGTAAGAAAATTATGGAAAATACAATTCTCTGGTTCAAATTTGAAACTTAAGTCCAGTTATGGATCGAAAAATAAACTATTTCTGTAAAAGCTGAGCTAATAAGGGTTTTTGACCGTAAACTCCAGTTTTTTATAAGAAAATTATGGAAAATACAATTCTTTGGTTCAAATGTGAAACTTAAGTCTATTTTTGGATCGAAAAATAAAACTATTTCCGCAAAATCTGAGCTAATAAGGGTTTTTGACCGTAAACTCTAGTTTTTTGTAAGGAAATCATGGAAAATACAATTCCCTAGTTCAAATGTGAAACTTAAGTCCAGTTTTGGATACTCATAATGATGAGGACTGATGGTTCTAATTCAATATTTGTTTCATAGAAACAAACTATTTTTTCTAAAACTTCGAAATTGTTCAACTTTATTTATTTTTTGTCTTTTTTGTACGTATCTTAAAATGACAAAATATGCTTACAGCTCTAACAATTGTACTCTATGATTGGTCAGAGATACCATGTGGCTTTTCCTCTGGTATTCTATGTCCGGTTATCGACACTACCTAGTCTATTGCATGTATTAAATCAGTATTTTCTACGCAGTGGAACGATAAACACATAAGTCATATCTTAAAAAAAGTGAAGATGGAGCATTTTAATAAAGTGTGTTCACATAACAAGGTTATTGTAGCATTGAATGCCGACAAGGAAAAGTATTTCAACTATGAAACAAGTACAAGTGGTAGCACTATTGGAAATGTATGCATGTGGCTACCTGCAGCAAAAGCTGACGGAAAGCGGGAAGAATGGTCGAAAAGTTTGGCAAATTATCAACTCGGTTCTACGGCCAACCACTAAGTCCTCCACATTACCAGCGAAATTGGTCGTGAATGATGAAGAAATTACAGAACCTACACAGGTTGCCGCATCGCTGAGTACATTTTTCGCAAATATCGGCAATACCACAGCAAATTCCGTCGGGATACCATCTAAATCATACAAAGAATACCTAGGCCCGAAGTGTATGAAATCAATGGCAGTGAGTCCTGTAACACCAGGTGAGCTCGAATTACTCGTAAAAAATTTGATGGGCTCTTCTGCTTCAGGTTTCGACCTGGTCCACACAAAGGCACTGAAAGCAGTAGTGACGACCATTGCTGAGCCGCTAACTTACCTTGTAAATCTTTCATTAGATAAAGGGGTCTTTCCTGAAATGTTAAAAAAGGCAAAGATAATACCTCTTCACAAAGGTGGAAGTCATACAGACACAGAAAAGTATAGACCAATCTCAATCTTATCAGTTTTCTCGAAAGTCTTTGAAACGCCAATGAAAAAAAAGCTTTACCAATATTTAGAGGCCAAAGGCTTTTTTAACAGCCGCCAATTTGGATTTAGGGCTGGCCATTCAACCGAAGATGCCCTTACTTCACTAAGTTAATTCGTAAACAGAATCCTAGATTCGGGTGCTTTACCTGCAGCAGTGCTTCTAGATATTAAGAAAGCGTTTGACAGCATGCACCACGAAATATTACTAGGAAAGCTGGATCATATTGGAGTTCGTGGCCAAGTCCTAGATTGGTTTAAGTCTTACCTGGAAAATCGTCGAATGCACACAGGAAATGACCATACAAATGATGTTGTAGTTAACTACGGGGTGCCACAGGGCTCTAAATTGGGACAGGTATTGTTTCTTGTTCACGTAAATGATCTTCAGCAAGTACTGACTCCTGCAAGTCGTAGCCCTTATTGCTGAAAACTATGTCACCCACAAACGGCGCCGGGGTCTATAGTAGAAGCCGAGGACGAACTAACGGCATTTGCGGATGATTCACTTATGGCAAGCTCAGAATGGAACATCAAGTCTCTCAAAACGAAGCTACAAGAAATTCTTGAAGAAACGTACCTGTGGATGGACGCAAATCGTCTTGTCATCAACATTGACAAATCGAGTGTTTTATTTTTTTCACGTATTGATTCGCTGGCTCCTGATGTGATTGGTATTGAAACCTCTCGAGGACTTATCAAGAGACCAGAAAAAGGACACGTTCGTTACCTAGGGGTTTTAATCGACGAAAACCTCTCGTTCAGACACCACATAGCAAGTGTCGAGACGAAGCTTTCAAGGAACCTTGGAATCTTGAGAAAACTCAGTCACCATTTCCCTAAAAAAATACTGATCCTCATTTACAATGCAGTTATCAAGCCTCACATTCAATATTGCTCTACGGTTTGGCAATCTAATTTCAAGACACATTTACAGAGACTAAACTCAGTTCACAATAAAGCACTTCAAATTTTAGGCCCATCATTGAACAGACTATCAATGGCATCACTTTACAGACTATCTTGCACCGTTTTTTGTTTTAAATATTTTTCAGGAACACTCCCATCACCATTTAAAGGCTTATTCACACTAGCGTCACAAATCCATAGTTCAAATACACGATCTTCATCAGACATATGTATACCCCCGACACTGAAAGCTAGGTCGGAAGTTTCTCCTAGAATTGCGTGTGCTAGAGACTGGAATGCACTTCCGCAAGAGCTGAAGTCATATAGGTGTCTCGGCTCCTTTAAAAAGAATGTGAAAAAATATCTAAAAGATTAAATATTTATTTACTGGATTTATTTTATTATTATTATGTTTGAAATTTTTCGATATTATTATTAATTATCACATTTTAGTTTGATACTTCAAGGGGTGTGAGCGGAGGAGAAGTTGTGTTAAATTTATTGTTATTTGATGCCGGTTCGGGGTGGAGATTGGAGAGGACAGGAGGCCACGCTGTATTTAGAGTGTGCAATTATTAGGGGCCCAAACGTGCATCAATGCACAAGGAACTGAGTTAAGTGTATTTTTATATATTTTTTTTAAATTAAAACCCATATTGAACTTGAACTTGAACATTGTCATGACAGTAAGGAATTAAATTTCTTTGGAATACCGAAAAAATTCAACTCTTATGTTGGTGGTTATGCGAGATTGAGATCTCCAGAGATGATTGCACTCAAAGAGAATGCCAACATAAAAATAATCGTTGATGATAGAGGACAACTCCTTGCTACTGTTGCAGGTAACACATTACCTACTGATACATCCAATCGTCAGCTTTCATGTATTAGCATTCAACGGAAGGTCAATAAAGAAAGGCCTACTCTTCTACTAATATCGTAAACCATATCTTGTCTACGTGCCGAAACTTTTACCTGTGTAAAAATAATGTGATAATAGACAGTGAAATTGCCAGAAAAATAAAAAGGGCATTGTCAGAAAATATCACTATGGAATATAAAGATGAATCGATGAAAAACAAAGCACCAGCAAACGTTACAGCCATTGATCAAACAGTCAATGAACCAAATAATACCAAAGACGAAAAGCATATTGAGCCTTTTGATGAGACACCAGTAAAAATTGTGTATGACTCAAAATGGAATAATAATTATTCTACTGATTACTTACTAAGAGAAGACAATAGCTACAATATCAAGAGAGAACATGGTGAACTATTTTATGGAACAGATTCAAAATGTCCAAAGTTAATCATTGATATTAATAATGCATCATAATATATTTTTGTATTAATATTCTACATACCATTGTTTCATTAACAATATTACATTGTTATGTGTTCATTATTTTTAGAGTAAGCTAGCATATCAAACGTTTAGAATGTCTATTAAAACATCGGAGATGTAAGAAAAGGAATTTGCATACATCTATTGTCAGACACATGGGATAACATTGACAAAATCTAGGTATCAGAATGAATAAATTCTGTATCAACATCCATTTTTGGATATGTCATTGTGAAAAAATTGTAAGTAAGTAAGTAAGTAAGTAACAAACTCTTTCTTGAATTTACCTCTTGGACACACAACACAGAAATTTAATTCAGGAAATTATGAAAAAAAAAATGAACAAATTCTTTATTAACATTCATTATCGATTGAAGTCGCTTCCTAGACAGACAATACAGCAATTTCACAAAATCTAAGTATAAGAGTGATTAAATTCTATATCAACATCCATTTCTCGGATACATAGGAAAAAGTTAACAAAATCTAAGTGTTAGAGTAAATAAATTTTATTTATCAACATCTTTTGTCAGATACATCGGATACAATTGACAGAATCTAAGTGTCAGAGTGAATAATTTTTTTTTATCAACAACCTGTGTCAGATGCATCAAATAAAATTGACAAAATCTAAATTTTAGAATGAATAAATGCTTGAAAAACATCCTTTATCGGATATGTCGGATAAAATTGACAAAATCTAAGTATCAGAGTGACTAAATTCTATATCAGCAGCCTTTTCTCGGATACATAGGATAAAATATCGGATAAAATTGACAAAATCTAAGTATCAGATTGATTTTTATCAACATCTTTTATCAGTTAATACAATTATAATTAACAAAATCTAAATATCAGAGTAAATAAATGATTTTTCAGCATCCTTTGTCGGATATGTTGAATAAAATATGCAAAGTCGACATAGCTTTATTTCATTTTTTAAGGTTAATTTAGACGAGGTTACGTGTTCGCACGTAACCTTAATTTAGATTTTGTCAATTTTATTTGATATATCTGACAAAGGATGTTGATATAAAAATTATTTACTCTGACACTTAGATTCTGTCAATTTTATCCGATGTATCTGACAAAAGATGTTGATAAATAAAATTTATTCACTCTAACACTTAGATTTTGTTAACTTTTTCCTATGTATCCGAGAAATGGATGTTGATATAGAATTTAATCACTCTTATACTTAGATTTGGTGAAATTGCTGTATTGTCTGTCTAGGAAGTGACTTCAATCGATAATGAATGTTAATAAAGAATTTGTTCAATTTTTTTTCATAATTTCCTGAATTAAATTTCTTTATTGTGTATCCAAGAGGTGAATTCAAGAAAGAGTTTGTTACTTACTTACTTACTTACTTACTTAGTTACTTACTTACAATTTTTTCATAATGACATAATGACATATCCAACAATGGATGTTGATAAGGAATTTATTCATTCTGATACGTAGATTTTGTCAATGTTATCCCATGTGTCTGACAATAGATGTATGCATATTCCTTTTCTTACAACTCCGATGTTTTAATAGACATTCTAAACGTTTGATATGCTAGCTTACTCTAAAAATAATGAACACATAACAATGTAATATTTTTAATGAAATAATGGGATGTAGAATATTAATACAAAAATATATTATGATACATTATTAATATCAACGATTAACTTTGGACATTTTGAATCTGTTCCATAAAATGGTTCACCGTGTTCTCTCTTGATATTGTAGCTATTGTCTTCTCTTAGTACGTAATCAGTAGAATAATCATTATTCCATTTTGAGTCATACACAATTTTTAATGGTGTCTCATCAACAGGCTCAATATGCTTTTCGTCTTTGGTATTATTTGGTTCATTGACTGTTTGATCAATGGCAGTAACGTTTGCTGGTGCTTTGTTTTTCATCGATTCATCTTTATATTCCATAGTGATATTTTCCGTCAATGCCCTTTTTATTTTTCTGGCAATTTCACTGTCTATTATCACATTATTTTTACACAGGTAACAGTTTCGGCACGTAGACAAGATATGGTTTACGATATTAGTAGAAGAGTAGGCCTTTCTTTTATTGATCTTCCGTTGAATTCTAATACCCGAAAGCTGACGATTGGATGTATCAGTAGGTAATGTTTTACCTGCAACAGTAGCAAGGAGTTGTCCTCTATCATCAACGATTATTTTTATGTTGGCATTCTCTTTGAGTGCAATCATCTCCGGAGATCTCAATCTCGCATAACCACCAGCATAAGAGTTGAAATTTTTCGGTATTCCAAAGAAATTTAATTCCTTACTCTCATGACAATGCATGCATACATTTCCAATAGTGCTACCACTTGTACTTGTTTCATAGTTTAAATACTTCTCCTTGTCGGCATTCAATGCTACAATAACCTTGTTATGTGAACACACTTTATTAAAATGCTCCATCTTCACTTCTTTTTTAAAGATATGACTTATGTGTTTATCGTTCCACTGCGCAAAAAATACTGATTTAATACATGCAATAGACTAGGTAGTGTCGATAACCGGACATAGAATACCAGAATGAAAGCCACATGGTATCTCTGACCAATCATAGAGTACAATTGTTAGAGCTGTAAGCATATTTTGTCATTTTAAGATACGTACAAAAAAGACAAAAAATAAATAAAGTTGAACAATTTCGAAGTTTTAAAAAAAATAGTTTGTTTTTATGAAAAAAATATTGAATTAGAACCATCAGTCCTCATCATTATGAGTATCCAAAACTGGACTTAAGTTTCACATTTGAACTAGGGAATTGTATTTTCCATATTATTCTTACAAGAAACTAGAGTTTACGGTCAAAAACCCTTATTAGCTCAGATTTTGCGGAAATAGTTTTATTTTTCTATCCAAAAATAGACTTAAGTTTCACATTTGAACCAGAGAATTGTATTTTCCATAATTTTCTTATAAAAAACTGGAGTCTACGGTCAAAAACCCTTATTAGCTCAGCTTTTACAGAAATAGTTTATTTGTCGATCCATAACTGGACTTAAGTTTCAAATTTGAACCAGAGAATTGTATTTTCCATAATTTTCTTACAAAAAACTAGAGTTTACGGTCAAAAGCCCTTATTAGCTTAGATTTTACGGGAATACTTTTATTTTTCGATCCAAAATGGACCGAAGTTTCACATTTAAACCTGAGAATTGTATTTTCCGTGATTTACTTACAAAAAAACTAGAGTTTACGGTCAAAAACCCTTATTAGCTCAGATTTTACGGAAAAAGTTTTATTTTTCGATCCAAAAATAGACTTAAGTTTCGCTTTTGAACCAGAGAATTGTATTTTCCATAATTGTCTTACAAAAAACTAGAGTTTACGGTTAAAAATCCTTATTAGTACAGATTTTACAGAAATAGTTTATTTTTCGATCCATAACTGGACTTAAGTTTCACATTTGAACCAGAGAATTGAATTTTCCATAATTTTCTTACAAAAACTAGAGTTTACGGTCAAAAACCCTTATTAGCTCAGATTTTATAGAAATAGTTTATTTTTCGATCCATAACTGGACTTAAGTTTCACCTATGAGCCAACGAGTTGTATTTTCCACAATTTCCTTACAAAAAAAACTAGTTTACGGTCAAAAACCCTTGTTAGCTTAGATTTTATGGAAATAGTTTTATTTTTCGATCCAAAAATGGACCTAAGTTTCGCTTTTGAACCTGAGAATTGTATTTTCCATAATTTTCTTACAAAAAACTAGAGTTTACGGTTAAAAACCCTTATTAGCACAGATTATACAGAAATAGTTTATTTTTCGATCCATAACTGGACTTAAGTATCACATTTGAACCAGAGAATTGTATTTTCCATAATTTTCTTACAAAAACTAGAGTTTACGGTCAAAAACCCTTATTAGCTCAGATTTTATAGAAATAGTTTATTTTTCGATCCATAACTGGACTGAAGTTTCACCTATGAGCCAACGAAATGTATTTTCCATAATTTTCTTACAAAAAAAACTAGTTTACGGTCAAGAACCCTTATTAGCTTAGATTTTATGGAAACAGTTTTATTTTTCGATCCAAAATGGACCTAAGTTTCACATTTGAACCAGAGAATTGTATATTCCCTAATTTTCTTAATAAAAACTAGAGTTTACGGTCAAAAACCCTCATTAGCTCAGGTTTTAGGGAAATAGATTTATTTTTTGATCCAAAATGGACTTAAGTTTCACATTTGAACCAGAGAATTGTATTTTCCATAATTTTCTTACAAAAAAAAATTAGAGTTTACGGTCAAAAACCCTCATTAGCTCAGATTTTACAGAAATAGTTTATTTTTCGATTCATAACTGGACTTAAGTTTCACATTTGAACCAGAGAATTTCATTTTCCATAATTTTCTTACAAAAACCTATAGTTTACGGTCAAAAACCCTTATTAGCTCAGATTTTACGGAAATAGTTTATTTTTCGATCCATAACTGGACTTAAGTTTCACCTATGAGTCAACGAAATGTATTTTCCATAATTTTCTTACACAAAACTAGAGTTTACGGTCAAAAACCCTTATTAGCTCAGATTTTATGGAAATAGTTTATTTTTATAGGTTTCAGACAACACATACCTACGACTAAGAAACCTAGCTCAGAAAAGCCCGAAATAGTAATTTACATACCCCAAATCATAAGTTTCAGACCACACACACCTACGAAATACTAGGAGACCTAGCTCATAAAAGCCAGAAATAGCAAACTACCCACCCCAAATTGTAGGTTTCAGACAAAACACACCTATGAGAGACTAAGAAACCTAGCTCTGAAAAGCCAGAAATAGCAAACTACCCACCCCAAATCATAAGTTTCAGACAACACACACCTACGAAAGACTAAGAAATCTAGCTCAGAAAAGCCCGAAATAGTACTTTACATACCCCAAATCATAAGTTTCAGACAACACACACCTACGAAATACTAGGAGACCTAGCTCATAAAAGCCAGAAATAGCAAACTACCCACCCCAAATTGTAGGTTTCAGACAACACACACCTATGAGAGACTAAGAAACCTAGTTCTACTGAATTTAAGTATGTTTCATCTCATTCGAAGACATGTAAAAAAAAAGTTAAAAAAAATATATCATGTTAAAAAAATCCAAAACAAATGGGGAGGGGGGCCAAAAAGTTGGAGGGAGGGGGTGCCCTTCCAGTTTGGGTATAGGGGACCTTTGGGGGTGATGTCTCTGCTGGTTAGGGTCGTTGGTGCTTATGATCCTTGATGGTTCGTACTCACATACACCTTACTACTTGATTTGCAAGGATTTCTAAGGTTTGTTCTGAATTTCATTATTAAAATTCTTTTCTGGCCATCTACATCTCTCTTAGTATCAACTTTTTAGTATAGTATAACGTTAAACTCTATTTTAAATTGACAACACTGTTCAAACACCACTTGTGTATTATACAGTACAAATCGAAGAAGTAAAGCTTTCCGTTATTAAAATTCTTTTCTTGCCATCTACATCTCTCTTAGTATCAAATTTTTAGTATACTATAACGTTAAACTCTATTTTAAATTGACAACACTGTTCAAACACCACTTGTGTATTATACAGTACACATCGAAGAAGTAAAGCTATCCGTTATTAAAATTCTTTTCTTGCCATCTACATCTCTCTTAGTATCAAATTTTTAGTATACTATAACGTTAAACTCTATTTTAAATTGACAACACTGTTCGAACACCACTTGTGTATTATACAGTACACATCGAAGAAGTAGAGCTAGGTCAAGTCATAAGACAATTTTATCATCGTTAACCATTTTGCCTCTTTTCTCCATCTTCATACGATCCAATCAAGGAGGCACACTTGTGCCTCTATAAAGAGGCGATCCACCACAATGTTAAGCGATTTCAGGTCCTAGAGGTCGCAGAGAGACGGAGGTAATCGCATTTAGTAGCCCAAGCTCAAACTAAGAAACTTGCAAAATTTCATCCTCCTCCGACTTTATCTTCATGGGGTAAACTTGGCCGGAAGTTTCGACCCTCCCACCAGAGCCCCCCTTTAACGTTGTCCGATTGGGCTGAAATTTAGAGGTTAAGCTTTCCTAGGGCCCGGAAGCTTATCCTCGAAATTTCAGCTCAATCCGATCACTCCTTCTCTGTTTTCAAAAAACCAAATATAGCCACTTAAAATTCATCATCATCATTTCTTTTTTTTTCTTATCCACGCCTACAGGCCACAGTTGGCAACTGATCCGGGTGAATGAGGACTCATTCGAAGCAGAATTTGACCTGTTAGGGCCTTTTGATATTTTCAAACCGAAAAAATTATCCTCCGAATTTACATTTACGAAAAACCTCGTTTTCCTATAATAGCCCATGTTAATTTTTCCCACCACAACCCCCCTTTAACGTTGTCTGATCGGGCTGAAATTTAGCGGATAAGCTTTCTTGGGGCCTGGGAGCTTATCCTCGAAACTTCAGCTCAATCTGATCACTCCTTCCCTGTTTTCCAAAAACCAAATATCAAGTTTTGTGGGAATTTGCTTTGCGAAAATAGATTCCATTTACTAAAAAACAATTACAATTGTGTCTCATTAGTCCAGCGGTTGATACTTCAGACTGTCAGGCGGAAAACCCGGGTTCGATTCACAGTCAGAGCAAATTTTTTATATACTAAATTTATAATTTAAAAAAGAAACTGAGTTTCTTTTTTAAAGTTTAAATTCAGTATATAAAAAATTTGCTCTGACGGTGAATCCTAAAGAGTTAAAAAGGCTGAGTTACAAGGTCGACCCTTAAAACGTACAGGGATTAGGAGGCACAGTTGGGGGGCTGTTAAAGAGGCTGAGTCACAAGTTCGAACCTTAAAACGTACAGGGATTAGGAGGCACCCTGTACGACGTGATTTGAGTATTCAGGAATTAAAAGCCTTAACACAAGAATGTTCAAGAGCGGGGGGTTTGGGAGGCGGCAGCCCCCCAACTTTAACTCCTGACACGATCAGCTAACAGTTAGTCAAGCAATAATAAGTAATAAACTGTACAAAAACGTGTAGAAATTATTTGAAAAAAACTACGTTTTCTAAAGAGTTAAAGAGGCTGAGTTACAAGGTCGAACCTTAAAACGTACAGGGATTAGGAGGCACAGTTGGGGGGCTGCCGCCCCCCAAACCCCCCGCTATCGAAGCCTTTAAATAAAAAAAAAGTTTTTTTAACTCAAAGTAAGGAGCGACATTAAATCTTAAAATGAACAGAAATTATTCCGTATATGAAAGAGGCTGTCCCCTCCTCAACGCCTCGCTCTTTATGCTAAAGTTTTTATTGTTTAAAAAAAAGAGTTGTGAGAAAGTCAAACTTTAGCGTAAAGAGCGAGGCGTTGAGGAGGGCACAGCCTCTTTCATATACGGAATAATTTCTGTTCATTTTAAGATTTAATGTCGCTCCTTACTTTCAGTTTAAAAAACTTTTTTTTTTATTTAAAGGCTGCGAAAGCGGGGGGTTTGGGGGGCGGCAGCCCCCCAACTGTGCCTCCTAATCCCTGTTCGTTTTAAGGTTCGACCTTGTAACTCAGCCTCTTTAACTCTTTAGAAAACGTAGTTTTTTTCAAATAATCACTAATTAGAATCATTCACGCTCCTATTATTCAAACATTAATTAATATCATTCATAGAGTCCAATTCGCCAATGCTAAACCCTTTTTTTAGAGCTACGATCGCAATGAATGGTACTTGTTTTCAGAAAAAATGTCAATTGCCAAAAAAAAAGAAATTGATATCAATAGCAAAAAAACCAGTCTGGTTGTGTTATACAATCACAATCATACTCTCAAAGCGTGTTTGACCACTTTATAGGTAAAGGTTTGCCCGCTTTTTTGCAATGTGCACGTGAAGCTACGCTGCATATTCTTGTACAGTTGATATCAATAACAAAAAACCAGTCTGGTTGTCTTATACAATCTCGAGTATACTCTCAAAACATGTTCGACCACTTTATAGGTTTGCCAGCTTTTTTGCAATGTGCACGTGAAGCTATTCTTGTACATGCTAGAGATAAGACAAATTACGCAAGCACGGTTCATAGTGCTTACACCCTTACTAATCTCATGTTTCATGAAAGTATACATAATTGTGTATACATGCGTATTACCTGTTACGAAGAAGGCACTATGGGTCATTTTGTAGGCAGGGGAGGGCAGACGCCTCTAAGAGTGCATCTTAATGCTTAAATACTCTAACTCTCATTGAGCCGTAGCATGTTTAATGTGCTTTGAGGAAGGGGGGATGGAAATCGATATCATATACCTCTTGATTCAAGGGAGTGTTTTTGGTCTACGCCTTTATAATTGGTGATAGGGGAAGGGGTAATAGTACCCTTCTGACTGCGACAACCTTTTTCTATGTAGCATAAAATATCACACTTAACTGCCTACTTTCACAAAGGTGGAGAAGACGAGGTGAGGCATAATGAGCCTCACCAGGAAATTTCTTGGAGGGGGGGGGGTTCAAGTGCTTTCGGGAGTTTCTTTTTAGCAATTTTTAAACGACTGTGAAAACTTTAGTGAAAATGTTCACTAAGAATTCAAACGTTGTCCAAAGTTTTAATTATATTCCAGCATTTTACCGATCAACTTACAATTATTGTTAGAAACTATGTATCAACAAGATATGGGGAGTTTATTGGGCCGGTGCCAACATCATATCTCGGGTAGGCCTGGGAATGATTTGAAAAACCCGCCGAAATTAAATAAGAATAAACAAGTTTTATCAACCCAAAGTAAAGAGCAACATTAATACTTAAGATAAAATTAAATTATTCGGTATACAAAGGGGGCTGTCCCCTCCTTTAACCCTTCACTCTCTAGGCTACAGTGTCACTTTCTCTCTCGATCCTTTCAGAGTGACCGAATGGGGGGGGGAGAGAAAGTGGCAGTCAAGACCTTGTTTTTGGTAATAAACTGTCTAACTCTCCATGATCCTTCAGAAAGATATAGAAATAGTTTTTGGGGGGATAGGTATTAATGTCTCATCTCTCTTCATTGGGACTAAGTCTGAAAAAGGATACTGCATTGCGGTAACTTCCTTCTTGTAGCTGAACCATGTTTCTGACATTTAATTTAAAGCTTCATTTAACTAAACTTATTTGAAGGAGGTAAAATGGGCTATTTTGTAGGCGGAGGGGATGCCTCTAAGAATGTCTTTTAATCCCTAAATATCCTAACTCTCATTGAGCTGTCGGTAAACATATGTACAGGCTAAAATGTATTTAAACATCAGAGAAACACAGTCTAGGTGTCGCAATGGCTTTAGGTGCGTAGAATATCGATTGTGCGTATAAGTCACTACATGTGCGTAGAAGTCACACAGGATTTATATCCATAAGAACAATAATACCCCTTTCAGTCCATCCAAAATTTTATAGCATACAGCTATTATTTAGGACTTAATTAACAAGAATGCTGTTTACAAAAATTTTCACCGAATATTCAAATTTTGTCAAAATTTTCAATTGTAATCCAATACTTTAATTCTTAAGCAGGAAAACTGAAAAATCGGGATACTACCAACCCCAATTTACAATTATCAATTTAAAGTTAATAATAAACCAACAGAGAGAAAAATCCCAGTGAAAAAAAAACAACAAACGAGACTGCGGCCAGTGGAGAGAAAAGACGAAAATGTAAAACAGCGCGGATATTTTGTCTGTATTAAAACAAGGCGTCTTCAGCACGAGACAAACGCAAGAAGAACAAGATAAAAAAACAAACTAAAACTAAAATGAAATAAAACCACAACAACAACAAAAAAAATATATAATTATGGGAAATTTTTCTAGGCTGGTTACGTCTCATATGGGTGTGAAACAAGGATGTACTTTATCTCCTAAGCTTTTCTCCTTGTTTGTTAATGATTTAGATAGGTTTATGAAAAGTAATGGAGCCCCTTATGTATCTTTGGATTGGTTTAGGCTATCATGCATGTTATTCGTGGATGACATAGCTCTAGTGGCGGATAGCAGAGATCATCCTCAGAAGCAATTAGATATAATCAAAAATTATTTAGAAAAGAGGGATTTAGAGTTGAACGCTAAGAAATGAGTAGTATTAGTATTTAGGAGTAAAGGAGATGTTGATTCAGAGGTTCATTTTAATTTTGGAGGAAAGATCTTAGAGGTTAAAGAAGAATTTGTTTATTTGGGTGTTAAGTTTAGTGCATTAAGGGGAATGTCTAGGCATATAGAAGATTGTAATTTAAGGGGTAATAGGCTAACAAATATGCTTTTGAGAAGTAATTTAAGTCAACTAGCTGACACGAGGATCCAGAAAAGAGTTTTCCAGACAAAAGTAGCTTCTAGTCTACATTGGGGCTCTGAGGTTTGGGGTTTTGCTAAAGCAGCTAAGCTAGAAGTAGTTCAGCTAAGATATTTTAAGAGAATTCTAGGCTTGAAGGATTCATTTAGTTCAGTGGTACTGAAAGGAGATTTGGGGCTTTTTTCTTTAAGGAGTGTTAGATTGGTTAGAATGGTAAAATTCTGGGAGAAGATAATTAGGCTACCTAGAGTTCGGCTTCTTAAGGCAGCTTATTTGGAGAGCTTGAAGGACGGTAGACGTGGTTCGTGGTCAAATCAGGTCAAGAAAATACTGGACCTTTGTGGACCTTCGGAGATGTGGAATGAAGGAAAAGGCCTTATGGGTGAAACCGTGTCAGTATGGAAGGAAGTCCAGCGAACCCTAAATGACCATGAAATCCAAGAGTGGCATGTTCATAAGGACCAATCTATTTCTTTGAGGTTTTACTCCCAAGCCAAAGACGGTTGAGGGGAGGAGGTTTAATTTAAATTTGGGTTGAATACAGAGGATTTGAAGAATTTGTTGTTGGTAAGAGGGGATAGTTTGGATTTAGGTGAGAGAAGGAAATTTTTGGGAAAGTTTAGGCTGGCGGCTGGCCCTTGTTTTTGCCCGATGTGTGGATGTGTGAATGAAAACTTATTTCATTTTGTATCCGAGTGTGAAGAGCTGTCTGAGTTGCAGAATGACTGTTTTGGACGAGTGTTTGGGAGTGAATGCTGGTTAATTGAGCGGATGGCTGAGAGGAACGCATGTGCTATTAAACAGTTGTGTAAGTTTCTTCGTTTAGGGATTAAAAATAGGGAATCATGTTTGAGGTGATAGCCAGAGACTGTTTTTAGGATTTGAATTTTTTTTTATGATTAGTGTTTGTTGGTTAAAATGTTGAACCTTACTTCTTTTTTTGTCGTTTTGTTGTTCTTTTTTCTTTTTTTGATTTTTATTATCTAAAGTTGTATTTTGTTCCTGAGCTTTGTTTGTAGACTGTATTATGTGTTGCTATGGCCCACAGGCTTTTTGTAATAAATCTTATCTTATCTTATACAATTGGCGCAAGCTAATCCACGTGGGGAAAAGATACTATTAGAGTTTTCTCTGTTGGTTTTTTTGTCATGGCTGGCCAGTTCGGCTTAAGATCATTCATTCGTCAGTTTAAAGTAATAGATTATTTATCAGCAAGAAATCCAGTTTCTATGGGGCTTGTACTCCACATCATATTTCGGTTAGGCATGTGCATGTTTTAAAATTCAATCGAAAATTGTTTATAAAAAAAAAGTTTTTTCCAACTGAAAGTAAGGAGTAGCATTAATACTTAAAAAAAAAACAGACATTGTTCTGTATATTAGGGGGGCTTCTCTTCCTTAATCCCTTGCTACCTCCGCTAAAGTTTGACTTTTCGCCCCAGTTCTTTCAGAACGACAGCTGAAACACAAGGGCCGTTAATTTGTTAATTTGTAACGAATTATATTTTATATAGCACTAAAAAAATAGCATAAGGACCGAAGGGTTGAGGAGGGGACAGCCCCACTCCCATTTGAGATTATTTGTGTTCGTATAAGTTATACCATTGCTCCTTACTTTCAGTTGAAAAGAAACTTCTTATTTTAGGAGGAAAAGGCCTTCTTAATAATTAATCCTCTCAGCTAATCCTGTCAGCCAATCCTCTAATCCTCTCAGCCTTTATTCTTGGTTTTTTTCTTAGAAAGTGATAAATGACAAAAAGGACTATAATTAGTTTCTATCTGATAATGCACTTAAGAGCAATGGAATTGAGTGGGATATCTCTTATGCTTATCAAATGCTGGTTAATCAAACAGTTAGTGGTAACGAACTGTAAGTAAGGAGCGATGCAGCTCAATAGTAATTGAAACTAAACAGAAAGAGCCTTGATAACAATAGATCTATCAAAAGGATTAAAATTTGATGCTTAATAAAAATATAATGAATTTATCAAGTTTAATGCTACCCATCAAAAGTTACTACGGGACTAAGAAAATTTGCCCAATCTTCGAAAAAGGGAAAAAGGGGAAACACCCCCAAAACATCAATTGTTCTTAATGAAAATTGCACCATCAGATTCAACATATCAAACAAACCGACTGTAGAGGTTTCCAATTCCTATGCACAAAAAGGTGGAATTTTGCTTTTTTTTGTTAAACATCAAGAATAACTGTTTATGTGTTTGTTTTTTGTTTTTTGTTTGTTTGCTTTCCTGAAGGGTGATCGTATCGAACCAGTGATCCTAGAAAATGGAAAGAGGGCTCATTCGATTGGAAATGAAA
This sequence comes from Artemia sinica, assembly GCA_027921565.1. Lineage (NCBI taxonomy): Eukaryota > Metazoa > Arthropoda > Branchiopoda > Anostraca > Artemiidae > Artemia > Artemia sinica. The sequence goes on along the minus strand of CM051264.1, from coordinate 10,606,897 downwards.
AGTTCTAGTGGTCTTTTTAAGTTATCAAAAGGTAACTAAGAAGGTAACTTTGAGGATGGCTTAACCCCCTAAGTCCCCAGGGAAAGGGGTGCAAGCTATGAACTTTACCCACTGTTTAAATGTAGCATTGACTATTCGAAAGTATACAGATACTTTTCGGGGCGATAGGGGGGGGGGGATGAAGGGAAAGGATGTCTACAAGGAAGAATCTTTCCATAGAGTATTTTTGCGTGGGGGAAGGGAGTTTTCCACGGAGGGGGAGCCGGATATCCTGGTATTTTATAGAAATTGACCAGAAATTCAATAAAAAAAACTAGTTTTTTAACTGAAAATAAGAAGCAACATTAAACCTAAAATTAACAAAAATTATTACGTATATTAGGGGGGTTTCCCCCTCCTCAATACCTTGCTCTTTACGCTAAATTGTTTTCAGAACTTTAAAAAAAGCTTACTATTCTAATTAAACGGCCCTTGCATTTCAGGAGTCATTCTTAAATAGCTAGAACTAAAAGTCAAACTTTAGCGTAAAGATCCATGTATTGAGGAGGGGAAAATCCTCTCATATACGTAATAATTTCTGTTTGTTTTAAAGTTTAATGTTGATCCTTACTTTCAGTTGAAAAAACTTGTTTTTTTATTTAATTTATTTAAGACCTTACAAATGCAGGCATGTGCTTGCCTGGGATTTACTGTTTTTACGATGCAGAGCAATCAACTAAGATAGAAGTAAGGAGAAACTTACTGATGGGGAGTAAAACTTCTGAGGCTATACCTTGAAATATAATATTCAATAACTGTTCTGGGTCCATTTTAATCAAGTCCATAAGACCAGAAGCGGAGAAAATTAAAAAAAAATACAGTATGTAAGGTTTTTCGCCGTTTTATGGTCAGAGTTTTAGTAATTTTTTTATATTAACCTTTCTTAGAAGGGAGGGGAGTACAAACAAAATCGTTGAAGTGAACAGAATTAAGAAACAAGAAGAAGTCCATATAAGAGATAGTTCTTGTTACTTTTATTGTCGCTGTTTTTCTTGAAAAGTGATAAATGTGAGAAAGGACAGTTATAGTTTGGGAGAAGCTCTTTCAGATTTCAAAAAAGTGTGTAATTATTGAACCTGAGGTTCAACGTTCAATCTTTTTCAAAGTCTAAATTACTTGGAGTTATATTTTATACTTTCTAATGCACTTCAATAGCACTTAAAACGAGTGGGATACCTTTTATGCCCATCAGCTACTAGTTAGTTTATTTAAAACCTTACTGTCCAACCCTGGGATTTAGAGTTAGTAAGATACATAACAATTGCTAAGATAGAGCATTTCCAAATCGTTAAGATAAATTGAAAGAACAAATTGTTATATAAGATTAAAACTTCTGAGGCTGTATCTTGTTAACACTTGATAATCGTTCTGGAACCTATATAATCCTTACATCACATCCTTGCAATGCATTCCTGGGATTTAGCGTTAGTAATCTGCACAACAATCGTTAAGATAGAGCATTACCAAATTTTGCAAATATTTGCCAAAATTAGCCGATTGTCAAACCGTTAAGTTAAATTGAAGGAAAAAAGTGTTGTAGGGGATTGAAACATTTGAGGTTGTATCTTGAAATTTTACATTTGCAGTCAGTGGCGGTTCAAATCCTTGGCCCAGGGGGGGGGGGCAGCTGTCCTCCCAGTTTCTCGGACATTAAGTTCTTTTATTTTATGTTTTATACTCCTGTGCTGTGCCTTCTCCTCCCCCCAGATTATATGGCTTAAAACCTCTATTGTTTGTATATTTTCGCAACCAATTTAATCAAGCAGCGGAGGAAATTTAAGAATTAACCCCTAATAAAATTATTTACTGCTTGATGGTCAAATTTTTATTGTCTTTTCGAGTTAATCCTTTTTTATGCAAACACTCCACGATTTTTCGGGAGCAAAAAATGCAGTCTTAAAAATTTAATTCCTTTGGTTTTCATTGTTAATTTTCTTCTTAGATTGTGGCAAACGAAAAAAGGACAATATTAGGTAACGTTCTTATGAGCATTAAAACTGACTGGGGCATTTCTTATACTTATTAACTATTGGTTAATTCATTTAAGATTTTACAATATATTATTGGGATTAAGTGTTAGTAAGATAACAGTAAATGCAAATATACCAAATTTAACAAATAATTGCTAACAGTATAGCATTACCAACAAGCCTTAAAAAAAATTATAAAATTTGAAAGAAAAATTAAAGGAAAAAACTTTTTGTAAGAGATTGAAACTTATGATGCTATATCTTAAAATTAAAAATTTAACAGTCAATCTGGGAACAATTTAATCCAGTACATAAAAGAGGCAGCAGAGAAAATTAAAAATTAACCTCTAATAATAATTATTTGCTGCTTGATGGTCATTTTTTTTTTTTTTTGCAGTTTATTCGGATTAATTTTTTTTTCGGGGGGGGGGGGGAATAAAAGAGTTGTTGAAAAGAACAGGCCACGATGTTTAGGGAACGTAAATCTTAAGAATTCTTTTAGCTTTTATTTTTGATTTTATATGTTGATTTATTGTGGTAAACGAAAAAAGGAAATAATTTGGATTTTTTTTTGGAACAAAAAAAAGGAAAAAAAGAAAAAACGAAAAAATTTGGCACTGCATTTAAGAGCAATTAAACTGAGTGGGTCACTTTTTATGCATATTGTTGTTTAATTTATTTAAAGTCTTACAATACATTCCTAGAATTTAGTTTTAGCTAAGATACATCATTACCAATTGTTACAAATAATTACCAAAAGTAGAGCACTACTAACAATCTCTAAGAAAAAGCAGTAGAGAATTTCTTAATTTCTAATTAATTGCCAATTTCTTAATTGCTAATTGCTTAATTGCTTAATTGCTGAATTTCTTAATTGCTAATTTCTCTTAGCAGTGCTAAGAGAAATTAAAGAAAAAACTTTTTAAAAAGATTGAAACTTCTGAAGCCATAACCTGAATTTAAAAATTTTATATTCCATCTGGGACTGATCTAATCAAGCCCAGAGAAGAGGCAACAGGTAAAGTTAAAAAATTAACCCCTAATAAAAATTATTTACTTTTAATTGTCAATTTTTTTGTAATCTTTTCCGAATGATCTTTCTTAAAGAATTCAAAACAATTATTGAAGCAAACTGAGCATGTTTTTAGAGAACGAAATAAAAGTATTTTTTAGAATTAAGTCATTTTAGATTTTATTGTTGATTTTCTCCTTAGATAGTGGTAAATTAAAAAAAATACAATAATTTGCTTCTTTGCGGTAAAGGAACTAACGAGCAATAAAACTTAATGGGCTATTTTTGTGCTTGTCAACTGCTATTAATTTATTAAGACCATACCATATATTCCTGGAATTTAAGTGAAATAGAGCGTAATTGTTCAGCTAGAAGATTACCAAGTGTTTCAAATAATTACCAACAGAGCATTATCAACAATTTTTAAAAAAGCATTAGCAAACTGCTAAGAAAACTGAAGAAAAAATTTGCTGGAAGAGATGGATACTTCTGAGGCTATATTTTGAATTTTAGATTTTAATAACTGTTCTGGGAACAATTTAATCATATCCATATAAGAGGCAGCAACAAAATAAATAATTAAAACCTAATAAGAATTATTTAATGCTTCATGGTCAAGTTTTTGTAATTTTTTTGAATATAAATTTTCTTAGGGAATATGACAGATTTTTTGAAGCGAACATACCATGTTTTTTCAGGGAACATAAAAAGCATTTTAAGAATTTAATCCTTTCAGATTTTATTGTTGATTTTCTGGTTAAATTGCAAGTTAAATGAGAAAAACCCAGTAATTTGTTTATCTATGGTAATGCCCTTAAGAGCAATGAAAATGAAACTTAACGGGCTATTTTTGTATTTATCAACTGCTGGATAAATTATTTAAAACATTTGATTGGTCAGTCTTATGCAAGCTATGATAGTTATATGTTAGGTTAGCTTATAAATCTCAGAAATGGGTTAGAAACCAAAACTAACCTAACATAAAACTGACATAGCTGACTGAATCCAAGCAAAAAAAAAAGAGAACTACAGACATTCACCGGTGAATGCCGACATTCTCCAATTTTGGTCTTCCACGGTGACAGATACACAAACAAAAATAAGAGATACTGCACGGCATAAAAGTTTCACACACAAAAAAAAAAAGAAAAAAAGAACGAGAGAGACTACTTATAGAAAACGTTGCGACTCAACAGAAGCCTGTAAAAAGAAGGAAAAGTTTTCGAGCTAAGATATTTTTAACGAGTATAAAAGGTAAGGAAACAGTGCACATATAAATTTATTTGGGAAAAACAACGATAACAAAAACAACATTCAAACAAAAAACTAAAAAACAACGATGAAAAACCACATGCAAACAAAAAATAAAAACATGCGAACAAAAGGTACTAAAAACCAGTCACAAAAAAAACGTTTTTGACGGGTTAACCGCTAAAGAGTAATACAATGACAGCGTGGTTTTTATTGCGTATACGATATTTAAACTGTTGTTTTTTGGGGTTTTAGGAGGGAGGAAGGTACCTAGGTTTGGTTAGGTTACGTATTTAATATATGCTATGCTTTACCATTAGGTAAAGCATAAAAAAATTTAGGCAAAAAAATAAAAAACAACGAAAACAAAAAACCACATGCAAACAAAAAATAAAAACATGCGAGCAAAAGGTACTAAAAACCAGTCACGACAAACCCGTTTTTGACGGGTTTTTGCCATAGAGCAATACAATGATAGCGTGGTTTTTATTGCGTATACGATATTTAAACTATTGTTTTTTGGGGTTTAGGGGGAAGGTACTTAGGTTAGGTTAGGTTACGTATTTAATATATGCTATGCTTTTTATACCATTGGGTAAAGCATAACAAAATTTAGGCGAAAAAACTAAAAAGCAACGATAACAAAAAACCACATGCAAATAAAAACCTAAAAAACATGCGAACAAAAGGTACTAAATACTAGAATAAAATATGAAATAAACAAAAACAATTTGTTAACTGTCCTTTCAATTGACGAGGGAGTCGAACCCACTCATATACGTAATATTTTCTGTTCATTTTAAGCTTTAATGTTGTTCTTTGCTTACAGCTGATAAAAAAACTTGTTGTTTTATTTAATATGGTTAAAGTTAAGTCATCTTATCGTATTAATCTGTTTCTAGTTAATATAAAAATTTGTTGAAACAAACAGACCAAGTTTTTTTAGGAAAGAGAATTTTTTAAATTTTTTAATCCTTTTAGCTTTTATTCTTTATTTTCTTCTTAGATAGCAAGACATGAAAGAAAGGACAAAGATTAGTTTCTATTTGGTAAAGCACTTAAGAGCAATGAAACTGAGAGGCCTTTCTTTTCTTTCTACCAAATGCTGGTTAATTTATATAGGTCTTTATGGAACATTCTCGCAATTTAGTATTAGGAAGATACACAACAATCACAATGACAGAATAGAGGAAAAACTGCCTTTGTGAGAATGAAACTTCTTAGCCTATTTCTTAAAATTGAAAATCTAATAAAAGTAGATGAACCAATTTAATGAATTCCATATCAGCATAGGAAAAAAAAATTACTTCTAATAACATACAAATTTTTATTGTCTTTGGTACCAAACTTTTGTCAGGGAATATAAAAAAAAGCTGTTGAAGTGAACAGAAACGTTTTTTTTTTTTTCAGGAAACAAAATAAAGTGAGTCTAAGAATTATCAAAGCTTTTATTGTGGGTATTCTCCACAGTTTATATAATTATCCAGTAAGCTTATCGCAGATCATTTCTGGTCTTCGTTCTCGGTGCGAACAAAAAGGTCCTCCCACTTCTTCGTGCAGTTATGGATCAGTGTGTTTGCGTCTATCAATGAGAAATGGTTACTAAGTGCATTATTCGTAATAGCGGGTTTCCACTTGTTTCCGATTGTTTCGCGTCTGACTTGTCTACCCGTGAAAAGATCTGATGCCGCCTATGTTTCTACGTTCTCTGGAGCACTCGCACCCCGGTCCGGGTTTTTATAATGGGTGAGATAGGGAATGATCATACTGGATAATTATATAAACTGTGGTATTCTCCAAGGAATGTCAGAAAATAGAGGTCAGAAACTACAATAATTAGTTTCTAAACAGATACTACCAGTTCATACCAGCGTGTTGTTACAAAATTTGAGGGTCCTTTTCAAAGTATAGGACCTCTAAGGATATGAGGGACCAAGCAAGTGGATTAGTTAAAAGGATTTTATAGGACCAGAAAATACAGACATGGCAGGCCCAACGCTCGCTTTCGACTTCACTGGGTCTTAATTGGTCGAAAGAGATTTGGGGTGAAGTTTATTTTTTAAGGCAGGTTTGAATAAAAAAGAAATAAATTTTTTGATTGGAATGAGGGCAAATAGTCTGCCACTGGGCCAAAGAAGAAAGTTTATCGGGGGGAACGGTCAAAGACTGGCCCTTTTTTAAAGTGTATATTACTTGATGTGTGAATGTGAAGAACTGAATGATTGGAGAATCTAAGTGTTTGCTAAGGAGGATTTTGATTTTGAGTGGCTGTTGAGAGTGTATGCTTATGAATGTTTTATGGGTGTCAGAAGTTTGGCACGATTCCTCTGTCTCACGATGGCTCATAGAGCTACGTTTCTGTAGGATTATTTTAGGATTCTTTAAATTTATGTGTAAATATTCTTTGTTTTATATAATTTTTCATGGCCTACTGGGCCTTAAGCGCAAATGATTTCTTTTCAATTCTATTCTATTCTATAAGATTACTTCGAGATTTACTTTCTGTTGGAACAATGAAAGTTAGGTGGGATGTCATTTTTGTCTATATCCCCTGTTCAATTAATTGAAAAAAAAATTGTAGTAGATTTCACTTAGTGTCATTAAGATATACAACACTATCTTATATATAATATCAAAGTAAGAGAAGTAATTAATTTACTGACGGAGAGCAAAAATTCTAAGACTAAATATTGAAACTGAGTATTTGATCAGGAATTCCATTGAGAATCGTTCAACATCCCAAGATTCACATACGAAAGCTCCCGAAGTATGAAAACGAAATCTCGAGAGTAGAGATGGGGGTGTTACTCCCACGCCCACACCATATATGGGCATAGAGTCATTAGTGAGAATGGGGTCAATGACCTCTTTCTCCAGGTGTGTTTTTGGCACGCTCTCAGCGAATGTTGTTGTTATTGTTTTGAACAGAGTAATTAGAGAGAACACGTGGTTAATGGGGTCAATGTTGTTGTCGTTAGAAGCAAAGTTAATGAACAGCGAATGTTGTTATTGTTTCCGAGGCAAAATGCCAAGGTCAATGTTGTTGTTGTTTTGAATAGAGTCATTAGGGAGAACACGTGGTTAATGGGGTCAATGTTGTTGTCGTTCGAAGCAAAGTTAATGACACTTCCCTCCTGTTCGAGGCGGATGTTATGATCCAGAAATAGCATTTGTTATTGTTTCCGAGCCAGATGTTATGAGGTTCCCGGAAACAGTTAATGACACTTCCTTCCTGTTCGAGGCAGATGTTATGATCCGGAAATAGTATTTGTTATTGTTGTTTCCAAGCCAGATGTTACGAGTTCCCGGAAACAGTTAATTAATGTCTGACAGATGACGTCAAGTTAATTAATGTCCTTGCATTTCCAAAGAGAAATGTTTCTGAGAAACAGTTAGATCACACATGATGTCATGTTTGTTTGAATTGTCTCCGGCGCGAAGTTTATTAATGTCTGGAGTTCTAACAAGAGAATCGTTTCCGAGCAGACGTTTTGATCTTAGCGCGCGAAAAGGTTTCCAAATAATTTGAAATGCATTGGCGCAGAGATGCCAAACAAAAGGAACTCACAGAAATTACGTTTAGGGATAATTTTGGCGAAACCGTTTTAGCCATTTTATGGAATTATTTCAGCGAAACAGTTAGAGACATTTTAAAAGATGATTTTAGGAAAGGTTTTAGAAGAGAATTTAATGGTAAAACTCTGTGGTCGTTATAATACACAAGTTCCATTTGAACAGTGTTGTGAGGTCCTCTACCCCCACCCCAAAGGGTTCCAATCCCCCTACCCCAACCCCGAAGGAAGCCCCGGTACTCAAAGGTCCCCCAAGCTCCGAAAGGGCCCCCAGACCCCCAAAGGCCCTCCCCGAGCCCCCAAAGGCCCCCCCCGGTCCCCAAAGGCCCCCGGACCCCAAAAGGCCCTCCCCCGGTCCCCAAAGCTTCCCCAGGCTCCCAAAGGACCCTGAAGGAAGCCCCCGGTACTCAAAGTCCCCCCAAGCACCCAAAGGGTCCCCAGACCCCCAAACGCCCTCCCCAGACCCCCAAAGGTCCTCACCCGGTCCTCAAAGGTCCCCCAGGCTCCCAAAGAGCTCCCGGACCCCCAAAGGGCTCCCCGGACCCTCAAAGGCCCACCGAGCTCCCAAAAGACCACCGGGCTCCCAAAGTGCCCCCCAGACCCCCAAAGGTCCCCACCTGGTCCCCAAAGGTCCACCGGGCTCCCAAAGGACCACCCGGCCCTCAAGGGCCCCCCAGACCCCCAAAGACCCTCCCCGGGCCCCCAAAGAGTCCCCTCCCAATTTTGTTAATACTTTTTTGTGCACTTTATTATATCTTTTTAGAACAAGTTCCTTTCATAATGTCATTCCTTAACCCTTTTTTACAAGTTGAAGTACCAATCCTTTCACCACAACTTTACTTTATAGCTTTTTGGATACCCCATCATCAAGCAATAGTTTTCAAAAGACATTTCAGAGCAACTTCTTTTCTTAATTTTCATTCTAAACCCATTTTCCAACTTGAAGTATCCTTTTCCTTTATCCCATCCTTTTCACCCACAACTTTACTTTACAACTTTTTCGGATACCTCAACACCAAGAAATACGTTTCAAAAGACATTTCAGAGCAAGTTCTTTTCTTAATGTTCATTCTAAACCCATTTTCCAACTTGAAGTACCCTTTCTTTTCACCCACAACTTTACTTTACAGCTTTTTGGATACCTCAACACCAAGAAATACCTTTCAAAGGGCATTTCAGAGCAAGTTCCTTTCTCAATGTCCATTCTAAACCCATTTTCCAACTTGAAGCATTGATCCTTTTCACCCACAACTATACTTTACAGCTTTTTGGATACCTCAACACCAAGAAATACTTTTCAAAAGACATTTCAGAGCAAGTTCTTTTCTTAATGTCCCTTCTAAACCCATTTTCCAACTTGAAGCATCCATTCTTTTCACCCACAACTTTACTTTACAGCTTTTTGGATACCCAAACACCAAGAAATACGTTTCAAAAAGCATTTCAGAGCAAGTTCCTTTCTTAATGCCCCTTCTAAGCCCATTTTCCAACTTGAAGTACCCATTTTTGTCACTCACAACTTTACTTTACAGTTTTTTGGATACCTCAACACCAAGAAATACCTTTCAAAAGGCATTTCAGAGCAAGTTCCTTTCTCAATGTCCATTCTAAACCCAGTTTCCAACTTGAAGTACCCATCCTTTTCACCCACAACTTTACTTTACAGCCTTTTCGGATACCCCATCATCAAGCAATAGTTTTCAAAAGACATTTCAGAGCAAGTTCTTTTCTTAATGCCCCTTCTAAACCTATTTTCCAACTTGAAGCATCCATTCTTTTCACCCACAACTTTACTTTACAGCTTTTTGGATACCTCAACACCAAGAAATACCTTTCAAAAAGCATTTCAGAGCAACTTCTTTTCTTAATGCCCCTTCTAAACCCATTTTCCAACTTGAAGCATCCATCCTTTTCACCCACAATTTTACAGCTTTTTGGATACCTCAACACCAAGAAATACTTTTCAAAAGACATTTCAGAGCAAGTTCCTTTCTTAATGTCCCTTCTAAACCCATTTTACAAATTGAAGCATCTTTCCTTTTCACCCACAACTTTACTTTACAGCTTTTTGGATACCCCATCATCAAGCAATACTTTTCAAAAGGCATTTCAGAGCAACATCTTTTCCTAATGTCCCTTCTAAACCCATTTTCCAACTTGAAGCATCCTTCCTTTTCACCCACAACTCTACTTTACAGTTTTTTGGATACCTCAACACCAAGCAATACTTTTCAAAAGACATTTCAGAGCAAGTTCCTTTCTTAATGTCCCTTCTAAACCCATTTTTCAACTTGAAGCATCCATCCTTTTCACCCACAATTTTACAGCTTTTTGGATACCTCAACACCAGGGAATACTTTTCAAAAGACATTCCACAACCAGTTCCTTTTCTTAATGTCCCTTCTAAACCCATTTTACAAATTGAAGTACCCATCCCTTTCACACACAACATTACTTCACAGCTCTTGAAGGCCACAACACAATGCAATACTTTTCAAAGGACATTTCAGAACAAGTTCTTTTCTTAATGTCCTTCCTTAACCCTATTTTACAAGTTGAAGTATTCATCATTTTCACCCACAACTCTACTTTACAGCTTTTTGGATACCTCAACACCAAGCAATACTTTTCAAAAGACATTTCAGAGCAACATCTTTTCCTAATGTCCCTTCTAAACCATTTTCCAACTTGAAGTACCCATCCTTTTCACCTACAACTTTACTTTACAGCTTTTTGGATATCTCAACACCAAGCAATACTTTTCAAAAGACATTTCAGAGCAAGTTCCTTTCTTAATGTCCTTCCTTAACCCTATTTTACAAGTTGAAGCACTCATCATTTTCACCATAACTTTACTTTACAACTTTTTTTCTTAGAGTCCCTCCTAAACCCATTTTACAAGTTTTAGTACCCATCCTTTACACCCACAACTTTACTTTACAGCTTTTTGAATGCTCCAACACCAAGAAATACCTTTCAAAAAGCATTTCAGAGCAAGTTCCTTTCTTAATGCCCCTTCTAAGCCCATTTTCCAACTTGAAGTACCCATTTTTGTCACTCACAACTTTACTTTACAGTTTTTTGGATACCTCAACACCAAGAAATACCTTTCAAAAGGCATTTCAGAGTAACTTCTTTTCTTATTGTCCATTCTAAACCCAGTTTCGAACTTGAAGTACCCATCCTTTTCACCCACAACTTTACTTTACAGCCTTTTCGGATACCTCAACACCAAGAAATACCTTTCAAAAGACATTTCAGAGCAAGTTCCTTTCTTAATGTCCCTTCTAAAACCATTTTACAAGTTGAAGCATCCATCCTTTTCACCCACAACTATACTTTTCAGCTTTTTGGATACCTCAACACCAAGAAATACCTTTCAAAAGCTTTTCAGAGCAACTTCTTTTCTTAATGTCCCTTCTAAACCCATTTTACAAGTTGAAGTACCCAATCCTTTTCAACCCACAACATTACTTTACAGCTTTTGAATGCTCCAACACCAAGCAATACTTTTCAAATGACATTTCAGAACAAGTTATTTTCTCAATGTCCCTCCTAAACCCATTTTACAAGTTGAAGTACCCATCCTTTTCACCCACAACTTTACTTTACAGTTTTTTGAATGCTCCAACACCAAGCAATACTTTTCAAAAGGCATTTCAGAGCAAGTTCCTTTTCTTAATGTCCCTCCTAAGGCCAATTTTACAAGTTGAAACATCCTTACTTTTCACACACAACATTACTTCACAGCTTTTTGATATCTCAACACCAAGAAATACCTCTCAAAAGGCATTTCAGAGCAACATCTTTTCTTAATGTCCCTTTCTAAACCCATTTTACAAGTTGAAGTACCCAATCCTTTTCAACCCACAACATTACTTTACAGCTTTTGAATGCCCCAACACATAGCAATACTTTTCAAAAGGCATTTCAGAACAAGTTATTTTCTTAATGTCCCGCTTAAACCCATTTTACAAGTTGAAGTACCCATCCTTTTCACCCACAACTTTGCTTTACAGCTTTTTGAATGCCCCAACACCTAGCAATACTTTTTAAAAGGCATTTCAGAACAAGTTCCTTTCTTAATGTCCTTCCTAAACCCATTCTACAAGTTGAAGTACCCATCCTCTTCACCACAACTTTACTTTACAGCTTTTTGGATATCTCAACACCAAGAAATACCTCTGAAAAGGCATTTCAGAGCAACATCCTTTCTTAATGTCCCTTCTAAACCAATTTTCCAACTTGAAGTACCCATCCTTTTCACCCACAACTTTACTTTACAGCTTTTGGATATCTCAACACCAAGCAATACTTTTCAAAAGGCATTTCAGAGCAAGTTCTTTTCCTAATGTCCCGCTTAAACCCATTTTACAAGTTGAAGTACCCACCCTTTTCCCCCACAACTTTGCTTTACAGCTTTTTGAATGCCCCAACACCTAGCAATACTTTTTAAAAGGCATTTCAGAACAAGTTCCTTTCTTAATGTCCCTCCTAAACCCATTCTACAAGTTGAAGTACCCATCCTCTTCACCACAACTTTACTTTACAACTTTTTTTCTTAATGCCCCTCATAAACCCATTTTACAAGTTGAAGTACCCAACTTTTTCATCCAGAACTATACTTCACCGCTTTTTGAATACCCACAACACCAAGCAATACTTTTCAAAAGGCATTTCAGAACAAGTTCTTTTCTTAATGTCCATCCTAAACCCATTTTACAAGTTGAGGTACCCATCCATTTCACCACAACTTTACTTTACAACTTTCGTGCACGCCACAATATCATACAAGTTTTCACTTCAGTTCCGATTTTTTTTGTACACGCCACAATATCATGCAAGTTTCCACTTCAGTTCAGATTTTTCTCAAAGAGATGAAAAAATTTAAAATACTATTCCAAATTTTTCATAGAAGATAGAAAGTTCAAGTTATCTTCTGAATTTTATTAAAGAACTTACAGTTCAATTCTAATTTCTCCAAAGAAAATAAAAATCTTCCACTTCAGTTCTTAATTTCACAAAGGCACAAGGAAATTTAAAGTTCTATTTGAAATTTTTCCGTAGAAGATAGAAAAAGCTATACCATAGTTGTGAATATTTTCCCGGAAGATAAAAATTTCTACTTCAATTTTAAATTTTCTCAACGAAGTGAAGAAAAGTTAAAGTTCTAGTCATCATGCAAGATTCCACTTCAGTTCAGATCTTTCTCAAAGAGATGAAAAAATTTAAAATACTCTTCCAAATTTTTTCATAGAAGATAGAAAGTTCAAGTTATCTTCTGAATTTTATTAAAGAACTTACAGTTCAATTTTAATTTCTCCAAAGAAAATAAAAATCTTCCACTTCAGTTCTTAATTTCACAAAGACACAAGGAAATTTAAAGTTCTATTTGAAGTTTCTCAATGAAGTGAAGAAAAGTTCAAGCTCTCTTCTGAATTTTCTCAATGAAAAAGAAATTAGTTATTGATCAATTCTATTTTTCCTAATAATATAAAAAGGTTCCACTTCAGTTCAGATATTTCCCCAAAGACATAAATTTTAAATTCTCCTCCAAATTTTTTGTAGAAGATAGAAAAAGTTACACATTGATCGTGAATATTTCACTATGAAGATAAGGAGCTACTTTTCTCATTGATGTGAAGAAAAGTTCAAATTCTTTTCCTAACTATCCATATGAAAAGAAATAAGTTACAGATCCATTCTATTTTTCAAGAAAAAATCAATATTTTCCACTTCAGTTCAGATTTTTCTCAAAGAGATGGAGAAATTTTAAATTACTGTTCTAAATTTTTGATAGAAGATAGAAAAAGTTATACGTTGATCATGAGAAGTTAACTCAAGTCTGAATTTCATTAAAGAACTTACAGTTCAATTCTAATTTCTCCAGAGAAAAATAAAAATCTTTCGTTTAAACTATTGAAGTTTCTATAAAGTTAAGTTAACATGTTACCAAATTCCACATTATTGCACAGAAATATCAAAATCATAAGTTAGAAAAACACAGGCTATTTTTTATTGCATTCAGCATACGCGATAGAATTGACTATGATACGAAAAGAGCGGAAACTATCTCTTAAAAAATGAAATAAAGCTATGTTGACTTTGCATGTTGATATAAAATATATCCCTAAAATAACTTATGGAGTTACCATACGAAGGTCAAAACTATGGCTTGTGAGGGGGTCGAACCCTCGACCTTCGCGTTATTAGCATGACGCTCTAACCAACTGAGCTAACAAGCCATTAAGAATAGTATCACTCTAACACATAGATTTTGTTAATCTATCCATTTTTAGCTGCACATCACCTCAACCCTCGCTCTTGAACCCCCCCCCCCCCTAAAGTTGAAGTCTATTCTAAACTAGCATAACCACAAATTACACAATATTGCATAGAAATACCAAAACCATAGGTTAGGCTATGTCATGTTAGGTTAGAAGTTAGGTTTCTACACGTTTAAGTTAGGTTAGATTAGGCTAGCTTATCATGAGCGCTCATGATAAGCTAGCCTAATCTAACCTAACTTAAACGTGTAGAAACCTAACTTCTAACCTAACATGACATAGCCTAACCTATGGTTTTGGTATTTCTATGCAATATTGTGTAATTTGTGGTTATGCTAGTTTAGAATAGACTTCAACTTTAGGGGGGGGGGGGGTTCAAGAGCGAGGGTTGAGGTGATGTGCAGCTAAAAATGGATAGATTAACAAAATCTATGTGTTAGAGTGATACTATTCTTAATGGCTTGTTAGCTCAGTTGGTTAGAGCGTCATGCTAATAACGCGAAGGTCGAGGGTTCGACCCCCTCACAAGCCATAGTTTTGACCTTCGTATGGTAACTCCATAAGTTATTTTAGGGATATATTTTATATCAACATGCAAAGTCAACATAGCTTTATTTCATTTTTTAAGAGATAGTTTCCGCTCTTTTCGTATCATAGTCAATTCTATCGCGTATGCTGAATGCAATAAAAAATAGCCTGTGTTTTTCTAACTTATGATTTTGATATTTCTGTGCAATAATGCGGAATTTGGTAACATGTTAACTTAACTTTATAGAAACTTCAATAGTTTAAACGAAAGATTTTTATTTTTCTCTGGAGAAATTAGAATTGAACTGTAAGTTCTTTAATAAAATTCAGACTTGAGTTAACTTCTCATGATCAACGTATAACTTTTTCTATCTTCTATCAAAAATTTAGAACAGTAATTTAAAATTTCTCCATCTCTTTGAGAAAAATCTGAACTGAAGTGGAAAATATTGATTTTTTCTTGAAAAATAGAATGGATCTGTAACTTATTTCTTTTCATATGGATAGTTAGGAAAAGAATTTGAACTTTTCTTCACATCAATG
Organism: Artemia sinica; assembly: GCA_027921565.1. Classification (NCBI taxonomy): domain Eukaryota; kingdom Metazoa; phylum Arthropoda; class Branchiopoda; order Anostraca; family Artemiidae; genus Artemia; species Artemia sinica. The sequence continues at coordinate 10,591,695 of CM051264.1, read as the reverse complement.
AGAAAAGTAGCTCCTTATCTTCATAGTGAAATATTCACGATCAATGTGTAACTTTTTCTATCTTCTACAAAAATTTGGAGGAGAATTTAAAATTTATGTCTTTGGGGAAATATCTGAACTGAAGTGGAACCTTTTTATATTATTAGGAAAAATAGAATTGATCAATAACTAATTTCTTTTTCATTGAGAAAATTCAGAAGAGAGCTTGAACTTTTCTTCACTTCATTGAGAAACTTCAAATAGAACTTTAAATTTCCTTGTGTCTTTGTGAAATTAAGAACTGAAGTGGAAGATTTTTATTTTCTTTGGAGAAATTAAAATTGAACTGTAAGTTCTTTAATAAAATTCAGAAGATAACTTGAACTTTCTATCTTCTATGAAAAAATTTGGAAGAGTATTTTAAATTTTTTCATCTCTTTGAGAAAGATCTGAACTGAAGTGGAATCTTGCATGATGACTAGAACTTTAACTTTTCTTCACTTCGTTGAGAAAATTTAAAATTGAAGTAGAAATTTTTATCTTCCGGGAAAATATTCACAACTATGGTATAGCTTTTTCTATCTTCTACGGAAAAATTTCAAATAGAACTTTAAATTTCCTTGTGCCTTTGTGAAATTAAGAACTGAAGTGGAAGATTTTTATTTTCTTTGGAGAAATTAGAATTGAACTGTAAGTTCTTTAATAAAATTCAGAAGATAACTTGAACTTTCTATCTTCTATGAAAAATTTGGAATAGTATTTTAAATTTTTTCATCTCTTTGAGAAAAATCTGAACTGAAGTGGAAACTTGCATGATATTGTGGCGTGTACAAAAAAAATCGGAACTGAAGTGAAAACTTGTATGATATTGTGGCGTGCACGAAAGTTGTAAAGTAAAGTTGTGGTGAAATGGATGGGTACCTCAACTTGTAAAATGGGTTTAGGATGGACATTAAGAAAAGAACTTGTTCTGAAATGCCTTTTGAAAAGTATTGCTTGGTGTTGTGGGTATTCAAAAAGCGGTGAAGTATAGTTCTGGATGAAAAAGTTGGGTACTTCAACTTGTAAAATGGGTTTATGAGGGGCATTAAGAAAAAAAGTTGTAAAGTAAAGTTGTGGTGAAGAGGATGGGTACTTCAACTTGTAGAATGGGTTTAGGAGGGACATTAAGAAAGGAACTTGTTCTGAAATGCCTTTTAAAAAGTATTGCTAGGTGTTGGGGCATTCAAAAAGCTGTAAAGCAAAGTTGTGGGGGAAAAGGGTGGGTACTTCAACTTGTAAAATGGGTTTAAGCGGGACATTAGGAAAAGAACTTGCTCTGAAATGCCTTTTGAAAAGTATTGCTTGGTGTTGAGATATCCAAAAGCTGTAAAGTAAAGTTGTGGGTGAAAAGGATGGGTACTTCAAGTTGGAAAATTGGTTTAGAAGGGACATTAAGAAAGGATGTTGCTCTGAAATGCCTTTTCAGAGGTATTTCTTGGTGTTGAGATATCCAAAAAGCTGTAAAGTAAAGTTGTGGTGAAGAGGATGGGTACTTCAACTTGTAGAATGGGTTTAGGAAGGACATTAAGAAAGGAACTTGTTCTGAAATGCCTTTTAAAAAGTATTGCTAGGTGTTGGGGCATTCAAAAAGCTGTAAAGCAAAGTTGTGGGTGAAAAGGATGGGTACTTCAACTTGTAAAATGGGTTTAAGCGGGACATTAAGAAAATAACTTGTTCTGAAATGCCTTTTGAAAAGTATTGCTATGTGTTGGGGCATTCAAAAGCTGTAAAGTAATGTTGTGGGTTGAAAAGGATTGGGTACTTCAACTTGTAAAATGGGTTTAGAAAGGGACATTAAGAAAAGATGTTGCTCTGAAATGCCTTTTGAGAGGTATTTCTTGGTGTTGAGATATCAAAAAGCTGTGAAGTAATGTTGTGTGTGAAAAGTAAGGATGTTTCAACTTGTAAAATTGGCCTTAGGAGGGACATTAAGAAAAGGAACTTGCTCTGAAATGCCTTTTGAAAAGTATTGCTTGGTGTTGGAGCATTCAAAAAACTGTAAAGTAAAGTTGTGGGTGAAAAGGATGGGTACTTCAACTTGTAAAATGGGTTTAGGAGGGACATTGAGAAAATAACTTGTTCTGAAATGTCATTTGAAAAGTATTGCTTGGTGTTGGAGCATTCAAAAGCTGTAAAGTAATGTTGTGGGTTGAAAAGGATTGGGTACTTCAACTTGTAAAATGGGTTTAGAAGGGACATTAAGAAAAGAAGTTGCTCTGAAAAGCTTTTGAAAGGTATTTCTTGGTGTTGAGGTATCCAAAAAGCTGAAAAGTATAGTTGTGGGTGAAAAGGATGGATGCTTCAACTTGTAAAATGGTTTTAGAAGGGACATTAAGAAAGGAACTTGCTCTGAAATGTCTTTTGAAAGGTATTTCTTGGTGTTGAGGTATCCGAAAAGGCTGTAAAGTAAAGTTGTGGGTGAAAAGGATGGGTACTTCAAGTTGGAAACTGGGTTTAGAATGGACAATAAGAAAAGAAGTTACTCTGAAATGCCTTTTGAAAGGTATTTCTTGGTGTTGAGGTATCCAAAAAACTGTAAAGTAAAGTTGTGAGTGACAAAAATGGGTACTTCAAGTTGGAAAATGGGCTTAGAAGGGGCATTAAGAAAGGAACTTGCTCTGAAATGCTTTTTGAAAGGTATTTCTTGGTGTTGGAGCATTCAAAAAGCTGTAAAGTAAAGTTGTGGGTGTAAAGGATGGGTACTAAAACTTGTAAAATGGGTTTAGGAGGGACTCTAAGAAAAAAAGTTGTAAAGTAAAGTTATGGTGAAAATGATGAGTGCTTCAACTTGTAAAATAGGGTTAAGGAAGGACATTAAGAAAGGAACTTGCTCTGAAATGTCTTTTGAAAAGTATTGCTTGGTGTTGAGATATCCAAAAAGCTGTAAAGTAAAGTTGTAGGTGAAAAGGATGGGTACTTCAAGTTGGAAAATGGTTTAGAAGGGACATTAGGAAAAGATGTTGCTCTGAAATGTCTTTTGAAAAGTATTGCTTGGTGTTGAGGTATCCAAAAAGCTGTAAAGTAGAGTTGTGGGTGAAAATGATGAATACTTCAACTTGTAAAATAGGGTTAAGGAAGGACATTAAGAAAAGAACTTGTTCTGAAATGTCCTTTGAAAAGTATTGCATTGTGTTGTGGCCTTCAAGAGCTGTGAAGTAATGTTGTGTGTGAAAGGGATGGGTACTTCAATTTGTAAAATGGGTTTAGAAGGGACATTAAGAAAAGGAACTGGTTGTGGAATGTCTTTTGAAAAGTATTCCCTGGTGTTGAGGTATCCAAAAAGCTGTAAAATTGTGGGTGAAAAGGATGGATGCTTCAAGTTGAAAAATGGGTTTAGAAGGGACATTAAGAAAGGAACTTGCTCTGAAATGTCTTTTGAAAAGTATTGCTTGGTGTTGAGGTATCCAAAAAACTGTAAAGTAGAGTTGTGGGTGAAAAGGAAGGATGCTTCAAGTTGGAAAATGGGTTTAGAAGGGACATTAGGAAAAGATGTTGCTCTGAAATGCCTTTTGAAAAGTATTTTTGGTTTTGGGGTATCCAAAAAGCTGTAAAGTAAAGTTGTGGGTGAAAAGGAAAGATGCTTCAATTTGTAAAATGGGTTTAGAAGGGACATTAAGAAAGGAACTTGCTCTGAAATGTCTTTTGAAAAGTATTTCTTGGTGTTGAGGTATCCAAAAAGCTGTAAAATTGTGGGTGAAAAGGATGGATGCTTCAAGTTGGAAAATGGGTTTAGAAGGGGCATTAAGAAAAGAAGTTGCTCTGAAATGCTTTTTGAAAGGTATTTCTTGGTGTTGAGGTATCCAAAAAGCTGTAAAGTAAAGTTGTGGGTGAAAAGAATGGATGCTTCAAGTTGGAAAATAGGTTTAGAAGGGGCATTAAGAAAAGAACTTGCTCTGAAATGTCTTTTGAAAACTATTGCTTGATGATGGGGTATCCGAAAAGGCTGTAAAGTAAAGTTGTGGGTGAAAAGGATGGGTACTTCAAGTTGGAAACTGGGTTTAGAATGGACATTGAGAAAGGAACTTGCTCTGAAATGCCTTTTGAAAGGTATTTCTTGGTGTTGAGGTATCCAAAAAACTGTAAAGTAAAGTTGTGAGTGACAAAAATGGGTACTTCAAGTTGGAAAATGGGCTTAGAAGGGGCATTAAGAAAGGAACTTGCTCTGAAATGCTTTTTGAAACGTATTTCTTGGTGTTTGGGTATCCAAAAAGCTGTAAAGTAAAGTTGTGGGTGAAAAGAATGGATGCTTCAAGTTGGAAAATAGGTTTAGAAGGGACATTAAGAAAAGAACTTGCTCTGAAATATCTTTTGAAAAGTATTTCTTGGTGTTGAGGTATCCAAAAAGCTGTAAAGTATAGTTGTGGGTGAAAAGGATCAATGCTTCAAGTTGGAAAATGGGTTTAGAATGGACATTGAGAAAGGAACTTGCTCTGAAATGCCCTTTGAAAGGTATTTCTTGGTGTTGAGGTATCCAAAAAGCTGTAAAGTAAAGTTGTGGGTGAAAAGGAAGGGTACTTCAAGTTGGAAAATGGGTTTAGAATGAACATTAAGAAAAGAACTTGCTCTGAAATGTCTTTTGAAACGTATTTCTTGGTGTTGAGGTATCCGAAAAAGTTGTAAAGTAAAGTTGTGGGTGAAAAGGATGGGATAAAGGAAAAGGATACTTCAAGTTGGAAAATGGGTTTAGAATGAAAATTAAGAAAAGAAGTTGCTCTGAAATGTCTTTTGAAAACTATTGCTTGATGATGGGGTATCCAAAAAGCTATAAAGTAAAGTTGTGGTGAAAGGATTGGTACTTCAACTTGTAAAAAAGGGTTAAGGAATGACATTATGAAAGGAACTTGTTCTAAAAAGATATAATAAAGTGCACAAAAAAGTATTAACAAAATTGGGAGGGGACTCTTTGGGGGCCCGGGGAGGGTCTTTGGGGGTCTGGGGGGCCCTTGAGGGCCGGGTGGTCCTTTGGGAGCCCGGTGGACCTTTGGGGACCAGGTGGGGACCTTTGGGGGTCTGGGGGGCACTTTGGGAGCCCGGTGGTCTTTTGGGAGCTCGGTGGGCCTTTGAGGGTCCGGGGAGCCCTTTGGGGGTCCGGGAGCTCTTTGGGAGCCTGGGGGACCTTTGAGGACCGGGTGAGGACCTTTGGGGGTCTGGGGAGGGCGTTTGGGGGTCTGGGGACCCTTTGGGTGCTTGGGGGACTTTGAGTACCGGGGGCTTCCTTCAGGGTCCTTTGGGAGCCTGGGGAAGCTTTGGGGACCGGGGGAGGGCCTTTTGGGGTCCGGGGGCCTTTGGGGACCGGGGGGGGCCTTTGGAGGCTCGGGGAGGGCCTTTGGGGGTCTGGGGGCCCTTTCGGAGCTTGGGAGACCTTTGAGTACCGGGGCTTCCTTCGGGGTTGGGGTAGGGGGATTGGAACCCTTTGGGGTGGGGGTAGAGGACCTCACAACACTGTTCAAATGGAACTTGTGTATTATAACGACCACAGAGTTTTACCATTAAATTCTCTTCTAAAACCTTTCCTAAAATCATCTTTTAAAATGTCTCTAACTGTTTCGCTGAAATAATTCCATAAAATGGCTAAAACGGTTTCGCCAAAATTATCCCTAAACGTAATTTCTGTGAGTTCCTTTTGTTTGGCATCTCTGCGCCAATGCATTTCAAATTATTTGGAAACCTTTTCGCGCGCTAAGATCAAAACGTCTGCTCGGAAACGATTCTCTTGTTAGAACTCCAGACATTAATAAACTTCGCGCCGGAGACAATTCAAACAAACATGACATCATGTGTGATCTAACTGTTTCTCAGAAACATTTCTCTTTGGAAATGCAAGGACATTAATTAACTTGACGTCATCTGTCAGACATTAATTAACTGTTTCCGGGAACTCGTAACATCTGGCTTGGAAACAACAATAACAAATACTATTTCCGGATCATAACATCTGCCTCGAACAGGAAGGAAGTGTCATTAACTGTTTCCGGGAACCTCATAACATCTGGCTCGGAAACAATAACAAATGCTATTTCTGGATCATAACATCCGCCTCGAACAGGAGGGAAGTGTCATTAACTTTGCTTCGAACGACAACAACATTGACCCCATTAACCACGTGTTCTCCCTAATGACTCTATTCAAAACAACAACAACATTGACCTTGGCATTTTGCCTCGGAAACAATAACAACATTCGCTGTTCATTAACTTTGCTTCGAACGACAACAACATTGACCCCATTAACCACGTGTTCTCTCTAATTACTCTGTTCAAAACAATAACAACAACATTCGCTGAGAGCGTGCCAAAAACACACCTGGAGAAAGAGGTCATTGACCCCATTCTCACTAATGACTCTATGCCCATATATGGTGTGGGCGTGGGAGTAACACCCCCATCTCTACTCTCGAGATATTAAACAATAAATATATATTCACTTGGTATACATTTTCATGGTAATGTTTGATGTATGCAAATATATTTGTCCAAAGATCCCATGTTTTCAGTCGCTCTTGGCCCTTGGAAGATATCTTTAGCGTAAAAATAACAGTTGAATAGAGATAAATCCTTTAATTTGACAGTCAAACAAAAAAAATCTCTGGATATTTTGGTCACATATTGCAGTAGCCGTCTTCAGCAGATAAACTCTGCGGAAGATTTTTTCTCTGGGATCCCCCTGGAAATATCCAGATTTTTTTCAGTGTCAAATAAAAGGACTTATCTCTTTTGAACTGTTAAGTGTACGTCATGGACAGGGAGTGTGGTCTTCAGAAATACCAACATGTACTTAGGTTTTACAAAATGTTGTTTTCTATGACAAAAGACCTTGGATGTTTATCAATGTTTTTAAATTGCTTCTAAGGATAAAGCTGCAACTCTTGCAGCAGTTTACATCTTTGTTTTCCAAGTCCTGAGTAATCAAATCTTGAATTTCCAGGTCGTTTAGCCACACGGTTTTTAAAACATCGATTCCATCAGTTACTTTGTTTTATCAGTGTCTCAAATTTAAATAAAAGATTTTAATTTTATAATAGGTAATAAATTCAATTCATAAAATAAAAAAGTTATGAATACAGAAATAAATTTTCTGTATTAGGTCCGTTTTTTGGCTTATCAATCTACTTAATTCTTGCATGCTTTGACAAGTATTTTTTTGTAACTTTATATGTGACAATTACATATGTGACTTTATATGTGACAAGAACAGTTACGGAAGAAGGTCATATCGCATTTGTTCTACCTTTTTCAGAACTCAAAATTGTGGCTAAAGTGGAACTATTAATTGATTTTAAGGAGAATGAACTTTAAGTTTTATTTAGATTTTTTTTTTTGTTTTTTTTTTTTAGATTGCCCAAAACTAACGCTGTTGAGGCTTGTTGTATGAAAACTGCAGAATTACAAATAATAAATTTAGTCATTGGGGTTTCCACGCCTTTAAAAGTACTTCGTTTTTTGAAGGATCCCGCTTTCAAAAAACATGCCGAAAACTAAATAACGTATACAACTAGTGGCTTGCCTTATCCCTGACTAGAATAATTAATTTAATTGTATATCTCTAGGGGAGTTTGCTGAAGCACGAGAAGACATAGCAGCTTTGGAAATGGACTATGACGAAATAGCCAAAGACTGGAAGACATTAGTTGATGATGATGATGATGAAAGAAGCGAAGCGCAAAATCAAAAAACTCTCTCTGCCCAAAAGAAGGATTCAGCTAATCGAAAATCAACAAAAGGCGGGAAAATTTCAGCTGATCCAAAGAAGGAAGGCAATGCTTACTCGGAGAAAAAGGGTGGCTCAAAAAAGAAAACAAACGCAGCAACAGATAAGGTCTATTCAGCGAAAAAAAATGTCGAAAATAAGTATTCATCGCGTGGAGATAAATACTCATCAAAAAGAAATGACGAATCTAATTCTAGAAGTAATTATGAGGAAAATGAATCCACCAGTAGGAAACAAGATACAGAAAATTATAGAACAAGAACTAATGATTATTCAGCAAAAGATGAAAAACCAAAAAGAAAAAATACTCAAGATAGAAATAATTATGAAGAATCAAAAAATCGCACAAGCAACTATGAGCCACCGAGGTACCAAGCCAATAATTATGATCCATCGAATGCTTACAATCAAAAAAATGATCGGCTATCAAATTATGCAGAAAACCAGCCGTCAAATTATGGGGTACGATCTTTTGATCCATCCAACGTAGGAATGGGTTCTTATCAACCGTCAAATTATCTAACAAAGAATGAGGCGAATAATTACGAACAATCCAAGAATCGCACAAGCAATTACGACCCTTCGAATTATCCGACGAATAATTACGAAGCGTCGGATAATTATAATCGAACAAATGCTGATCCGTCAAATTACAGAGAAGGTGTAAATGAGCCATCAAATTATGAAGTACGCTCTTATGATCCGTCAAACGTTGGAGTAGGTTCTTATCAACCGTCAAACTATCGTACGACGAATGAGGGCAGCCCATACCCACCACTGAAAAACTATGAAGCTTCTAATAGGTACTAATAATAAAAAGAAAATAATAGAGGCACGCTAGAACAAACTATCCTCCAAAAAGGAAAAGAATAACAATTTACTTCACTTGTCTGCACGCTTCTGTTTGATTTTGAGATGGCTTAGAATAAATATGTAATTTATTTTATTGTTAATTTAATGTAATTAAAAAATAATACTTGAAATTAGGTATGAAGAGTTTTTTAGATTTTTTCTTTCCATGGGCTTCAGTTACGCTTTTATGCTGCTTTATGTAAGTGGGGTTTTAATTCATATTCAATCTATTATCGTTTTTTCTTTAACTTGATAGATTTTGCATATTGTTGAATTAAAGTTTTTTTTTAAAGTTTGTTTATTATTTAATTTCTTTACATTTTACGAGAACATATAAACATTTCATATTATAATTTGAGCACCTTTTACATCTAAGTTTTTTGTTTTTCTTATTAATCAAAAAATAAAGGCTATATTCAATGAGAAAATGCTCTAAGAATCTAAATTTTCACAAAAAGTATATATCCAATGCTGCCAACAATCAGAGTCAACGCTGTACCGTTGCCTATAGTAAAGGCCATACGGCTCCGATGTTTTATTATTTATTTATTATTAATATTTTTTTCCCCCAGAGGCACTTCATATGGAAGGGGTCATCGTAGAAACTTCAAAGGGGGCTCATTCGATTGGAAATCGAGAGTTCTAGTGCCCTTTTTAATAGTCGAAAATGATAGGAGGGCAACTAGCCCCACCCCCACGCCCATCATTCCCCCAAACACATCCAATCAAAATTTTGAGATAGCCATTTTTTTCAGCATAGTTGATTTCCAGATAGAAAATATGTTTTTGAGGAGGACACTCCCCCAAAACCCTCAGGGCAAGGGTTTTAAGTTATGCCCGGGGGGGGGCATATAAGGTTTTTATAGAAGGCGTTGTCGTAGAAACTTCAAAAAAGGCTCATTCGATTGAAAATTCAAAGAGATAGTGCCCTTTTTAATAGTCGAAAGTGATTGGAGGGCAAATAGCCCCCCGCCATGCCCATCATTCCCCCTATCATATCCAATCAAAATTTTGAGAGAGCCATTTTGTTCAGCGTAGTTGATTTCCATAGATAGAAAATATGTTTTTGAGGAGCATACTCCCCCACAACCCTCAGGGCAAGGGTTTTAAGTTATGCCTTGGGAGCATAGTCAATATAAGTTTTTTATAGAAGGTGTTGTCGTAGAAACTTCAAAATATGCTCATTCGATTAGAAATTCAAAGGGCTAGTGCCCTTTTTAATAGTCGAAAGTGATTGGAGGGCAACTAGCCTCCCCCCACACCCATCATTCCCCCAAACACATCCAATCAAAATTTTGAGATAGCCATTTTTTTCAGCATAGTTGATTTCCAGATAGAAAATATACTTTTGAGGAGGACAATCCCCCACAACCCTCAAGGCAAGGGTTTTAAGTTATGCCCTGGAGGCATATAAGGTTTTTATAGAAAGCGTTGTCGTAGAAACTTCAAAAACGGCTCATTCGATTGAAAATTCAAAGGGCTAGTGCCCTTTTTAATAGTCGAAAGTGATTTGAGGGCAACTAGCCCCCACGCCAACCTTTTCCCCAAACACATCCAATCAAAACTTTGAGATAGCCATTTTATTAAACGTAGTTTTAAGTTCTGGAAATTAAGTCTTTGAGGATGACAACTCCCCCACAGCCGTCAAGGCAAGGGTTGTAAGTTATGCCCTGGGGGCATATAAGGTTTTGTATAGACAACGTTGCCGTGGATACTTCAGAAAGGGCTCATTCGATTGGAAATTTAAATGGCTAGTTCCCTTTTTAATAGTCGAAAGTGATTCTAAGGCAACTGACACCCCTTCAACGCTCACCATTTCCCAAAACACATCCAATAAAATTTTGGTATTGCCATTTTGTTCAACGTTGTTGAAAATTCGGGAAATTTTATGTTTGAGCAGGACACTCCCCCCACAGTCTTTAGGGGCAAGGGTGATAAGTTATGCCCTGGGGGCATATATGGTTCTTATGGAAGGAATGTTCTTATAAACTTCAGAGAGGGCTCATTTGATTGGAAAAGGAAAGTTCTAGTTCACTTTTTAAGCGTCAAAAGATATTGGAGGGTAACCAGCTTCCCCCCCCCCCCCCGAACCGTTTTTTCCCAAATGCATCCAATAAAAATTTTAAGATAGCTATTTTGTTAAAAATAGTTCAAAGATCATAAAACGAAAATTCCGGTGTTGACACAACCCACCAGGGCCCAGGGGCAGGCGTTGTAAGTTATGCCCTGGGGCATATATGGGTCTTATGGAAGGGATGCTCGTATTAACTACAAAGAGGGATCATTTAATTGGAAGCTGAAAGTTCTAGTTCACTTTCTAAGAGTCAAAAGAGATTGGAGGGCACCTAGCCCCCCCCCTCCACGCCCTTTTTTCCTCAAACCCATCCGATAAGAACTTTGAGATAGTTTTTTTTAAATAGTTCAAAGACCATATAACGAAAACTCAGGGGTCAAAACAGCCCTCCAGGGCCCGAGGGCAGGTTTTGTAAGTTATGCCCTTGGGGAATATATGGTTCTTATTGAAGGGATGCTCGTAAAAAATAGAGATGGCTCATTTGATTGGAAATTGAAAGTTCTAGTTAAGTTTTTTTGAGTCAAAAGAGATTGGAGGGCAAATAGATTCCCCAAGCCCATTTTTCCCCAAATGCATCCAATAAACATTTTGAGATAGGTATTAAGTTAAAAATTTCTCAAAAGTCAGATAACAAAAACTCAGGTGTCGTCACAACCCCCCAGGGCTGGGGGGCAGCCGTTGTAAGTTATGCCCTGGGGCATATATTGTTTGTATGAAAGGGATGCCCGTATAAAATTCAGAGAGGGCTTATTTGATTGGATATTGAAAGTTCGAGCTTACTTTTAATAGTCAAAAGAGATTCGAGGGCAGCTATCCCCCAACCCATCTGATGAAAATTTTGAGATAGACATCTTGTTAAAAATAGTTCAAAGGTCGGATGAGAAAAAATCCGGTGTCAATAGATCCTCCCAGGGCACAGGACAAGGCGTTCTAAGTTATGCCTTAAGGGTATGTATGGTTCTTATGAAAGGGATGCTCGTATAAACTTCATAGAGGGCTCATTTGATTGAAAATTGAAAGTTCTAGACAACTTTTTAAGAGTCAAGAGAGTTGAACTAGCCCCTACCTACGCTCTTTTTTCCCCAAACCCGTCCCCTACAAATTTTGAGATAGCCAGTGTTTTGGAAATTGTTCAAAAATTAGATATCAAAAACGCCCCCCAGAGCCCGGGGAATAGGCGTTGTAAGGGTTGTCCTGTGGGTGTTTATGGTTCTTATGAAAGGGATGCTCGTATAAGCTTCAGAGGGGGGTCATTTGATTGGAAATTGAAAGTTCTAGTCCAATTTTTAAGAGGCAAAAGATATCCGAGTGCAACTGCCCCCCCCCCCACACACACCCTTTTTTTCCCAAGCCTATCTGATAAATTTTTATAATAGCCATTCCATTAAAAATAGTTCAAAGGTCAGATAAGAAAAATTCCTGTGTCGACAGAACTCGCCAGGGCCCGGAGGCAGACGTTACGAGAAATGCTCCAGGGGCATATATAGTTCTTATGGAAGGTATGCTCGTATAAACTTTGGAGAGGGCTCATTTGATTTGAAATTGAAAGTTTTTGTTCACTTTTTAAGAGTCAAAAGAGATCGGAGGGCAACTAGACCCCCCCCCCTCCTCCACGCCCTAAATTCATCAGATAAAAATTTTGAGATAGAGATTTTGTTAAAAATAGTTGAAAATTCTGATAACAAAAAACTCCGGTGTCGACACAGCCCTCCAGGGCCCGGGGGTAGGTGTTGTAAGTTATGCCCTGGGGGCATATATGGTTGCTATGAAAGGGATGCTCGAATAAAATTCCTAGAGGGCTCATTTGATTTGAAATTGAAAGTTGTATTTCACTTTTTAAGGTTCAAAAGTGATTGGAGGGCAGCAAGCCTCCCCCCACACTCCATTTATTTTTTTCCCAGCGGCACTTCATATAGAAGGGGTCGTCGTATAAACTTCAAAGGGGGCTTATTCTATTGTAAATTGAGAGTGCTAGTGCCCTTTTTAAGAGTCAAAAGCGATCAGAGGGCAACTGGCCCCCAAAGCCCTTTTTCCCCAAATACATCTGATGAAAAATTTGAGGTAGCTATTTTGTTAAAAATAGTTGAAAGATCATATAACAAAAACACCTTTACGTATGGCCATTTCGTTTAAAATAGTTCAAAGATCAGATAAGAAAAACGCCTGTGTCAACCCCCCCCCCCCAGGGCCGGGGAAGGCTTTGTAAGTATTGTTCTGGGGGAATATATTGTTCTTATGGAAGGTATGTTCGTATAAACTTCAGAGAGGGTTCATTTGAATTTAAATTAAAAGTTGTAGTTAATTTTCTAAGAGTGGAAAAGATCAGAGGGCAACTAGCCCCTCCTGTCCTCAACGCCTTTGGCCGTATCGGATGGGTTTATCCATCCGATAAAGGTGACCATTTTGTTAAAAATAGTTCAACCATCAGGTATTAAAACTCCAGGGTCGACACAACCCCCCAGGGCCCAGGGATAGGCGTTGTAAGTTATGCTCTGGGTATATATATGGTTCTTATATAAGGGATACTCGTATAAACTTCAGAGAGGGCTCATTCGATTGAAAATAGAAACTTCTAGTTCACTTTTAAAGAGTCAAAAGAGACCGAAGCTTAATCTAGTCCCCCCACGCCCTTTTTCCCCAAACCCATCCGATAAAAATTTTGAGATAGCACTTTTGTTAAAAATAGTTCAAACATCAGATAATAAAAACTCCGAGGTTGACACAAGTAGTAAGTATCTATGGAATTTGCTGGCGCTCCTGTACCAAACAGGTTTCTGGTGGGTATAGCCTGTTTTGGTGGGTACAATCTGGTTTGGTGGGTATAATCTGGTTTGGTGGGTATAATCTGGTTTGGTGGGTACAGTCTGGTTTGGTGGATATAGTCTGGTTTGATTGGTATAGTCTGGTTTGATGGGTATAGTCTGGTTTGGTTTTTCAAAGAGAGTGACTATGTTATTTGCTTGCGTGTATAGGAATTCCCATGTTATTTGCTTGCATGTATAGGAATTCCTATGTTATTTGCTTGCGTGTATAGGAATTCCCATGTTATTTTCTTGCGTGTATAGGAATTCCCTTGTTATTTGCTTGCATGTATAGGAATTCCCATGTTATTTGCTGGCGTGTATAGGAATTCCCATGTTATTTGCTTGCATGTATAGGAATTCCCATGTTATTTGCTTGCGTGTATAGGAATTCCCATGTTATTTGCTTGCATGTATAGGAATTCCTATGTTATTTTCTTGCGTGTATAGGAATTCCCATGTTATTTGCTTGCGTGTATAGGAATTCCCTTGTTATTTGCTTGCATGTATAGGAATTCCCATGTTATTTGCTGGCGTGTATAGGAATTCCCATGTTATTTGCTTGCATGTATAGGAATTCCCATGTTATTTGCTTGCGTGTATAGGAATTCCCATGCTATTTTAAGGGCTTATGTCCCCTCCCATGCTATTATAAAATTTTATGTCCCCTTCCTATGCTATTCCAGGAGCTTATGTTCCTTCCTATGCTATTATAAGGGCTTTTCCGTGTGGTTTTTCTTTACTTGGTACCCATTAAAAACAAAATTTTTGTGTTAAATAAGTAGTTCTTATATCTTTTAAAAGAGCTTTACGGGCTTTGAGAGACTCGATTGCCTGATTCCGTGTGGTTTTTCTTTACTTGGTGACCATTAAAAACACAATTTTTGTGTTAAATAAGTAGTTCTTGTATCTTTTAAAAGAGCTTTACGAGGTTTGAGAGACGCGGTTGACTGATTCCGTGTGGTTTTTCTTTACTTAGTGCTCATTAAAAACGAAATTTTTGTGTTAAATAAGTAGTTCTTGTATCTTTTAAAAGAGCTTTACGAGGTTTGAGAGACTCGGTTGTCTGATTCCGTGTGGTTTTTCTCTACTTAGTGCTCATAAAAAACGAAGTTTTTGTGTTAAATAAGTAGTTTTTGTATCTTTTAAAAGAGCTTTACGAGGTTTGAGAGACTCGGTTGACTGATTCCGTGTGGTTTTTCTTTACTTAGTGCTCATTAAAAACGAAATTTTTGTGTTAAATAAGTAGTTCTTGTATCTTTTAAAAGAGCTTTACGAGGTTTGAGAGACTCGGTTGACTGATTCCGTGTGGTTTTTCTTTACTTGATGCCCATTAAAAACGAAATTTTTGTGTTAAATAAGTAGTTCTTATATCTTTTAAAAGAACTTTACGGGGTTTGAGAGACTCGATTGCCTGATTCCGTGTGGTTTTTCTCTACTTAGTGCTCATTAAAAACGAAGTTTTTGTGTTAAATAAGTAGTTTTTGTATCTTTTAAAAGAGCTTTAAGGGGTTTGACAGACTCAGTTGCCTGATTCCATGTGGTTTTTCTTTACTTGTTGCCCATTAAAAACAAAATTTTTGTGTTAAATAAGTAGTTTTTGTATCTTTTAAAAGAGCTTTAAGGGGTTTGACAGACTCAGTTGCCTGATTCCGTGTGGTTTTTCTCTACTTAGTGCTCATTAAAAACGAAGTTTTTGTGTTAAATAAGTAGTTTTTGTATCTTTTAAAAGAGCTTTAAGGGGTTTGACAGACTCAGTTGCCTGATTCCATGTGGTTTTTCTTTACTTGATGCCCATTAAAAACAAAATTTTTGTGTTAAATAAGTAGTTTTTGTATCTTTTAAAAGAGCTTTAAGGGGTTTGACAGACTCAGTTGCCTGATTCCATGTGGTTTTTCTTTACTTGTTGCCCATTAAAACAAAATTTTAGTAACACATTCTACACTGTGAGCAGTGTAAAAACAAATCCTCTTGATATTATTTGAAGAAATAATTACATAATTTTTTCTTTTTGTACGTATATTAAAATGACAAAATATGCTTACGGCTCTAACAATTGTGCTCTATGATTGGTCAGAGACACTATGTGGCTTTTCCACTGGTATTCTATGAAATGTCAGAGTGAATAATTTTTTTATCAACATCCATTGTCAGATACATCAAATAAAATTGACAAAATCTAAATTTCAGAATAAATAAATGCTTTAACAACATCCTTTATCGGATATGTCAGATAAAATTGACATAATCTAAGTATCAGAGTGACTAAATTCTATATCAACATCCTTTTCTCAGATAGATAGGATAAAATTGACAAATTCTAAGTGTTAGAGTGAATAAATTGTTTTTTATCAACATCCTTTGGCAGATACATCGGATAAAATTGACAAAATCTAAATTTCAGAATGAATAAATTCATTATCAATATCCTTTTGTCGGATATGTCGGATAAAATTGACAAAATCTAAGTATCAGAGTGAATATTTTTTTTAACAACATCCTTTGCCAGATACATTGAATAAAATTGATAAAATATAAGTGCCAGAGTGAATATTTTTTTTACTATCAACATCCTTTGTCAGATACATCAAATAAAATTGACAAAATCTAAATTTCAGAATAAATAAATGCTTTAACAACATCCTTTATCGGATATGTCGGATAAAATTGACAAAATCTAAGTGTCAGAGTTAATAAATTCTATATCAACATCCTTTTCTCGGATACATAGGATAAAATTGACAAAATCTGAATTTCAGAATGAATAAATTCATTATCAACATCCTTTGACGGATATGTCGGATAAAATTGACATAATCTAAATTTCAGAATAAATAAATGCTTTAACAACATCCTTTATCGGATATGTCGGATAAAATTGACAAAATCAAAGTGTCAGAGTGAATAAATTTTTTTTATCAACATCCTTTGACAGATACATCGGATAAAATTGACAAAATCTAAATTTCAGAATGAATAAATTCATTACCAACATCCTTTGTCGGATATGTCGGATAAAATTGACAAAATCTAAATTTCAGAATGAATAAATGTTATAACAATATCCTTTGCCAGATACATCGAATAAAATTGATAAAATATAAGTGCCAGAGTGAATAATTTTTTTATTATCAACATCCTTTGTCAGATACATCAAATAAAATTGACAAAATCTAAATTTCAATATAAATAAATGCTTTAACAACATCCTTTATCGGATATGTCGGATAAAATAGACAAAATCTAAGCGACAGAGTGAATAAATTTTTTTTATCAACATCCTTTTTTCGGATACTTATCGGATATGTCGGATAAAATTGACAAAATCTAAGTATTAAAGTGACTAAATTCTATATCAACATCCTTTTCTCAGATACATAGGATAAAATTGACAAATTCTAAGTGTTAGAGTGAATAATTTTTTTTTATCAACATCCTTTGGCAGATACATCGGATAAAATTGACAAAATATAAATTTCAGAATGAATAAATTCATTATCAACATCCTTTGTCGGATATGTCAGATAAAATTGACAAAATATAAGTATCAGAGTGAATATTTTTTTTAACAACATCCTTTGCCAGATACATCGAATAAAATTGATAAAATATAAGTGCCAGAGTGAATAATTTTTTTTTATCAACATCCTTTGTCAGATACATCAAATAAAATTGAAAAAATCTAAATTTCAGAATAAATAAATGCTTTAACAACATCCTTTATCGGATATGTCAGATAAAATTGACAAAATCTAAATGTCAGAGTGACTAAATTCTATATCAACAACCTTTTCTCGGATACATAGGATAAAATTGACAGAATCTAAGTGTTATAGGGAATAAATTTTTTTATCAACATCCTTTTCTCGGATACATAGAAAAAAATTGACGAAATCTGAATTTCAGAATGAATAAATTCATTATCAACATCCTTTGTCGGATATGCCGGATAAAATTGACAAAATCTAAATTTCAGAATGAATAAATGCTATAACAATATCCATTTTCGGGATATGTTGGATAAAATTGACAAAATCTAAGTATCAGAGTGACTAAATTCTATATCAACATCCTTTTCTCGGATATATAGGATAAAATTGACAAATTCTAAGTGTTAGAGTGAATAATTTTTTTTCAAAATCCTTTGCCAGATACATCGGATAAAACTGACAAATTCTAAGTGTTAGAGTGAATAAATTTTTTATCAACATCCTTTGTCGGATATGTCGGATAAAATTGACAAAATTTAATTTTCAGAATGAATAAATGCTATAACAATATCCTTTATCGAATATGTCGGATAAAAATTGACAAAATTTAAATATCAGAATGAATAAATGCTTTAACAACATCCTTCATCGGATTTGTCGGATAAAATTGACAAAATCTAACTATCAGAGTGACTAAATTCTATATCAACATCCTTTTCTCGGATACATAGGATAAAATTGACAAAATCTAACTATCAGAGTGACTAAATTCTATATCAACATCCTTTTCTCGGATACATAGGATAGAATTGACAGAATCTAATTGTCAGAGTGAATAAATTTTTTTTTATCAAAATCCTTTCCTCGGATACACAGGATAAAATTGACAAGATCGGAATTTCAGAATGAATAAATTCATTATCAACATCCCTTGTCGGATATGTCGGATAAAATAGACAAAATCTAAATTTCAGAATGAATAAATGCTATAACAATATCCTATATCGGATATGTCGGATAAAATCGACAAAATTTAAGTATCAGAGTGACTAAATTTTATATCAACATCCTTTTCTCGGATACATAGGATAAAATTGACAAATTCTAAGTGTTAGAGTGAATAAATTTTTTTATCAACATCCTCTGCCAGATACATAGGATAAAATTGACATGATCTAAGTATCAGAGTGAATAAATTCATTATCAACATCCTTTATCGAATATGTCGGATAAAATTGACAAAATCTAAGCATCAGAGTGAATATTTTTTTTTATCAACATCCTTTGCCAGATACATCGAAAAAAATTGACAGAATCTAAGTGTCAGAGTGAATAAATTTTTTTTATCAACATCCTTTGTCGGATGCATCGAATAAAAATTGACAAAATTTAAATATCAGAATGAATAAATGCTTTAACAATATCCTTCATCGGATTCGTTGGTTAAAATTGACAAAATCTAAGTATCAGTGAGATTAAATTCTACATCGGATACATAGGATAAAATTGACAAAATCTGAATTTCAGAATGAATAAATTCATTATCAACATCCTTTGTCGGATATGTCCGATGTAGAATTTAATCTCACTGATACTTAGATTTTGTCAATTTTAACCAATGAATCCGATGAAGGATGTTGTTAAAGCATTTATTCATTCTGATATTTAAATTTTGTCAATTTTTATTCGATGCATCTGACAAAGGATGTTGATAAAAAAAAATATATTCACTCTGACACTTAGATTTTGTCAATTTTTTTCGATGTATCTGGCAAAGGATGTTGATAAAAACAATTATTCACTCTGATGCTTAGATTTTGTCAATTTTATCCTATGTATCCGAGAAAAGGATGTTGATATAGAATTTAGTCACTTTGATACTTAGATTTTGTCAATTTTATCCGACATATCCGATAAGTATCCGAGAAAAGGATGTTGATAAAAAATTTATTCACTCTGTCACTTAGATTTTGTCTATTTTATCCGACATATCCGATAAAGGATGTTGTTAAAGCATTTATTTATATTGAAATTTAGATTTTTTCAATTTTATTTGATGTATCTGACAAAGGATGTTGGTAATAAAAAAAAATTATTCACTCTGGCACTTATTTTTTATCAATTTTATTCGATGTATCTGGCAAAGGATATTGTTATAGCATTTATTCATTCTGAAATTTAGATTTTGTCAATTTTATCCGACATATCCGACAAAGGATGTTGATAATGAATTTATTCATTCTGAAATTTAGATTTCGTCAATTTTATCCGATGTATCTGCCAAAGGATGTTGATAAAAAAAATTATTCACTCTAACACTTAGAATTTGTCAATTTTATCCTATGTATCTGAGAAAAGGATGTTGATATAGAATTTAGTCACTTTGATACTTAGATTTTGTCAATTTTATCCGACATATCCGATAAGTATCCGAGAAAAGGATGTTGATAAAAAAAATTATTCACTCTGTCACTTAGATTTTGTCTATTTTATCCGACATATCCGATAAAGGATGTTGTTAAAGCATTTATTTATATTGAAATTTAGATTTTGTCAATTTTATTTGATGTATCTGACAAAGGATGTTGATAATAAAAAAATTATTCACTCTGGCACTTATATTTTATCAATTTTATTCGATGTATCTGGCAAAGGATATTGTTATAACATTTATTCATTCTGAAATTTAGATTTTGTTAATTTTATCCGACATATCCGACAAAGGATGTTGGTAATGAATTTATTCAACCTGAAATTTAGATTTTGTCAATTTTATCCGATGTATCTGTCAAAGGATGTTGATAAAAAAAAATTATTCACTCTGACACTTTGATTTTGTCAATTTTATCCGACATATCCGATAAAGGATGTTGTTAAAGCATTTATTTATTCTGAAATTTAGATTATGTCAATTTTATCCGACATATCCGTCAAAGGATGTTGATAATGAATTTATTCATTCTGAAATTTAGATTTTGTCAATTTTATCCTATGTATCTGAGAAAAGGATGTTGATATAGAATTTAGTCACTCTGATACTTAGATTATGTCAATTTTATCCGTCATATCCGATAAAATATGTTGTTAAAGCATTTATTCATTCTGAAATTTAGATTTTGTCAATTTTACTTGATGTATCTGTCAAAGGATGTTGATAAAAAAAAAATTTATTCACTCTGACACTTATATTTTGTCAATTTTATCCGACATATCCGATAAAGGATGTTGATAATGAATTTATTCACTCTGAAATCTAGATTTTGTCAATTTTATCTGATGTATCTGACAAAGGATGTTGATAAAAAAAAATGTATTCACACTGACACTTAGAATTTGTCAATTTTATCCTATGTGTCTGAGAAAAGGATGTTGATATAGAATTTAGTCACTTTGATAGTTAGATTTTGTCAATTTTATCCGACATATCCGATTAAGGATATTGTTATAGCATTTATTCATTCTGAAATTTAGATTTTGTCAATTTTATCTGACATATCCGACAAAGGATGTTGATAATGAATTTATTCATTCTGAAATTCTGATTTTGTCAATTTTATCCTATGTATCCGAGAAAAGGATGTTGATACAGAATTTATTCACTCTGACACTTAGATTTTGTCGATTTTATCCGACATATCCGATAAAGGATGTTGTTAAAGCATTTATTTATTCTGAAATTTAGATTTTGTCAATTTTATTTGATGTATCTGACAAAGGATGTTGATAGTAAAAAAAAATATTCACTCTGGCACTTATATTTTATCAATTTTATTCGATGTATCTGGCAAAGGATGTTGTTAAAAAAAATATTCACTCTGATACTTAGATTTTGTCAATTTTATCCGACATATCCGACAAAAGGATGTTGATAATGAATTTATTCATTCTGAAATTTAGATTTTGTCAATTTTATCCTATGTATCTGCCAAAGGATGTTGATAAAAAAAAATTATTCACTCTAACACTTAGAATTTGTCAATTTTATCCTATGTATCCGAGAAAAGGATGTTGATACAGAATTTATTCACTCTGATACTTAGATTTTGTCAATTTTATCCGACATATCCGATAAAGGATGTTGTTAAAGCATTTATTTATTCTGAAATTTAGATTTTGTCAATTTTATTTGATGCATCTGACAATGGATGCTGATAAAAAAATTATTCACTCTGACATTTCATAGAATACCAGTGGGAAAGCCACATCGTGTCTCTGACTAATCATAGAGCACAATTATTAGAGCCGTAAGCATATTTTGTCATTTTAAGATGTGTTCAAAAAAATAAAAAAATTTTTATGTAATGATTTCTTCAAATAATATCAAGAGGATTTGTTTTTACACTGCTCACAGTGTAGAATGTGTTACTAAAATTTTGTTTTTAATGGGTAACAAGTAAAGAAAAACCACATGGAATCAGGCAACCGAGTCTCTCAAACCCCTTAAAGCTCTTTTAACAGATACAAGAACTTCTTATTTTACACAAAAACTTCGTTTTTAATGAGCACTAAGTAAAGAAAAACCACACGGAATCAGGCAACTGAGTCTGTCAAACCCCTTAAAGCTCTTTTAAAAGATACAAAAACTACTTATTTAACACAAAAACTTCGTTTTTAATGAGCACTAAGTAAAGAAAAACCACACGGAAACAGGCAACAGAGTCTGTCAAACCCCTTAAAGCTCTTTTAAAACATACAAAAACTACTTATTTAACACAAAAATTTCGTTTTTAATGGGCATCAAGTAAAGAAAAACCACACGGAATCAGACAACCGAGTCTCTCAAACCCCGTAAAGCTCTTTTAAAAGATACAAGAACTACTTATTTAACACAAAAATTGTGTTTTTAATGGGCACCAAGTAAAGAAAAACCACACGGAATCAGGCAATCGAGTCTCTCAAACCCCGTAAAGCTCTTTTAAAAGATATAAGAACTACTTATTTAACACAAAAATTTTGTTTTTAATGGGTACCAAGTAAAGAAAAACCACACGGAAAAGCCCTTATAATAGCATAGGAAGGAACATAAGCTCCTGGAATAGCATAGGAAGGGGACATAAACTCTTATAATAGCATAGGAGGGGACATAAGCCCTTAAAATAGCATGGGAATTCCTATACACGCAAGCAAATAACATGGGAATTCCTATACATGCAAGCAAATAACATGGGAATTCCTATACACGCAAGCAAATAACATGGAAATTCCTATACATGCAAGCAAATAACAAGGGAATTCCTATACACGCAAGCAAATAACATGGGAATTCCTATACACGCAAGCAAATAACATAGGAATTCCTATACATGCAAGCAAATAACATGGGAATTCCTATACACGCAAGCAAATAACATTTGAATTCCTATACATGCAAGCAAATAACATGGGAATTCCTATACACGCAAGCAAATAACATGGGAATTCCTATACACGCAAGCAAATAACATAGGAATTCCTATACATGCAAGCAAACAACATGGGAATTCCTATACACGCAAGCAAATAACATAGTCACTCTCTTTGAAAAACCAAACCAGACTATACCCATCAAACCAGACTATACCCATCAAACCAGACTATACCCATCAAACCAGACTATATCCACCAAACCAGACTGTACCCACCAAACCAGATTATACCCACCAAACCAGATTATACCCACTTAACCAGATTGTACCCACCAAACCAGGCTATACCCACCAGAAACCTGTTTGGTACAGGGGCGCCAGCAAATTCCATAGATACTTACTACTGACACAAACCCATTTTTTCACTTTGATATTGTTACTTTGATATCAGTTTTGATACTTTGATGAATATTTGATTTTTTTTTAATTTTGATTTTGAAATAAGGAATTTTCAAAACCCTGAAATTTTTTGCAATCAAAAACGAACAAAAATTAATTAAAAAAAACTTTCTGAAAAATAAGTTTTTCAAAGAAAAGTAAAGGCCATTTTAAACTTAAGCTCAGCAGACACAAATACCTTTTAAAATTCAAACTGAAAACGACCAGAAATTACTATTAAAGAATAAATGAAACCCAAAACGAACAGAAATTAAATAAGCAATCATAGCAAAAACATACAACAAGTAATAGTATAAATGAATAAATAGATCTTAAAGCCAGTAATGCTTAGATTGAATATGAATATCAAGCTTAAAATGAAAAAAATATTTTCCTATTGAAGTATAAATGAAACTTAAAACGAACAGAAATTAAATAAACAATCAATACAAACAAACATACCATAGATATTAATGTAGATTAATAAATAAATCTTAAAACGAGTGAAACTTAAATTGAATATGTAAATCAAGCTTGAAACGAACAAAAATCACCACAACCAAGAGCTTGGGTATGACCTCCTTCTCTCACTGTAAAAGTCTAAAACCTACTGCGTCATTGGCGCTTTACTGAAAACCGATTTTATGACAAATGTTTTCTTTTGCACTTAATATTGAAAATAGACATTAAAATTATAGTAAAATTTTGAACTGATGAGCTTTCAGCAATTAATATCATTATACATAAAATATTCAGTTTAATTTATTAGCTCTTTTTAAAGTATTAAAGACGAATATAGTTTCCCTACAGACAAGTGTTTGGATACTGCCTCCTTTCCTAACTGTAAATAAAAACCAAAAGCATACTGCATCGTTGGCGCTTAACTGAAAATGGATTTTATTACAAATATTTTCTTTTCCAGTTCTTACAGGATTGAAAATAAAAATACAATTACAGTGAAATAAATTTTTGAACTGATGGATCTTTCAACAATTAATATCATTATTCATCAGCTATTCAATTTGATGTTGTTTATACTTCCCAATGCTGTTCAAGACGTATATAGTTTTCAGTAAAGCGCCAATGACGCAGTAGGTTTTAGACTTTTACAGTGAGAGAAGGAGATCATACCCAAACTCTTGTTTGTGGTGATTTTTGTTCGTTTCAAGCTTCATTTGCATATTCAATTTAAGTTTCACTCGTTTTTTTGATTTATTTATTAATTTA
The DNA here is from genome assembly GCA_027921565.1 of Artemia sinica. Classification (NCBI taxonomy): domain Eukaryota; kingdom Metazoa; phylum Arthropoda; class Branchiopoda; order Anostraca; family Artemiidae; genus Artemia; species Artemia sinica. The sequence continues at coordinate 10,567,520 of CM051264.1, read as the reverse complement.
CTTTAATATCTATTGAATTTTTGTTTGTATTGATTGTTTATTTATTTTCTGTTCCTTTTAAGTTTCATTTATACTTCAATAGGAAAATATTTTTTTTCATTTTATTCTTGATATTCATATTCAATCCAAGCATTACTCGCTTTAAAATCTATTTATTCATTTATATTATTACTTGTTGTATGTTTTTGCTATGATTACTTATTTAATTTCTGTTCGTTTTGGGTTTCATTTATTCTTTAATAGTAATTTCTGGTCGTTTTCAGTTTGAATTTTAAAAGGTATTTGTATCTGCTGAGCTTAAGTTTAAAATGGCCTTTACTCTTCTTTGAAAAACTTATTTTTTGGAAAGTTTTTTTTTAATTAATGTTAAGTAAACAAAGAAAGTATGTTTGGGTGCATTTTAATTTGCTTTAATTTTTTGAGGTGGGGGGGGGGGGATAAATTAATTTTGTTAACTTGTGAAGCACTGTCCAGATATTAAAGATTCAAACCGATCGATTTGTTTATTCCTTATTAAATAAATAATTTAGGAGGCATATTCTTAATAAGATAATGCTATTAAGGATTAAAATTTTTCAAAAAGCCTAAATGTTTTTTTTACAACCAATGATGGTAGCTAAATAATTACAGGGGACAATTCATCCGTCTAAAAACTATACTTATTTGTCTGAATGGCTTTCAATCTACTTCTAAATCTACAATCTACTTCAATCTACTCCAGAAAATTAAATATACTTGATCAAAATTGAGATACAATATTAGAGAATTTAGATTTAAACTGGAAGTTCCTTTTTCAATGTGTAATGAACTAAGCATTCAGTAATGAATATCTTAAAAATATTAAATTCTCCTCACGAAAAAGCTACCAAAAAAGCTAAAACGAAAAAGCTTTACACCTGTTTAATTTAATGGTAATTAAGAAAGGAAACATTGAGAATTAGTCCTTGTAAAAACAAGAGCAATTTACTTCAGTAGCTTCCTGTTTTACTTTTTTTTCTAAATTTTAGAAATAAAAAAGGAGACAGAAACCCGAGATACTCCCCTACTCTATGATCAGATAAATTATTGAACACTAAGGAGATAAAGCCGAATTTATTTTCCTTTACTAACTTTCAAAGGTAAAACAAGCTAAGATAATGCAAGGGCGTTAATTGGAGGGGGGGTAGATTTTGCCTTCTTGATATTTTGAACCCCCCTCCGCAAGATTTTGAAAACATCTTTTTGGTATTTTAATTGGCAAAATACTGTTTTGTATTTTTACAAAAAAAAATTGAAAAAAAAATTCCCCTCCTAGACTTTTCCCCCTTCAAAACAGCAAATTTAATCCCCTCCCTTTGCACTTCCGTAAATTGATGCCACTGAGAAATAGCAGCAATAAATTAGTATTTTCAAATTGCCTACCCAGTACACCTGTCTAGAGAGCAAAGCGTTATAAACTAGGCTATTTGTTCTAATTATAAGCAGGAATTTTTGGAAGAGAGGTTAATCAGGGATATTGGTCTCAGACTTAAAACAAAGTAGTGGACAGATATGCCACTCTTTGCTTTCACCGAAAAACTTGTTGGTTTTTTTTAATTCAATTTCTGTTGGTCCAAAATTTCATTATATCTCTGTTATAATTTTCCGTATCGCTCTGTGAGCAGCTTTTTGATTTGACCCTATTTCTTCTTGATAGCTTTCTATTGGCTTTTAATGACCCAATTGGCTTTCAGACGAGCCAATCGGATAATATTTTCTATTCTTTTAGAAACATTGTAAATAGAACAGACTGTAACCTCCCCAGTGTCTTTATTAATCACATAATCTTAAAACGAATATTTTTCTAATATTTTTGAATAAATATTTAAACAAATATTTTTATGTTTTAGAATCTTAAAACCTTTATTTTAGAATCTCGCATATTAACTTAAGCGAGGACTACAGGGAATCCCAGTATTGCTGACGCTTAGACGTTACGTTCCACATGAAAAAGGAATTCAAGAGAAAGGAAAAGGAATTCAAGAGAAAAAAAAGGAATTCAAGAAAAAGGAAGAAGGAACTATTGTTTCAAGAACAATTAAGTACATTATTTAGTTTCGGTTGCCCTAGTTTTGCTAATAATTAAAAAAAAATCCAATGAAATTAACAAAATGAAGTGAAACTTAAAACAAACAAAAAAAAAATATTGTTTTGCAGCTTAGGCAGCATATACCTCCAATATTAGTTCAAATAAAGACTCGTAATACTTTCCTAATTTTTTTAATCCTGAAAAATTAGCGCTTTACTGAAAACACAAAATTGGCGTAACAAAGCATGATTAGGAGCAGAAAAGCCTTTAAGTACCCTGCAAAAAATACTAATTTGTAAAGCTCTCAATAGTCTTTGACCACTCATGAAAGCAGAAAATTTTTACTGTTTTAATAAATAAACTTGTGTGACAGAGTCAATCTTTAGCGTATTAAATAAAAAAAACAAGTTTTTTTTAACTGAAAGTAAGGAACGACGTTAAAACTAAAAACGAACAGAAATTATTCCGTATATGAAGGGGGCTGTCCCCTCCTCAACGCCTCGCTCTTTACGCTAAAGTTTTTTTATTGTTTAAAAAAATAGAGTTGTGAGAAAGTCAAACTTTAGCGTAAAGAGCGAGGCGTTGAACTTTAAACAGCTTTGATTTTGGCTCATTGTACATGAATAATTAAAACTAAATTTGCATCTTAATTTTACTTGTTTTGGCTAAATGGCTTTTTCGAAATTTGTACTGACGTAACTTACGAATAACTTACGTAATGAAATTCTATATTCGTACGTTTTTATTACGTATATTAGGGAGTTTTACCCCCTAGTCAATACCTCGCTCTTTACGCTTAAGTTCAAATTTTTTCGAATCACAAACCCCTGAATCAAAAAGACCGGTTAACTAGAATAGGTAGCTCTTTTGAAAGTGCTAAAAAAAAAATTTGTGTAAAGGGCGAGGTATTGACAAGGGGGTGAACCCCCTCATATACGTAAAAATTTCCGTTCGTTTTAAGTTTTAATGTTGTTCCTTACTTTCAGTTGAATAAAACTTGTTTTTTTTATTCAATTTCTCATCTTCTTTAAATAATGCTGGAAAATTCTACGCCCCCTTCATAAAAATGTTCCTTCCCCCAAGGAAGTATCCTCCAAGGAAAAATCCTCTCCCGTAACCCCTTCCTCCAACCTCCAACCAGAAAAAAAATCCCTCCTGAAACTTCTGTAAACTTCCCATTAACCAATACTATATGGCAAAGTTCTTACCTTGCAGCCCTTTCCCCGGGAACTGTGAGGGATTAAGTCATCCTCAAATACATATTTATTAGATTTTCGACTATGCTGAACCAAATGGCCATCTCAAAATTTTGATTGGGTGACTTCGAGAAAAAAATGAGCGTGGAAAGGGCCAAGTTGCCCTCCAATTTTTTTGGTCACTTAAAAAGGGCACTAGAACTTTTAATTTCCGTTCGAACGAGCCCTCTCACAATATTCTCGGAGTACTGGATCGATACGATCACCCCTGGGGAAAAAACAAACAAACAAATAAACACGGATCCGTGATCTTTTTTTCTGGCAAAAAATACAAAATTCCACATTTTTGTAGATAGGTGCTTTAAGCTTCTACACCAGGGTTCTCTTATACGCTGAATATGATGCTGTGATTTTCATTAAGGTTTTATAACTTTTAGGGGTTGTTTCCCCTTTTTCCGAAAATAAGGCAAATTTTCTCAGGCGTTTAACTTTTGATGGGTAAGACTAAACTTAATAAAACTTATTTCAAGTCAGAATAAAAATCTGATTCTATTGATGTATCTTTTGGTATCAAGATTCCGGTTTTTAGAGTTTCGGTTACTATTGAGCCGGGTCGCTTCTTAATTACAGTTCCTTACCACGAACTGTTTGATATTTTCTGACCTTTTTATAAAATGGTAATGGGTAAATATAGGGGTACTTTTTAAGGAAGCTGATAGGAGGCTGATATAAAAATAATCGCTGTATTGGTGCAGGGGTGGACAGGGTTGCAAAAACAAAACAAAAAAAAAACAGTTTGTTGTGTTCTTATACGAGTATTTGTGACACTGGATTAGTAGAGCATGTAATACATTCGAATAAATTAAGTTGATATAAAAATTGAAAGTTGTTGTTGTATTGAGGAGTGACATATCTATTTTACTAAACCCTAAAACTGTTTTGAAACTGCTTTATAAGTGCTTATTTATCTCAATCCTGAAGGATATTTCTTCGCTAAACCCACCTCTACCCTGAGGTATTTACACGCGCCCACGTCATACAGCTAAATTATATTTAATAGTAGCAATTCATATGTTAAAAGGCTCTATAAGTAGAAAGGGGGGTTCTACTCCGAACAGGACCACGTGGTTTATGGTTTTGTCAGTGAGAATGAAAAAACAGAATTTTTCTCACTTGAAAAACCAGGAATTTTCTCACTTTTATGGATGTTTCTTGGACGGTTATGTGTGTTGGTCAATTTATTTGATGTTTTTCATGGTTGTCAACATCAAATTATGGATGTTTCATGGTTTTTGTCAGTGAGAATGAAAAAACAGGAACTTTCTCACATTTATGTCTGTTTTCATGGATGGTTATGTGTGTTGGTCGATTTATATGATGTTTTTCATGTCTGTTTTATGGTTTTTGTCAGTGAGAATGAAAAAACAGGAACTTTCTCACATTTATGGATGTCAACAGCATTTTATGTTCCTGTTTTATGATTCATTGTCAGTGAGAATGTACATGCTCGACGCGAATGTTATGAGTTTCCAGGAAACAATTAGATCACGTGTTTCCTTCTCAGTCAATCAGTGAGTCGGTTACATCCCCCTTCTCAGCCAATCAGAGGGCTGGTTACATATTAGCGTCGGAGGGAATATAAGGAAAGGGTTTTTTGCTAAAGTTTTATTAGTCTGTGAATAGAATTCAAAGGAGTGAGAAGAAGAAGAACAGTTTGACTTTACTCATTTGGATATATATTTGTGTTGATGATGATGAGGAGTGGAATGTTTACCCTATTAGAAGTTGATAGTGGAGTTGATGATAATAGTACAAGAGCATCAAGCATTGCGGTGGAAATCACGAAAGGATCACGTCTTTGTCTGGAATGGGATGCAGTATATGCAAGATATGTGATATCCTTGAGCAAATTTAAAATGGAGGATCAATTATGTTTTGCCGCTAAAGTTGATATAGCACATGTGAATAGACTTCAATGTGCTTTAAGTGCATTGGTGAAACATATTGAAGACAATAAACAGTATCGCTAATTGTACATGCTCTGTATTATTGATGTTGTTGTAATTATTCAATAAAATTGTTTCGAAATCGAAAATGTTTTCTTTCTTTTCTGGTTAGGCTATGGGGCTAACGAATCAGGGTCAGTCTAGAGTCAGCAGTCGGAGTGAAAGGATTGAAAAATGAATAAATTTGAGAAAGAGAGAATTAGATCAAATCTAGTGTTTATGGAAAAACATTTGATTTTGGATGATGATTTTCTCGAGTTATCTCTTAAACGCAGGATATTCTCTTGTCAGGGAACACTTGACAATATAATGAGGAGTGATTCTCCCCCACTGGACTATTGTATGAAAATTTTAAAATGTGATTCAAATGCTTATAGTCAATTTATTGATATATTAATTGGAACAAAGCAGAATCATATTGTGGATATACTTTTGAAAATATTGCCAATGGATTCAATGTAGATGGCTCCCCCCATCATTCGAAAGAGGTAACGTTACAGAGCTACTCCTCTCCCCCATTTCCCTCTCATTGAATTTATGGAGCGAGGATGATCAGTTTCGTTTTAGCTGTGAGTGAGTTGACATCGGAAACCGAAAAATGTTCTATATATGTCCATTGTGCATGTACACTCTTGGCAGTTGGACTCAATGTGAGAATTGTACAGTTATAGATGACTATAGTGAAAAGTGTAAATTATGTAATCCTTGTAAATTACATAGAGGCTATGCAGTACAAATTAAAGGATGTAATTCATGTCTTGAGGAGGTGTGTGACTCTCATCCTAGAGGGCACCTGTACTCCAATTGTCACTATGATAAATGTGATCAGTGGGAGAATACTTACCCCGCTATGATTGGAAAGAATCCCAAACGTGATTTTAGTTTATTTCTACGAGATTGGTATCGTCGTGGATTTAAATTATTCTGGGAAGAGGAATCTGGTTTACGATTCAACTGTTGGGGTAACAAGACAATTTGGTTTCTACGTCATCGTTGTGATGACACTACCTACTATGACTATAAACCAAGTGATTTTTATTTGGCAGTTACCGAATGTGATTCACCATTTGAAAACACTGTATGTGATATTGTTTCAAATAGACAGATTGAAACTCGTGAATTTCATAATATGAATGCGAATAGTATCATTGACTATACAAAGAGATATGACAAGAGTGAAGTTACATTGTACTGTAGAAAATGTGACCCTGACTTTGCAGTCAATCAAGATCAATATACAGTGAATCCAAATGATTTACCAGCATTAGTGGTTCACGACAGTTGCCTATACATCGAAGATGAAGAAATCTAAAGTGAAGATTTAAAGACATTGTTGTATATATATGCATTTTATTAATAAACAAATTCACAAACATTTTTTAAGCACTTTACTCTTAGGGCACTGAAATCCATACTATATAGGTCTGAGAGGATATTTTCCACTAGAAAGTCATTCAGACGTGGATTGTCAACATAAATGTGGAGAAACTGCTTGTAAGTATAGCCGCGACATCGGAACACAAAATATAGTAGTGCATGGAAGCCGCAGCTTTTAGTCGTTAGATCCTGAACCCTCTTCCGATTTTGAATAATAGTTTTCCCACAGCTCTCAATATAGTTGCTGATGTGGGGTGTGTAGAATGTATAGGGTAGACCAAGAGGATCAAAAATTCAATCGTCTTCATTGTTTGAAAGATGCACAGCCAATGACCCGTCAGCACAGTCGACGGACTGCTATTAACAATAATCAAGGTACGAGTCAACTCGTATTGTTGACACTTTGAATTTTTCCAAGAAAGTCCGAGGGCAGACAATAGGATTTGTACTGGGACATGTAGGGGTCCATATTAAATACATTGATTATTTGACCGGTGTTCATGGTGCTAAGTCTAGTAGAACACTGCCTTCGGGAGTGATTTCCCAATAGGTTTCATATTGATTTAGTGAGATTAGTGCAATACTCTCAGCCAATGGGTCGGCAAATGTACACTCTAAACGCACAGTCCCCGTACGTACTATACTCATATCCTGTGTAGCTGACAAATCCAGTACAATGATACCATGTGTTTTAGCAAACATATCTTCGGTTATACCATTTTCAAATAGTTGAGAGTCATGATCTAGGGTTTGCATGGTCAACTCGTACAATGTTCTATAGGATTGATCAAAAGATAGATTGTAGAGTGGGATGCCGTTTACTTTGCACACAAGAGATGAAAGTCCAAACATCTCGAATTTATGTGGGCATTCAGTCCATGATCCTATTGCACTGGCGCTTTTTACAAATGCCAAAGCAAGTTTTGACGGAATTTCACCATTGATAAAGGATGAATCGGTGAAGGTGCGTGAGCCCATTGCAATATGACGCTGATTGGTGATTGTATGAGGAACAAGTAGTTTAATATTATTCCATTGGCTCTCAGTTTTTCCACGGCCAAAGCAACAGAACTCATGACCTGTTGTTTGCGTACATGAAGTATTGCCGAGGTGAGGGAGAGACTTACATCAGGATTGGCAGCAAGTTCCTTTCTCAATATGAAATTGGAGGGTTCAAGCGTTAGTTTTATATCCACTTTAACATTGGGCGGCAGCCATTGGGGTATATTAAATATTTCATGATATATTTTTCCAACTAGATGTAATTCACTAGTTGTAGCATTTTTAAGTGCATCTGTACTATCAGTATTAGTAATATATTCATATCCATTGGAGGTGCCTCTCAATTCCTTGTATGACTTGGGTGTCATCAGCATGAATTGCATATAGCTTGTATAATTTGAGAGATTGTTGCTTGTGCTCACCAGCGTGCCATTGATGTAGACACTAATTTGACGAAATAAATTATGTAATATACAATTTTCATAGGATATTCCATCGGCCCGAATTGGCATTGTATTATCGGATTTCCGGACTTTCATTTGCAAATCTATAAATGTTGAAGACATGTCCATAAAGTAGTCTTCATTGGAATAAATTTGAAAGTGGATATTATCGGAGAGGGGTTGTTGTGGATAAAATTGTTCATAGTATCCATGCTTGACACTCACATCAACATTTTCAGCATTGAATAGATTCAATGAGGCGGTGATTGAAGGTTGAGAATCCTTATGCGGTAGGTAGGACATTTTAGGAGAAGAAATCTAGTTTCGATCTAACAATTTTCTTCCTGGGACTTCTTCTTCTGTTTACAGCACGTGTCGGCTTTTTCCTTCTTTTCTTTGACAAGAGGGATGATGTCTTTCGTTTCCGACCTGAGTGGAGACTGATGAGTGATGCATTGTTTCTTGACCTTTTTAAGCCTTTACCATTTTGTTTTAATCTCTCGCCAAGGGTTCGCGCACTGGACCTAAGATTTTCCGAAGCACTTTTTTTAAAATCCTTGCCAGAGCCCCAATCGTATAGTGTAGAGGATGCAAAATCTGTCGCAGCCGGTACAAGATATTTTCTAGCCAGTGGTAGTGAAGAGCGAAACAGCTTAGCAAACCAACTGCCAAGACCGTAGCCAGACATTGACGAGCGACCTTTGTAGTGACGTCCATTCCATTGCCCTGTTGTCTTGGGCCAAGAGTATTAACATAGCAGTCAATATCAGGACAAGTGAATACCACTTTTTTATTAGACATCTTGCTTTTGAACGATGGGTCGAAAATGGCATGTAATCACAGCCAAACCTTTTGAAATTGCTATGGGATCGCCCAATTCGGTTCTTAGTGTTAACTGACAGAGTTCCAAATAGGAAGTGTTTACGGGAATATACTGAAGATGCTTTATATTGTAGTGGTGAATATGTTCTTGATTGGTTTTTCGTTCAAGAACTCGTAGGAGGGGGACATTTGAATTACCAACCCGAGATGTTTCCACAAATGAAGCGTAGAGAAATATACAGGTGTCTGTGGAGAAGGCAGGCGGATAGTCAGCAAAAATGAAATTAGTGTTTCCGGCACTTTTACCATTGATTATATTGAGCTTAAAGCCAAGAACATCCTTTAGATTATCGTTGAGAATAACCTTTTCACTGGCAATAGGTGAACTAATGTAGATCTTACCCTCCTCCTTTGAATAGTTGAAATGAAAAGCTCCTTTTTTACGAGCGGAAATTCTTTTATTAATGGAACGACATAAATCATTCATACAGGTGAGTTCCTCGTAGGGTAATTCAATGTATGGATAATTCATCCAATTGATTTTTTGAATTTGTTCTTGATCACTTGAGGATGGTGGAGGCGGCCAATCATAGGGTCTAATTTTTATATCATATTTACGATCTTTTCTCAGGATGACGTAGGTATTTTTGAAAATACAGTCGACAAGAGCCACTTCATACTTTCTATTGTCGTCGAATTTGATGGTGGGGGAGAGTTTCGTCCAAAAATCACTTGTTCTATTCAAGTCATTGTAGAGAGGATCGGAAACGTTGGACATGAAAGTCACATAGAAATCATTGGGCATTGTTAATATCTTCAGCACTGACCCAAGAATCAAAATCTGAGTTGTATCCTAGCCAGCGAACAAACAACTGTCTCTTGCCATGGTGTGTACGACTCTTTAATATCTTTTCAATTTGATAAATTTCACTAGTGTTTCTAACTTTTTGCAGTTCATATTCATAAAAACCGCCGAGAATCTCGTCATCTTTGGTGTCTCGCAGTCGATATGTCGTGGGCTCGGTGTCCAGGATTTTGGACACTTTAAAAAGTTCAGTGCTCCATAAATAATTCCCTTTTTCAAAAATATTGCTGGTTCTATTAATTCGAACAGTATCACCAACATTGAATTTCTTCTTCACATTTTTTTTCTCTTTTTCACCATTGGAGTATTGCTTTAGAAAAGCATCAAATGTATTTTCATTGTAGTGAACATCCCGAGGGCTTGAGTTGGACAGAGATCGATGGGGTCGATGGTTGTATATCTGCATGATTTTATCTAAATCATGAATAAAAGCCGATGTATTTTTCAGGGTACAATATCTTGAAATTAATAGACGAATCGTTCTTATTAATCGTTCAGCCAATGCAGCCTTTATCGGGCTGTGACTATGATAAAGTGTTGTATTATATTTCAAAAGAACCTTTTGCACATGGGGATTAACAAATTCACTGCCACGATCCGATTGAATTTTTCTATATGAATCCTGTTCTAGAATACTTTCAATGGCCCGAGCAACTTCAACACCTCTCTTTGATCGCAGTGGAATGGCATAGGCATAGCGACTAAAGACACTGATTGCCACCAGAATATATTTGTAGGGCGCATTGTGACGCTGTTGAATTGCGTCTAAAGTTAAAAGATCCGTTTGCATTATATGCAGAGGGAAAAAGGCTTTAGTTTGTCGATATTGTTTGCTGCGAAGCCTGTGATTCCGATGCAGTGTGTAACTCGGTTCATTCTCTAGATACTCTTTTGCTTTTTTCAATGTGGTGGTGGTGGTGCCGGAGACAGCTTTAGAAAGCGTTTTGGGAGAACTTAAACTTCCCGCTTCACCAATATTTTCATAGACACCTTTCAGAACTTCATCCATTTTGAGCGTAAACATGTAGTGTAATGTCCACTCCCCTTTTGCACACTGGAGGGTGAATCAATTCGTCTTCGCTTTTGACTAGCAGCCACAGTTGTTGTAAAATCAGTGGCGCTGATAGTATTTTCAAATACTGAATCTTCTTCTTCTTTTTTAAATGATGTTGGTGTTGGAGGAGGACTATATTCTCTTAGTTTCTTTAGAATTTGCTTATTGCCAATAAGACTTTTGGGAAAGTTTGATACACACAGAAAGGTGTATAGATTATTGTCAAAGGATAAAAGTCCTTTACGGTTCGTCACCATATCACAAATTAAATCAACTAGATTATAACTTTTTCCCTGAATTATAATTCGTTTCCCTGTGCTATCGACTTGAACTTGATGTTCATCAGCAGTTTCCAACATGAGATAAGATAATACTCTTTTACTCTGTTCTCGATAGGTCACTGGCAATAGGTTTCCAATTTTTGATACAATTGAATTCAATTCCTTCTCCTTTGATTGTGCAGAATCATGAGGAGATGTTTCCTGTTTAGAGGGATCAGTGGCGGCGGCGGCGGCGGCGACGGTAGGTCTCTCACGATAAGGTTTATGTTTGTCCACACGTCGCAATGCATCTTGAAGTAAAAGCAGTTTTTTGTCATCGGCAATATTCTCATCATTAATGAATTTGCTTAGATTGTCTTCAAAATGTTCGACGGGCGAGAGGACAAGTTCAAATGGTGTCAATTTATAGGGTTTAGCCATTCTCTAGAGAAAACTGTTTACAAGTCCTGCAATTATTGGCAGTAAAAGTGTGAAAAAGCTACCACCTGCTTGAAGGAGCCGTTTTCTTTTAAATTTTTTCCCTTGTTTTTACAAGCCAAGGCGCGTACAGTGGAACGATGTTGCTTTGTCTGTTGTCTAACACCTTCTGGCAGTTGAACATTGCCCTCAGTTAAATTTAAACAAAGTTCAGATATTAGATTAATGAAATCATTGTCAACACCATGTTTGAGTATGGCCTTCCTAAGCAATGGTTTTGAAGTGCTTAAAACGGAAAATAAATGCCGTTGTTCGTGTAGTTTCTTCAGTGTCATAATGGCAACTAATAGCCTTTTCTACTGTTCACCGGAAGATATACTGTAATTTCATTGTCGAAAATGTCGGTGACTACACGTAGATCCTCGGGCGTGCTCTGATTAAGATCCAGCAAAATGTAACCGTAGGGCTTGCTAGTCGCCTGAGTGTACGCTGACAACAGAAATTTAGGGGCGCCGGGGTATATCTGCTTATTGAGAGTTATGAGTGAGCTAGAATCACGAACAACTCGATAGATAATATAGACGGTGCAATTCAAAGCAAGAGTTCGCATACATTTGCTCTGATGAAACAGATTGTGTAGAACTAGGGTTATGGAAATGTGTTCATGGTGGGAGCGAACGGTGAACAGTTGTAGCATTTCCTGTGAGAACTGTTCAATGGATTCAGCCAAATCATCAATAATCAACCACGAGTTCGATTCAATACTATTGAAAACATCAAGTCCCCGTATGAATTGTATTGGTATGGTTGTGGCAATAGCTTTTATTTTATCATAGGACTCCTGCCAAATACTATAGCAATAGTAGATTTTTTTCGGCTTTTCCAAAAACATTTTATCGCAATTTTGAATTATTTTAGCTAAAAGTGTTGTTTTCCCCGACATTGAGGGACCACACAGAAACGATCTGAAGGGTGTTTTAAATTGATACATGCTGTTGACAACAGTCGGACTACAACTAACTGTAAATCATACGTGTCCAATGAATAAGTAGTAGCAATAATTTTCCCCATAGATCTATCTATTCAAGAACAACAACAAAAAAAACAATATTTCATGACAGCATTTATTTCGGCACTGCATGAAAACAAATATTTGTTCAACATGAACTGCAACGATAAAAATAACACTTGTTCAACAAGAACAGTTGACAAAATTTCATGGTCAACATGAAAACTCTATTTGTTCAACATGAACTGCAATGATAACACTATACACAATAAAAAAACACTTTTGTCCATCATCAGCACTTATTGTCTTTAAAAAAAAGAAAAAAAACACTTTTCTGTACAACACTTTTCTGACCATCAACAGCACTTATTGTCTTTAAACACATTTCTGTACAAAAAAAAACACTTTTCTATACAACAACAACAAAAAAAAACAGAAAACACTTGAAAATCACGGGATAGCACAGTTGAACATTACAGTGAATTTAAAGGTGGGATCCCCCCCCACCCCCAGGGCCGCGGGGCCGAAGGCCGGCCGGCCGCGGGCGGGACCCCCCCCCCCCCCCCGGGAGCCGGCCTCGGGAAGGGCCCCCCCCCCCGGGAGCAGCGGTGGAAAAAACACTACAATAGTTGTCCGGTCACTGCGGCAGGTTAGGTTAAGGTTGGGTTAGTGGTGGTGGTTAGATCGAGTTAGATGAGGTTGAGTTAAGGTGGTTAGATTGGGTTAGATGAGGTTGAGTTAAGGTGGTTAGATTGGGTTAGTTAATTTATGAACAGGTTGGGTGGTGGTTAGTGGTTAGTTGGGTTAGTTCAGGTTAGGTTAATTTATCCAGACCAAGTTGATTGCGATAGTCTATGCATTCAACTCGGTCTGAAATACGGTAGTGGCCATGAGGTAGGACACTCACACCATTCTCGAGCACATAGACTTTGTCGGATATACACGACATTGCATTCTTTTCCACTCTCACAGTATAATTTCTATACTGTAGAGAGCGAATTGCAAGCACTTGTGCTCTCGGCACTAGGCTACTTTCTACACAGTCTCTGTACACGCTCATGTTGAAATTGCTCTTTACAAAATGTGTAGGCACCCCTTTACACGCCTTCTTTTCATCCCCACTATGAGTTTCAACGCAATAAACTTTGGGGCCCGGGAACACCCCCCTGGATATCAAATCACTCCCCGTCTCTGATTTTAACATTAATAGTTGGTTGGGGGCTTGACGTTTCACCAACTCGGGGTAGAGTGATGGATTCCAGTTGGTGAAATCCATCCGCGAGCTGATGTGTTCCCCCTTTTCTAAATCACCCAATAAATCTTCAGTCCCATTTACCTTTAACAGCAGAGAATCTGTATCCCCATAGTAAACTTGAACCTCCCCCTCCCGTGGCCATTGCACCTTGCACACATTGTAAAAGAACGACAACATGAGCTTTTTTGAAATTTCCAGTACTGAACTGCCGCCTGCTATATTCTTGTTCAGTACCACATTTCGCTTTCGCCTGTGTAGAAGAACCATGCCAGTCTCTATGCTCGTGAACGATGTAAAATTGGGGTCGGCAATAATTCGTGCACACTCTAGAGGGTCAGTCACGACGTCGCAGCGAGATCTATTACGTACGCTTTCACACATTTTGCCAAACGCTGAATTAAGAATGAGCTTATACATTTCCTTCTCCACCTTTGAATTTGCCCTAGAGCGTTTATCGACAAAGGTGTCGATAAACGTTTTCAAATATGGTCGCTGATTGAACTGCAGGACCCTGTGTATTTTGGTGATCTTGAAACCATTGTTCACCATCCAGTGCAAAAGCACATGGTGAACAACGATATTCTCCTTAGGGTCCAAATCAGCAATCAGTTTCTGTTTGGAGGGAGTCCAGTGCATCCCCATATCCTCAACCAATGAACGATTGTAGGGGCTCAGAGAGTCCCTGCTCACGGGCGGATTGATACAGGGAAAGACAAAATCTTTGACGGAGTCGTGAAGCGCCAGCAGAATGTGACCGTCAACTTCAAAGAACCATCCTTGTGGCCCATTGTCCTCGACGGTGGTAATGTCGGGGAACTCACAAGGATTCTCAAGCCATTGATAGTTCCCACACGGCAAAGAGTAGTGAGACATTGCCGAGGGGTACAATGAGTTCATGTCCAAGAACACTGCATTTGACTTTACACCGGTGCTTTGTCCGCTCGGATCGGTTGATAAGACGCGGTCCCCATGAAAAACATACCCTCCCCTCATTGAACGCTCTACAAAAAGGTGTTGATCTACATCGGTGATTAGGCCTATTTCCTCCCTGCTAATTTTTAAAATTAAATCCATCACTAAATGGGGTGTGGAAAAATAATATCCTATATCTAACCCGAACTCTGAATAGATTTGGTCTGTGTTCTTACAGACTATATCCAACAGAGTTAGAACGTCACTGGCCAAGTACAGTCTACAATAATCCCAACCATTTTTACAATCCCCCTTGGACCACACCTTCTTGGCAAACTCATACTCCTCGGCTGTACATTCACTGTTGGTCAGTGAATTGTAAAAAGCTTCAATTGGAGGTAGTTTCACCTCACTTAAGTGAGCGCCAGAACAGTAATAGTCGTATGCGTATATACCTTTGCAGGTCAACAGGTCATACATTTCACCGTCTGGAAAGTGCTTTTTAAGCAAGGGAAAGCTATCAAAATTGTCACTTTTTTGCACTTGAATCAATTGACTCAATGCCTTGGGAAAAAAACTAAAGGAATCTAAAAACCTGATTTTATTCCAGCACGTATGCCCATTATCAGCTGCCTGCAATTTCAGTTCGAGAAGCAACAACTTCTCAGCCGATTTGGGGATAATGTTATAGGTAAATGAACTATTTACCCATGGACTATCTACTCCCCTTCCCTCCCTATGCATACGTGCCAGTGCCGGTAAAATAAATTTTAAGTCATAATTAGAGTTGTGAATAAAAACAGGGATAAAAAACTGCTGGCTAACATTTAAATTACACGATTGATGCGCAACCCCCCTAAAATTACTACCCCCCGAGGATATTTCCTGCCACAAGTGATTATGATCTCTGACTTTCCCCCTCCCACCGGCCCCTCTTTTCCCTTTAGTCCCCTTATCCCCCTCTACAAACTCTCCCTTACAAACCCAACATATTTTTTGATTTTTAATCGCGAGACGATCCTCTGCAGACAACACCATTGGATAATGGGTATTTCTCAAACGAGAAATAGCACCATTAGCCGTGCCAATTAGTTTAGTCAGTGCCTTGACCATGCACTCGTTCTCATCCAATGTTTCTACTATTTCTAACAACCGCATGGTGTTAGAACTGTCTCTTTGCGCGTGAGCATAGGACACTGCAATAGCCTGATTTTCTTTGACTCGGTTTGGAAATTGAGGATCGTTCACCTCCACCAGCTTAGCTTCACAGTCCAAAGATATTTTGTTGCACTGGAGAAGTGTGTTCTGGAAATTTTTGAAACGTAAAATAGCCCTATCCCCTGAAACCGTTTCCACTCTCTGGTAGCCATGCTGTCTACAATGCTTCATATGATCCCGTAGTTTTATATCACTACGGAATTGTGACAAGCATGTTGGACAGTAGAAACGTACCCCCTTTGCTTACCACCCCCCAGAACTCTACTAATGTCGGTAATCGGATTAAAATGGCCAATTGAATTGGCAAGGTCACTAGGTGGTGTGTATAACAACCAAACCCAGTGTCTGACCAAATCAATTGACGGGCCCCTTAGAGGGAAGACCACCCCCTTCTTTTTTAAACGAATCCCATCTTCAAATTCAGTTTCATACTGAACCACAGTAACGCCGATATTTAAGTGGGCATTAGCCCTTTCAAAAATGTCAATAGATCGAAGCGTTACTGGGTATTTCCCCTCTAAACAAGAAAAATATACAATGGGGAAATCGGACCCGTCCTTCCCATGTACAGCCCAATTGTCTAAATTCGTCTTGGTAGCGTCACGTGCTAGAGGCTCGAATGCTGATATGAGGAAAGCATATCTGAAACACATTTGACCTGTTTCAAAACAAATCCGCTGGACACCTTGACAACCTACTAGATCTGGATTACAATTTAAAACTATATCCCTTTCCCAACCCCCTCTTAAAATAAAATCTTTCTTAAATTTACAAATATTAACACTTAAATTTTCAACAAAAAGAACTAGAGATCCACTCCAATTTTCGTTAAAGTTCTCAAGATGCGTTATAATTTGATCTACCCAATCCATGAAAACACCCTCAAAATTTTCCAAATTCGAATAAACCAAACGCATCTCGGAATGTATATAATGATAATAAACTTCGCTTTTCCCCTCATTTAAATAGAACACTTTTAAAACAATAGAAACCTTAATTGAATCCCTCCCCCACAACTGAATTTGGTTCTCCAGAAGTGCACGAATTTTATATACATAGGCATGCACAATTTCTACAGGGTCAAAAACAAAATTTCCCCCCATAAGTGTATTAAAAGGATCCCCAAACGTCGCAGTGTAAACAACTATTGCATTTAAAATTCTGTTGGTCAATTGAAAATCGGGAAAAGTTGTATCCCCCTCCCCCTCTTGTATATTACCCCCTCCCCCAAGTTGTTCAACAATATTCGGGCTATGTTCCACTTCAGTTGTTTGAAGTGGACTCGTTAGGGTATCGGAGGCTGGAGGAGGAGGGTTCCCAGTGAAATCCTCTAAAATTTGTAAAGTGTTCGGGCTCAAGTCCGCCTGCTCAACTGTGCTAGCTTCTACATTGAAAATAAAATTATTTAAAAAATCATCAATATTAGATGGTACATCAATGGAATTAATAATACCGTGCCAGTCACTGATGGCTGAATTGTCCTGAAACTCCATTGCCTCTTCCTCCTCTTCTTCACTCGATGGTGAGTAGGGGACCAATGCACCAACCTATAAATGAAAAATAGCTTATTTTCAAAGTGTTCAAATCATCCCTACTGTTAAAATTTGGATTATTGCTTAATAACATTTGGTTAATTCAACTGAAAGTTCCAACTTAAGATAATCTAAGATATGACATAGAAGGCGGCAATTTGTTCGTTTATTTTCAGTGTTCAAATTTTTTTTTTTTTGCGGCGCTTTTCGGGCCCACAGCGCATCCTGTGGCGCTTTCCTGACCCGTGGTGCATCTTTGCAGCGCATCCCTGCGGCGCTTCTCGGGCCCGCAGCGCTTCCTGCGGCGCTTCTCGGGCCCGCAGCGCTTCCCATAGCGCTTCTCGGGCCCGCAGCGCTTCCCACAGCGCTTCTCGGGCCCGCGGCATATCTTATATTAGTATAAGATATTTACAGTCTAAAACGTCGCATGACATAGAAGGCGGCAATTTGATATTGTTCAAACAATCCCTCCAAATAAAATTTCATATTAATACTCTTTATCTGCTCTGGGAAAAAAAAAAAAAAACAAAATCATGATTTGAAAAGGATAGCCATCTCCTCTCATGATACACAACTCATTCAGATATAAAGTTTTTTTTTTATAATATTTGTAGAGGCAAGGTGAACCATTCGCTAATAAAGCAATTTATAATGCAATGGATTTTGCTACTTATTATGAGCGGGATATAGAGCAATTTTTTTTTTTGGCTTCACTAATCTAATTTAGCAAAGGGTGAATGCATGCACTTGACATGATTCAAAAGGGAGAACATTATATTTCCTTTGGGGAGAAAAAATCTTTCAATATCCCGCATAGATATACTTTTACACAGTGTTCGAAAATGGTGCATGTAGAAAAGGCCTAAAAAAGTTGGAAGAAATTGATAGATATTTCTATATGATAGGTAGGAAAAAATGCTTACATTTGCAAAATCCGTCTGGACTTGGATGTCGGATGGATCTGAAATAGCATGCTGGAGGGTAACCTCCTGACCTAGCGTTGATGGGGCAGCTATTAGAGGTCCAAGGAGAGCGGATGTGCTAGCGATGTCACATTCCAATACGGTTTGGGTAGGCATCACTTGTTTAGGAGGCTTCGGCCAGCTACCATATTGCATGACAGTAGCCTTCGCAGGGCCCGCATTATTAACCCTTGCTCTCTTACTGGGTGGTGGCGACGGGCATTCTTCACAATTCGCCTTAAAAAGAAGAGAAAAAATTAGTTTCAAAATAATTCGCCCCCTCTTTTTTAAAAGAAGGAAAATTAGTATCATCATCCATATAATTTTGTCTAGAAAAGCATTTATCTCTTTTCAGTAAAGCAGAAAGTAAAAATTTCGCGAGAAATATATTAGGCTTAGAAATCAAACGTTTTTATTAGACAATCAGTAGTCTATAGCCATAGGATAGGAATCACTGTTTCTATTTTTACCATTTAGAAAAATATTAAATGTCCCAGTCTATAGACTTTAAATTAGATCGATAACCCAGCGGCCTATAGACCTAAATTTGCAAACATAGGTTAAAATGCTATTCAATTTACACATAATATAAGCTTCATGCAACTCCCAAAGACTTTTCTATCCCTGCACAGTTTGTTTTCCTTTTACAATGATGGCGGTAGAATTGAGACATTGCCCCCTCCCTTTTACATAATTTACTTACAACGAAGCTGTTAGAAGCGAGACATTACCCCCCCCCCCCTCCTTCACCAATGTCCTAAATATATTGTTAGACCTTAATTTGAAAATAATCTGTTTCACTTCTCCAAAATAGAGCATTACGTCTGTGCTTAATTATTGCATCATAGTGTTTTAATTCTGACGGAAGAACAGTTCCATTGACTTTGGCCGCTGCGTTCGTAAACACAGAGGGAAAAGGGTGATAGCTAATTTTAACCTCGCACTGGAGATTGTGTCAAAACAGAGCGGCATTTTCATTAAAAATTGACAGAAGTCAGTAGACACTTTAAATCACAATAGAGAAAGGCTAAAATTTAACGAAAAGATTATTATTTCCATTTGCAAGAATTTGGTTGTAAAACAGTGAGGGGGGGGGGGGTAGGTTTCGAGGATAAAAAGAATATATTTACGTTTTCCATCAAGTATAAAGATTGTATAGTGATGTTTGTATTGTATGGGGGGGGATTTACCTGAATATACTAGAGGGTGAGCAAGGAAAATAATTTTATTTGAAAATGAAAAACAGGAATTTAACGAAAAGATAATTATTTCCATTTGCGAGAATTTGGCTGTAAAACAGTGAGGGGGGCAGGTGTTAGGTTTTGAGGGTAAAAAGAACATATTTACGTTTTCCTAGTGAGTATAAAGATTGTAAAGTGATGTTTGTATTGTATGGGGGGGGATTTACCTGAATATACTGGAGGGTAACCATGGAAAACAATTTTATTTTGAAAATAAAAAATGAAAATGTACTCACATTGCTAATTGTGGCTGCCAAGGCTTCAAGTTCATCAATAACATTCATTGTTGCTTCAATTGTGTCACAATACTTTCTGATAATTTAATCACATTGCATGCCCGTTATATACGAAATCTCAAGGGTGAATTGTTATGTAACGGGGGGAAAACCATTCGTAACCAGCTCTCTGATTGGCTGAGAAGGAGGATGTATCCCACTCGCTGATTGGCTGAGAAGGATGCATGTACTTCCGGTTTCCTATTCCAGGACACCTTGACATTCATCCCTAGCATGCACTTGTCCAAAACAACAATAATAAATAAATCCCTCAGGCCTAAAGATTAAAGAAACCATAATGTTTCTTAATTCCCCCTTCGTGAATCAATAATTTCCCCGCCGATTATGTAAATCAAGTTCTCAGGTTAGGTTCACCTAAAGATCAAAGAAACCATAATGTTTCTTAATTCCCCCTTCGTGAATCAATAATTTCCCCTAGCGATTATGTAAATCAAGTTCTCAGGTTAGGTTCGCCTAAAGATCAAAGAAACCATAATGTTTCTTAATTCCCCCTTCATGAATCAATAATTTCCCCGCCGGTTATGTAAATCAAGTTCTCAGGTTAGGTTCGCCTAAAGATCAAAGAAACAATAATGTTTCTTAATTCCCCCTTCGTGAATCAATAATTTCCCCGCCGATTATGTAAATCAAGTTCTCAGGTTAGGTTCACCTAACAATCTCATAACATTCGCGTCGAGCATGTCCATTCTCACTGACAACGAACAGACATAAATCATCCATAACCATCCATGAAAAACATCATATAAATCGACCAACACACATAACCATCCATGAAAACAGACATAAATGTGAGAAAGTTCCTGTTTTTTCATTCTCACTGACAAAAACCATAAAACATCCATAATTTGATGTTGACAACCATGAAAAACATCAAATAAATTGACCAACACACATAACCGTCCAAGAAACATCCATAAAAGCGAGAAAATTCCTGGTTTTTCAAGTGAGAAAAATTCTGTTTTTTCATTCTCACTGACAAAACCATAAACCACGTGGTCCTGTTCGGAGTAGAACCCCCCTTTCTACTTCTATATAGTATAGAAGGCTCTAAAATAGCCTTCTAATTTTTGTGGTTTAAACTTAAAACAAGGGATTTATATCCCCCCACCCCATCTTGAAAAACGGTTCTGCAGTATAATAAAAACGGACCAAGCCAAGAAATCCCAATAAATGTGTTTCTAAAATGATATTTTATTATTTTATTTAACCAAAATAATTGTTACTATTTCTGATTCAGCTACAAATCGCAGTTTTTTTCACGTTTTTTTTTTCAAAGCATGTTTTTAAAGTTTTGGCTACTATTTTTCATGGTTCATTTTTTACTAGGTTGCAGTTTTTAGTATCTCTGCTGTCAGGGGTAGTTAAGTTTATGAGGTCTTCGTGCATACTTTCTATTTTACAAATAAGAATAACAATAAGGTTTTTAATTGAAAACAAAGAGTCAACATTGACATTAAGATGAACAGAAATTTTTTCTGCATATGAGGGGGTTGCCTTCTGTCAAACTCCCCCTTCCCTAAGCAAGTACCCATATGGATGTAATATTTTATGACGCTCTCTAAGCGTTTCATAGGCAGCGCGCTAGCGCTGCCTAAGTAAAGAACGATGTGGGCTCAATGTGTTGTTTTTTTTGTTTTTTTTTCTTCATACCCGGGCACTTCGTATCGAAGGAGTTGTCGTAGAAACTTCGAAAAGGGCTCATTCAATTGGAAATTGGAGCGGCTAGTGCCCTTTTTTAATATTCAAAAGTGATTGGAGGGCAACTAGCCCCCAAATCCCCCCCTCCACGCCATCGTTCCCCCAAACACATCCAATCAAAATTTTGAGATAGCCATTTTCTTCAGCGTAGTTGATTTCCAGATTGAAAATATGTTTTTGAGGAGGAAACTCCCCACAACCCTCGGGGAAAGGGTTTTAAACTATGCCCTGGGGACATGTAAGGTTTTATAGAAGGCGTTGTCGTAGAAACTTCAAAAAGGCTCATTCGATTGGAAATTCAAAGTTCTAGTGCCCTTTTTAATAGTCGAAAGTGATTGGAGGGCAACTATCCCCCCCCCACGCCTATCATTCCCCCAAACACATCCAATCAAAATTTTGAGATAGCCATTTTGTTCAACGTAGTTGATTTAAAAATAGAAAATATGTTTTTGAGGAGGACACTCCCCTACAACCTTTGGGGCAAGGATTTTAAGTTATGCCCTGGGGTATATAAGGGTTTTATAGAAGGCGTTGTCGTAGAAACTTCATAAAAGGCTCATTCGATTGGAAATTGAAAGGGCTAGTGCCTTTTAAAATAGTCGAAAGTGATTGGAGGGCAACTAGCCCCCCCCACGCCCATCATTCCCCCAAACACATCCAATCAAAATTTTGAGATAGCCATTTTGTTCTGCGTAGTTGATTTCCAGATAGAAAATATATTTTTGAGGACGACACTCCCCCACAACCCTTGGGGCAAGGGTTGTAAGTTATGCCCTGGGGGCATATAAGGTTTTTATAGAAGGCGTTGTCGTAGAAACTTCAAAAAAGCCTTATTCGATTTTAAATTCAAAGGGCTAGTGCCCTTTTTAATAGTTGAAAGTGATTGGAGGGCAACTAACCGCCCTCTCACGCCCACCTTTTCCCCAAGCACATCTAATCAAAACTTTGAGATAGCCATTTTATTCAACGTAGTTTTAAGTTCTGTAAATTAGGTCTTTGAGGATGACAGCCCCCTCACAGCCATCAGGACAAGGGCTGTAAGTTATGCCCTGGGGTCATATAAAGTTTTTATAGAATGCATTGTCGTAGAAACTTAAAAAAGGGCTCATTCGATTAGTTATTGAAATGGCTAGGGCCCTTTTTAATAGTCGAAAGTGATTGGAAGGCAATTAACACCCCTTCCACGCCCACCATTTCCCTAAACAAATCCAATCAAAATTTTGAGATAGCCCTTTTGTTC
Organism: Artemia sinica; assembly: GCA_027921565.1. Lineage (NCBI taxonomy): Eukaryota > Metazoa > Arthropoda > Branchiopoda > Anostraca > Artemiidae > Artemia > Artemia sinica. Next base: position 10,544,647 of record CM051264.1, on the reverse strand, counting down.
CACGCAGTTAAAGTTCTGGAAATTATACCTTTGAGAAGGGCACTTCCCCCAGAGTCTTCAGGGCAAGGGTTATAAGTTATGCCCTGGGGACATATAAGTTTTTATTGAAATTTTTGTCGTAAAAACTTGAAAAAGGGCCCATTCGATTTGAAATTCAAAGGTCTAGTGCCCTTTTTAATAGTCAAAACTGATTTGAGGGCAACTAACCCCCCTCTCTCGCCCACCTTTTCCCAAAGCACATCCAATCGAAATTTTTAGATAGCCATTTTCTTCAGTATGTGGATTTCCAGATAGAAATAATGTTTTTGTGGAGGACACTTCCCCACAGCCCTCAGGGCAAGGGTTTTAAGTTATGCCCTTGGGGCATATAAGGTTTTTATAGAACGTGTCGTCGTAGAAACTTCAAAAGGGCTCATATCGATTGGAAATGGAAATGGCTAGGGCCCTATTTAATAGTCGAAAGTGATTGGAAGGCAATTAACACCCCTTCCACGCCCACCATTTCCCTACACATATCCAATCAAAATTTTTAGATAGCCGTTTTGTTCCACGCAGTTTAAAGTTCAGGAAATTATACCTTTGAGCAGGACACTATAAGGGGGCATATAAGGTTTTTGTTGAAATCTTTGTCGTAGAAACTTAAAAAAGAGATCATTTGATTAGAAACTCAAAGGGCTAGTGCCCTTTTTAATAGTCGAAAGTGATTTGAGGGCAACTAACCCCCCTCTCACGCCCTCCTTTTCCCCAAACACACCCGATCAAAATTTTTTATAGCCATTTTATTCAACATAGGTGAAATTTTGGAAATTATGCCTTTAAGGATGACAACCCATCCCCCCCCAACAACCCTCATGAAAAGGACTGTAAGTTATGCCCTGGGAATAAGTAAGGTTTTTCTAGAAATCGATGTTGTAAAAACATCAAAAAGGGCTCATTCAATTGAAAATTGAAAGGGCTAGTGCCCTTTTAATAGTCGAAAGTGATTGAAGGGCAACTAGTTATGCCCTGGGGGCATATAAGGTTTATATAGAAAGTATTTGCTGAAATTTCGAAAGGGGGTCATTTGATTGGAAATTGAAATTGCCGTTTTTAATAGACGAAAGTGAGTGGAGAGCAATTAACCCCCATCTCATGCCCACCATTTCCCCAAACTCATTCAATCAAAGTTTAGAGATAGCCATTTTGTTCAACGTAGTTGAAAGTTCTGGAAATTATATATTTAAGGATGACAAACCCCCCAGAGTCCCCAGGACAAAGGTTGTAAGTTATGCCTTGGGGCATATAAGATTTTTAATTATAAAGTTGTCGTAAAAAATTCAAAAGGGGCTTATTCAATTGGAAATTGAGAGTGCAAGTGCCTATTTTAATAGTTGAAAGTGATTGGAGGGCAACTAACCCCCCTCTCACGCCCACCTTTTCCCCAAGCACATCTAATCAAAACTTTGAGATAGCCATTTTATTCAACGTAGTTTTAAGTTCTGTAAATTAGGTCTTTGAGGATGACAGCCCCCTAACAGCCATCAGGACAAGGGCTGTAAGTTATGCCCTGGGGTCATATAAAGTTTTTATAGAATGCATTGTCGTAGAAACTTAAAAAAGGGCTCATTCGATTAGTTATTGAAATGGCTTGTGCCCTTTTTAGTAGTCGAAAGTAATTGAAAAACAATTAACACCCCTTCCACGCCCACCATTTCCCTACACATATCCAATCAAAATTTTTAGATAGCCGTTTTGTTCCACGCAGTTAAAGTTCTGGAAATTATACCTTTGAGAAGGGCACTTCCCCCAGAGTCTTCAGGGCAAGGGTTATAAGTTATGCCCTGGGGACATATAAGTTTTTATTGAAATTTTTGTGGTAAAAACTTGAAAAAGGGCCCATTCGATTTGAAATTCAAAGGTCTAGTGCCCTTTTTAATAGTCAAAACTGATTTGAGGGCAACTAACCCCCCTCTCTCGCCCACCTTTTCCCAAAGCACATCCAATCGAAATTTTTAGATAGCCATTTTCTTCAGTATGTGGATTTCCAGATAGAAATAATGTTTTTGTGGAGGACACTTCCCCACAGCCCTCAGGGCAAGGGTTTTAAGTTATGCCCTTGGGGCATATAAGGTTTTTATAGAACGTGTCGTCGTAGAAACTTCAAAAAGGGCTCATATCGATTGGAAATTGAAATGGCTAGTGCCCTATTTAATAGTCGAAAGTGATTGGAAGGCAATTAACACCCCTTCCACGCCCACCATTTCCCTACACATATCCAATCAAAATTTTTAGATAGCCGTTTTGTTCCACGCAGTTTAAAGTTCAGGAAATTATACCTTTGAGCAGGACACTATAAGGGGGCATATAAGGTTTTTGTTGAAATCTTTGTCGTAGAAACTTAAAAAGAGATCATTCGATTTGAAACTCAAAGGGCTAGTGCCCTTTTTAATAGTCAAAACTGATTTGAGGGCAACTAACCCCCCTCTCATGCCCTCCTTTTCCCCAAACACACCCGATCAAAATTTTTTATAGCCATTTTATTCAACATAGGTGAAATTTTGGAAATTATGTCTTTAAGGATGACAACCCATCCCCCCCAACAACCCTCATTACAAGGACTGTAAATTATGCCCTGGAAATATGTAAGGTTTTTCTAGAAATCGATGTTGTAAAAACATCAAAAAGGGCTCATTCAATTGAAAATTGAAAGGGCTAGTGCCCTTTTAATAGTCAAAAGTGATTGAAGGGCAACTAATCCCCCTCTCACGCCCATCATTTCCCCAAACACATCCAATCAACATTTTGCGATATCCATTTTGTTCAACGTAGTCGAAAGTTCTGGAAATTAGGTCTTTTAGGATGATAACCCCATCAGAGCCCTCAGTTTAAGGGTTGTAAGTTATACCCTGGGGGCATATAAGGTTTATATAGAAAGTATTTGCTGAAATTTCGAAAGGGGGTCATTTGATTGGAAATTGAAATTGCCGTTTTTAATAGACGAAAGTGAGTGGAGAGCAATTAACCCCCCTCTCATGCCCACCATTTTCCCAAACTCATTCAATCAAAGTTTAGAGATAGCCATTTTGTTCAACGTAGTAGAAAGTTCTGGAAATTAGGTCTCTGAGGATGACAAACCCCTCACAGCCCCCAGGACAAGGGTTGTAAGTTATGCCTTGGGGCATATAAGATTTTTAATTATAAAGTTGTCGTAAAAAATTCAAAAGGGGCTTATTCAATTGGAAATTGAGAGTGCAAGTGCCTATTTTAATAGTTGAAAGTGATTGGAGGGTAACTACCCCCCCCATTTCACGCCCACCATTCCCCCAAACACATCCAATCAAAATTTTCAGATAGCCATTTTGTTCAACGTAGTAGAAAGTTCTGGAAATTAGGTCTCTGAGGATGACAAACCCCTCACAGCCCCCAGGACAAGGGTTGTAAGTTATGCCCTGGGGGCATATAAAGTTTTTATAGAACGCGTTGTCGTAGAAACTTCAAAAAGGGCTCATTCGATTAGAAATTGAAATGGCTTGTGCCCTTTTTAGTAGTCGAAAGTAATTGAAAAACAACTAACACCCCTTCCACGCCCACCATTTCCCCAAACACATCCAATCAAAATTTTGAGATAGCCATTTTGTTTAACGTAGTTAAAAGTTCTGGAAATTAGGTCTTAGAGGATGACAACCACCCTCACAGCCCTTAGAGTAAGGGTTGTAATTTAGGCCCTGGGGGCATATAATGTGTTTATAGGAAGTGTTGTCGTAGAAACTCACAAAGGGTTCATTCGATTGGAAATTTAAAGGCCTATTGCCGTTTTTAATAATCGAAAGTGATTGTGAAGTTTTGACATTTTCAGACAGTTCGTGGTAACGAACTGTAAGTAAGGAGCGACCCGGCTCAATGGTAACAAAAACTCTAGAAAACGGCATTTTGATAGAAATAGATACATCTAAAGAATTAGATTTCAATGCTGATTTCAAATATATAAGTTTTATCTAGTTTAGTCCTACCCATCAAATGTTACGCGCCTGAGAAAATTTGGCTGATTTTGAAAAAAGGGAGAAAGACCCCCTAAAAGTTATAGAACCTTAATAAAAATCATACCATCATATTCAGCGTATCAGAGAACCCTTATTAAGAGGTTTCAAGCTCTTATTTACAAAAATGTGGAATTTTGCATTTTTGCCAGAAGAAAGATCACGGGTGCGTGTTTATTTGTTTTCTTTTTGTTTTTTTTTTCTTTTTCCCAGGGGTGATCTTATTTACCCATTGGTCCTAGAATATCGTGGGAGGGCTCATTGGAATGGAAATTAAAAGTTCTAGCGCCCTTTTTAAGTGACCAAAAAAAATGGAGGGCAACTAGGCCCCCTCCCGCGCTAATTTTTTTCCCAAAGTCACCCGATTAAAATTTTGAGATAGCCATTTTGTTCAGCATGTTCGAAAAGATTATAAGTAAGTCTTTTAGGATGACTTAATACCCCGAAGTTCCCGGGGGGAGGGCTGAAAGTTATGAACTTTACCCAATGTTAACATATAGTATTGGTTATTGGGAAGTATACAGACGTTTTCAGGGGAGACTTTTTCTGGTAGGGGGGGGGGGTTTCAGGTGTTATGTGGGAGGATCTTTCCGTGAATGAAGTTTTCATGGGGGAAGGGACATTGCTATGAAGGGGACGCCGGCCTTCCCAGCATTATTTAAAAAAAGATCAGTAATTAAATATAAAAAAAAAACAAGTTTTTCAGCTGCAACAGCAGCAACATCAATACTTTATACGAATAGAAAATATTACATATATGATTGGGTTCACCCCTAGTCAAAACCTCGCTTTTTAAGCCAAAAATTTTTTAGTACTTTCATAAGAGCTATTTATTCTAATTAACGGCCTTTTTGATTAAGCGGTCATTTTTAAAGAATTGGAACAAAACTCGAACTTTAGCTTAAAGAGCAAGGTATTGACTAGGGGGCGAACCCCCTAATATACGTATTAAAAATATATGAATATAGAAGTTCGTTACGTAAGTTAATTCGTAAGTTACGTATATTTATTACTAATTAAAACGTTCGTAAATAAAAGTAAACAAGTTTCGAGAAAGCCATTTAACCAAATAAAAGTAGATTAATATGCAAATTTTGTTTTAATTATCAAACAGTTCGTGGTAACGAACTGTAAGTAAGGAGCGACCCGGCTCAATGGTAACCGAAACTCTAAAAGACGGAATTTTGATACCAATAGATACATCAAAACAATCAGATTTTAATTCTGATTTTAAATATATAAATTTCATCAAGTTTAATCTTACTCATCAAAAGTTACGCGCCTGAGAAAATTTGGCTGATTATCGAAAAAAGGGGTAAAGACCCCCTAAATGCTATAGAACCTTAATGAAAATCACACCATCATATTCAGTGTATCAGAGAACCCAACTGTAGAGGTTTCAAGCTCCTATCTACAAAAATGTAGAATTTTCCATTTTTTGCCAGAAGAAAGATCACGGATGCGTTTGTAGAGTTATACCTCCCTTGAAAGTTATACAATTTGGGCTTAAGAATACATTTCTGAGTCTTGAGCCCACCCCCGCCCCACACACACTAAAATAATGACAAATTTACCCTCCTTCTTATGGCGGAAATTCAATACTAACCGAAACTCTAAAAACCGGAATCTTTATGCTAATACATATATCAAAAGAATCGGCTTATTATGCTGATTTCAAATATGTAAATTTCATTAAGTTTAGTTTTACCCATTAAAAGCTACTGAGAAAATTTGACGGATTTTTGAAAAAAGGGGGAAACCACCCTAAAAGTCACATAATCTTAATTAAAGTCATGCCATCAGATTCTGCGTATCAGAAAACGAAGATGCTTGAAGCTCCTAGAAGTTTGAAGCTCCTATCCGCAAAAATATGAAACTTTGTATTTTTTGCCAGAAGAAAGATCACGGAGGCGTGTTTATTTGTTTATTTTTTTTCTAGGGGTGATCGTATTGACCCAGTGGTCCTAGAATATTGCAAGAGGGCTCATTTGAACGCAAATTAAAAGTTCTAGTGCCCTTTCTGAGTGACCAAAAAGATTGGAGGGCAACTAGGCCCCCTCCCCTGCCCCTTTTTTCCAAAATTATTTGATCAAAATTTTTAGATAGTAATTTAGTTCATCATAATTGAAAGGCCAAATAACTATACCTTTGGACATAGCAAGACCCCCCCCCCCAACGGCCCCCGGAGAAAAAAGGTCTTTAAGTTAGAAAATTTCCCCATTGTTTACGCATAGTATTTGTTATTGGGAAGTATGCATACATTTTTGTTTGGGGGGGCGTATTTTTTCCTGTGGGTTTTTCCAAGGAGGCATTTTCCATAGGGAGGGAAATTTCCTGGGTTGAACTTATTTTTATATCTTGCTTTCTGTTTTTCGTCTCAATTTTACGCGTGGAGTTGTCAAGGGTAATTGTCAGGGGTAAATTTTCACCGGGATTAAATTTTCTAGATATTTCCGTGGGAGGGAGACTTCTCCGTGGAGGTGGGCCAGATTTCTTGGCATTATCAAAAAAAATCAGAAATTAAATACAAAGAACAAGTTTTTTCAACTGAAAGTAAGGAGCAATATCAAAACTTAAAACGAACAGAAATTATTACGTATATAAAGGGGATTGCCCACTCCTCAACACCTCGCTCTTTACGCTAAATTTAATAAAAAACAAGTTTTTTTAACTGAAAGTAAGGAACGACGTTAAAACTTAAACGAACAGAAATTATTCCGTATATGAAAGGGGCAGGCCCCTCCTCAACGTCTCGCTCTTTATGCTAACTTTTTTTTATTGTTTAACAAAAATAGAGTTGTGAGAAAGTCAAACTTTGTAAAAAAACTTATTTTTTTTATTTAATTTTTGAAGGTTTTTGAATTAACGCAGGTTTTGATTTTGGCTCACCGTACACGAATAATTAAAACAAAATTTGCATATTAATTTTACTTTTATTTGGTTAAATGGCTTTCTCGAAACTTGTTTAATTTTATTTACGAACGTTTTTATTAGTAATAAATATACGTAAATTACGAATTAGCTTACGTAACGAACTTCTATATTCATAGATTTTTAATACGTATATTAGGGGGTTCGCCCCTAGTCAATACCTTGCTCTTTAAGCTAAAGTTTGAATGTTCTCCCTATTCTTTATAAATGACCCCTTAATCACAAAGGCCGTTAACTAGAATAAATAGCTCTTATGAGAGTACTAAAAAATCTTTGGCTTAAAGAGCGAGGTGTTGACTAGGGGGTGAACCCAATCGTATACGTAATATTTTCTGTTCGTTTTAAGTTTTGATGTTGCTCCTTACTTTCAGCTGAAAAACTTTTTTTATTTATTTAATTTCTGATCTTTTTCTTTAATAATGATGGGAAATCCGGCGCCCCCTTCATAGCAATGTCCCTTCCCCCATGAAAATTTCCTTCATGGAAAGATCCTCCCATATAGCTCCCGACCCTCCTCCCCCCCACCTACCAGAAAAGATCCCCCTGAAAACGTCTGTATACTTCCCAATAACCAATACTATATGTTAACATTGGGTAAAGTTCATAACTTTCAGCCCTCCTCCCGGAGACTTCGGGGGACTAAGTCATCCTAAAAGACATAGTTATCATATTTTTGACCATGCTGAACAAATTGGCTACCTCAAAATTTTTATCGGGCGACTTTGGGAAAAAATGAGCTTGGGAGGGGGCCTAGTTGCCCTCCATTTTTTCAGTCACTTAAAAACGGCACTAGAACTTTTAATTTTCATTCCAATGAGCCCTCTTACGATATTCTAGGACCACTGGGTCGATACGATCACCCCTGGGGAAAAGAAAAAAAAACAAATAAACAAGCATCCGTGATCTTTCTTCTGGCAAAAAATGGAAAATTCCACATTTTTGTAGATAGGTGCTTTAAGCTTCTACACCAGGGTTCTCTTATACGCTGAATATTACGATGTGATTTTCATTAAGGTTCTATAACTTTTGGGGGTCTTTCCCCCTTTTTTCGAAAATCAGCCAAATTTTATCAGGCGCGTAACTTTTGATGGGCAAGACTAAACTTGACGAAACTTGTATATTTGAAATCATCATTAAAATCTGATTCTTTTGATGTATCTATTGGTATCAAAATTCCGTTTTTTAGACTTTCGGTTGCCATTGAGCCGGGTCGCTCTACTTACAGTTCGTTACCACGAACTGTTTGAAAGTTCGAATTTTGTCCCAATTCTTTAATAAAGACTCCTGAAACACAAGGGTAATTTAATTAGAACAATAAGAAGCTTTTTGAAAAGTATTAAAAAACTTTAGTATAAAGGTGGTGGTGTTGAGGAGGCGGCAATCCCCTTCATATACGTAATAATTTCTGTTCGGTTTAAGTTTAAATGTTGCTCCTTGCTTTTAGTTGTACAAACTTGTTTTCTTTATTTAATTATAATCCAGATCAATCCCCCCTTGAAATTCTATCAGGATCGCAACTCTTAATGGGTAACTAAACCTGACGAATTAAGAATTACAAATTTGGAATAATTTAAGAATTTCATATTTGTAAATTAAGAATTTACAATTTTAAGAAATTACATAAATTAAGAATTACAAATTTGGAATAAATTAAGAATTTCATATTTGTAAATTAAGAATTTACAATTTTAAGAAATTACATAAATTAAGAATTACAAATTTGGAATAAATTAAGAATTTCATATTTGTAAATTAAGAATTTACAATTTTAAGAAATTACATAAATTAAGAATTACAAATTTGGAATAAATTAAGAATTTCATATTTCTAACACCCTTAGGTTTGGTACCATGGATTGGCAGAAGAATGCTGAGATTAGTTTCCTTAGCTACTTAATTTATTTCTGTATTTAATCACACTTAATGAAAAAACAGATGTGGCAGCGCTCTATTTTTCTTAAAATTTATTAAATTAAACTGTAGCTGAAACGATACTGACCATAGCAATACGTTCTAAAAAAGAGCTTTGAAACTTGAAATCATTAAATTTTTACCCGTTATATAATATTAGTACACTTCTGTCAAGGTACTTTCCATTAAGTCTCTACTAGCAAGCAAAAATTAAACGAAATGCATGAAACAGTATGTCAAATTTCTTAGAAACATCTTTCTATTTATTAATTTATGATTTGACTCTATGTACAACAGTTCTGGGAACTCACCTGTGCAAACGGTGAGAAAAAATTTATTGGATAAGAACTATGCTCAAAAATAAGGAAATGCTATGAAACTAAATCTCAGGTACTTTCAATTTTACCTATCTCAGCCAGTTGAGGAAAAAAAAAAGATTTCTCCTGCAGATCAATCAATGGTCCTTGACAAAAAAGGGAGAGCTTTATTGTACACTCTTCTGATATTGATTTTTTTTTTCCAATATTGATAAATGCCTTTCTATTCAAAAGTAAATTACTTATAGTTCTAAGGATAGTTCCGTGGTTACGCAGCAGGATTTATCTCTGTTTGGTAATACGGCACCCGATGTTCGATTTCAGCTACAGCGACCCGCCCCAGGGGCCATAATTTATTTTCGATAATGAAAAAATGTGAAAGTACCTCCATATAAAGAAGATAAGAACAAGGGGCTCTAAAGGTCTTTTCACACCTTTGCTGCATATGACGAGACACGGTACGTATTAGTACGTATACGGGAGACCGTATTAGACACGGTACGAAGGTGTTTTAACTCTCTAGATTAGCTGGGAGATAAAACTAAAATACAAAAGTAAAGATAATTCAAACATCATCAAATTAGAATAAAATCCGAATGGCTTAAAGATGAGTAAACTTCAGAGTTATTGGTCAAACCTACCTCAGAGGGTGTAAAGAATGAGGCTTTGAATAGATTGGAATGGAGAATGAGTGTGCGTAGTTGTGTTGGCCTCAAGTGACTTGGTGCTGCAGTGAGTTATTAGTATTAGTAGTAGAATTTATCAATAATATTGCATAAAAATTTAAGATGAGGATTGGAAAGTCGTGAATAAAAATAAGCAGGCACACAACTCTTAGAAGTCAACAATTGGTTAGAGACGCTATTCGATCAAAAAATGAGTTATATTAATCCTAAATGTACAGCAAATAGAATAAAATATTGTGTATCACATCCCAACAGCAGAGACCTAGGCTGGTCAAATAAGAAAAAAATCATAGTAACTGATTAATTTTTTGTGGAATCGGTGAATGCTTTTCGTCACATGCTTCAGTACGTTTTAGTACGTTTTACGTTCAGTACGTTTTACTTTTTCCAGTCAGCAGGCATGGCGGGGTGGAATATTCTGGGTTGGTTGTTGCATGGAGCCTCTGGTGCAAGAATATAGCCATCATTTTACTTTTGTGTTCTTTGGGCCTTCAACCCTAAAAATTACCTTCCTCTACTGGTTGTGGTTACTTCTGTTGGAGTTTGGAGACGAGAAATGGAGAATATAAATCTTCCAGGCCCTGGCGTGAAAGGGTCCAGTCCGATCATTTTTTTTTCGTGTACCATTCGGTAATTTCAGCCGAAGTTGTTTGGAATTACCCAGAATATCGCTCTGAATTATTATTCTTAAAAACTAGAATTATTTTTGCATGAAAAAGTATTACCCACTCAAATAAAAGGATTACCTTTAGTAAAATCGCAACAATGAATCAGGGTGTTCTCGTTGGAAGTCTTATTTATTATCATAATAATTGGTAAATTCACTACTTACAGAAACTAGAATAGACATTTTGTGATAACGTGTCGTTTCTTTTCGCATGTCAACACCTGCGCCATATGCAGAAAAAAGTGCAACGAACTTTAAGGATGACCGCTTTACAATAAGACAAGAAAATAGAGTTTTGTGCTTCTCTTCAGCCAACCTGCCAGAAATCGCTGTTCCAATACAAATCCTGCTAGAAAGAGAACCAAAAATAAAACTTTCCTTTGCCGAAAGCGATCGTAACATCAGATTTAATTCTTTACTCCCATCAAAAAATTAGTAGCAATGACGGTAAGGATAAAAAAAAGAACAAAGAGCCTCCTGAGCCATTGCTGGCACATATTGCGTCGAATCGACATTTCCAGTTGCTGCATCTTTTTTTTGCTGTGGTGGGAATTACGAGAAGAAAAAAAGTACGGCTAGAAAAAAACGCAGAACAAAGAAAATTGATGCTATAAAATTGCAAAAATTATTAAGTGATTGAGAAGCTATCGGTGCTAAGACACATACAAAATGAAGCCCCATGTAACAAACCAAAGGCAAAAAATTACATTCTATCATTTAGTGATAAATATCACCGCGTTCCTATAGCACATTGCAACATGATTAATGCATCACCTATTTTCCAATCGCTTTCTAAAGAAGAAATCGCTTTCTAAAATTCTATATTATCTTCTATCCCTTCACAAACCAAATAAAGGTAAATCAGACATATTTTTAATCTAATGATATGAAGACTCTTCAGTCATAGATTATCATTGACTGAATTCAAAATGTCTTTGAAGTCGTTTTCAAAATTCCACAGCCATTTAAACATTTGCCTCTCAATTACTTGGACTACCTGTCTTGGCTTTTCTCTTTCTACAGTTAGCCATGTCTTGATGCAACTTACTGCAAAATACTTGATAATTTCAATTACTCCCGCCATTTACCCGTGCCACACCCATTTAAACATTTGCCTCTCAATTACTTGGACTAACTGTCTTGGCTTTTCTCTTTCTACAATTAGCCATGTCTTGATGCAACTTCCTGCAAAATACTTGATAACTTCCTGGTTGGCTCTTTACTTGGTTATCCATGATATATAGACCTGACAAGCATAACTCTGTTCATTAAAAAATGTTATTACTAATTTTTATTGCTTTGACCTATGCTATTATTGCCTTTATATTAGGCTTATCAATCGGCTAAGATTGTATGTGTTTTGGCAACAATAAATAAACAAAATCTAAGGACTAGGAATTCATTGATCCGGCAGTTCTTGAATACTATATACATAAACCCATCAGCGTACCCACATTTAAAAAATATGTTTCACTAGCCAGTTCTTGTATAAACGCATGGTCTAATTTTTAGTTACATTGAGCTGTGGGTCATCCTCTACGAGGTTGCAGCTACTGCTGCAACCTTGACAATAGTTCATTCCGCTCTGATCGGTGGTCTGACGAAGTTCATGTGAGTATAATTAAGACCCTCTACTTAACGTTCTAGTGAGCGAAAAATTTAAGTCTAGGGACAGTTGGCTGAGATCAAAGGATTTAGTACTTTGATCAAGCAAAAAAAAAAACGAATACTGAGCAAAATGATATGAGATCGAAAAAGCGACATCCTAGCAGATTCATCAAATGAAAAACAGGGTTACTCTTTTGTGTAATGTTTGCAAGTATTATTAGCTTGGATTTTTGACTGAGCTTGGACGCTGTTGTGGTATATTTAACTTGTTCAATTTTGAACAAGAACAGGGGATTGGTTTGAACAAGAACAGGGAATTTTGAACAAGAACAGGGGAACAAGAAAAATGAACAGGGGATTGGTTTTTGCTACTTATTTTAAGCTGTTTCTGTTTTCAACTTGCTGAATTGGTAAAATGTATAGAAAATACACTTCAAAATGAGGCTATAAAAAGCTCAGTGATTTTCTGAATTTTGGAGTTTTCATGTGCTTTTGAACAAACTCAACCTAGTCATCCAAAAAACGACGGAGACCTAGGTCGTTCTAATTAATTTTTTTAGCTCACATCTAATGCATATCCGGGTTGCAGCGGTAGCTAGCAACCTAGTAAGAGACGATCACGTCCAATGTTAAGAAATATAAAAACCCATAGTTCCTAACAAAGGAGTCAGATCAAAACAAAAAGTACACCATTAGAACCGCCTTGTCCGAAACCCCTGTATAGGAAACTTTCTGTCCCTTGGCTTGAACAGCAAGGGAAATATATTGGCTTGAAAATCAAGAAAATTGACTTTAACCACGTTATTCTCCCCAAACGAGATATTTTTTTCTTTTTTTTTTTTTTTTTATTTTCCAGAGATAGCTTGGCACTGGAACATCGTAGAGGGTTGTTCAATAGCTCATTTTAAAGTAAATTAATTGGGTTAAAAACCTTTTGTAACTAAAATAAATTATTTCTAAAAGAGAATAAATTTTTCCACCAAAAACTGCATTTTCGATGTCTTTTCACACTCCAGTCTTTCAAACATAATTTATAATAAAGATCGAACTCTTCCCTATACTAACTTGCATACGCAACTTCACTATAGTTAATATTACAGTATTTATATTTTTACATTAAAAGACGATCACTGAAATAACAAACCATTCCATACATTGGACTTAGTTAGCTACTTGATTGTTTGAATTTCGTCTCTTACTATTTAAAAGAAGAAAAAGCCGTGAGCTTTTTCCTGTTTGTATTTATAGTTAAAAAACGAACTCAAGTCCAAAGAAACTGAACACTGTGGTTCATTCATATTATCTTCATTATTTTAGCTAGAATGTAAATAAACAAGTTTCTTTTTTAAATTTTAAATTGAAAAGATAGTGCTTTTAATTCAACATATTAAAAGTTCTCCCCGACGGGGAATCGAACCCCCTTCTATAATAAAGAACGACCTCTTGCCTATACTAAATTTTATACGCCACTTAATTATAGTATAGGTTAGTAATTCTACAGATAGCTTGGCACTGGAACATCGTAGAGAGTTGTTCAATGGCTCATTTTAATCCGGGTTGCAGTGGTAGCTAGTGACCTAGTAAGAGACGATCACGCCCCATAGTAAAACTAATGTATAAAACCAATAACTCCTAAAAAAAAGTCAGATCAAAATAAAAAGTGCACCATTAGAACTGCCTTGTCCGAAACCCCTGCATAAGAAACTTTCTGTCCCTTGGCTTGAACAGCAAGGGAAACATATTGGCTTGAAAATCAAGAAAAGTGGCGGCTACTACAACGTTCTGCCCAAACGGCATATTTTTTTTTCTTTCTTCTTTTCCACAGATAGCTTGGCTTGAAAATCAAGAAAAGGGGTGGCTACTACAACATTATAGTAAAGAATTATATTAAAAGACGATCATTATTACAGAAATTTAAAAACCCAAAACTCCTAAAAATAGAGTCAGATCAAAACAAAAGTACATCATTAGAATTACCTTGTCTGAAACCCTACTAGATAAATAATGAATGTCATCATAGTTTTTTTACATTAAAGAACGACTATTGAGAAACGATAACATCCAATGTTATGTTACATAAAGGCTCGATCATCGAATTTAAGCTGAAACTAAGTAAAGGACAATTATGCCTCCATATATTCACAGTGATGTACAAGATTTCCCATTACATCTGTAAACTGTTCCACAGTTGCCGGTCCATACCTTGGAAGCTTTTCACTAAACATGCAACATTTCTTTTGGATATTACTATGAAGTTTTGCGAAAGCATCTCTAGCTGACTTTTTTTTCAACAAAATCCATTCTTCCAGAGATAATTTTAATCTTTAATTTTGAATATTTTCGTAATCCCGGTAAAACATTCGTAAAATTTTCCTCAATTTACAAAGATCAGCCTGTGCGTTCTTTGCAGCTTGTGTAAACTGCAAAAATATCCATGGTATCCGAGCAATAGTTCGAATATTTCAATTCAAGCTAGAAAAATACCTTAAAATGTTAAAATTAGTTTTATGTTTGGTTAGGTTCTAGCTACCCGATGTGGGATTTACTATGTAGTTTCAGACCAAAAAATTCAATTTTCTAATATATTTTATTTTTCAGTTTAGAATCGTTAAAGTTATTATGTAAACTGCAAAAATATTTATGATATCTGAGCAATAATTTTGATCTTTTCATTCAAACTAACAAAATACCTGAAAATTTAAAAATTAGTTTTACTTTTTGTTAGGTTATGGATACTCGATACGAGTCTTAAGAAGTGTTAATTAGATAAGAATATTATTTCTTGTTTTGTAATAAGATGCCTCCTAAGCGAGTTATACGTAATTAAAAAAAACAGTACTATGCAAAAAACAGAGAAGGCGTATCGAGATGTGAAAATTGGTAGTGACAAACAGCGTTATTATAATGATGAAATTTATAGACATGCCAAAATTGATAGTGACAAACAGCGTTATTATAATGATGAAGTTTATTGACATGCAAAAACTGATAGTGACAAACAGCGTTATTATAATGATGAAGTTTATAGACATGCAAAAATTGAGACAGCCAAACAAAAGAGCAAGGAACGGTATGATAACGATAAAGATTACCGAAACAAACATAAGAAAAAAGTTGCTACCAGAATAATGGGTAGATACTTGGGTGACAAAAGCTATAATGAAAAAATTAAATTCTCTGCGAGGTTGTACCGAAGAACGCATAAGGACAAAGGGAAAAATTACATTCAGACATACAAGAATCCGGGTTGCAGCGGTAGCTAGCAACCTAGTAAGAGACGATCACGTCCAATGTTAAGAAATATAAAAACCCATAGTTCCTAACAGAGGAGTCAGATCAAAACAAAAAGTACACCATTAGAACCGCCTTGTCCGAAACCCCTGTATAGGAAACTTTCTGTCCCTTGGCTTGAACAGCAAGGGAAATATATTGGCTTGAAAATCAAGAAAAGTGGCAGCTACTACAACATTCTGCCTAAACGGGATATTTTTTTCTTTTTTTCTCTTTTCTTTTGTATCCAGAGATAGCTTGGCACTGGAACATCGTAGAGGGTTGTTCAGTAGCTCATTTTAAAGGAAATTAATTGGGTTAAAAATCTATAGTAACTAAAATAAATTATTTCTAAAAGAGAATAAATTTTTCCACCAAAAACTGCATTTTCGATGTCTTTTCACACTGCAGTCTTTCAAACATAATCGCATACCAGCGGTAAGATTTGAACCCACGCCTCCGAAGAGACTGGTGGCTAACACCAGTGCCTTGCACCACTCGGCCAGGCTGCCTCTCATAAATAAATATATATGTGAATTTGGGTTGCAGCAGTAGCTAGCAACCTAGTAAGAGACGATCAGTTCAATGCTAAGAAATATAAAAACCCAAAACTCCTAAAAATAGAGTCAGATCAAAACAAAAGTATATCATTAGAACTACCTTGTCTAAAACCCTACTAGATAAATAATGAATGGCATCATAGTTTTATATTAGAGCTATGACGTGAATAGATCCGGGTTGCAGCGGTAGCTAGCAATCCGGGTTGCAGCGGTAGCTAGCAACCTAGTAAGAGACGATCACGTCCAATGTTAAGAAATATAAAAACCCATAGTTCCTAACAAAGGAGTCAGATCAAAACAAAACGTACACCATTAGAACCGCCTTGTCCGAAACCCCTGTATAGGAAACTTTCTGTCCCTTGGCTTGAACAGCAAGGGAAATATATTGGCTTGAAAATCAAGAAAATTGACTTTAACCACGTTATTCTCCCCAAACGGGATATTTTTTTCTTTTTTTTTTTTTTTTCTTTTCCACAGATAGCTTGGCACTGGAACATCGTAGAGGGTTGTTCAATAGCTCATTTTGAAGGAAATTAATTGGGTTAAAAATCTATAGTAACTAAAATAAATTATTTCTAAAAGAGAATAATTATAATAAAGAACGAATATTTTACCGATTATCTACTAATAACCATATATGACGTAATAAGTGACATGATATATGACTTAATGAGCGACGTGACGTAAAAATTGAAAAAATTAATTTTTATTTTATTTTCGTTTTTAGTTCAGAATCGCTAAAGTTATAAACTGCAAAAATATTTATGGTGTCTGAACAATAGTTTTAATCTTTTAATTTAGACTAGAAAAATTATAATAAAGAACGACCTCTTGCCTATACTAAATTATATAGGCCACTTAACTATAGTATAGGTTAGTAAATCACTGAAATAACAAACCATTCCATACATTGGACTTAGTTAGCTACTTGATTGTTAGAGTTTCGTCTCTTACTATTTAAAAGAAGAAAAAGCCGTAGGCTTTTTCCTGTTTGTATTTATAGTTAAAAAACGAACTCAAATCCAAAGAAACTGAACCCTGTGTTTTCATTCATATTATCTTCATTATTTTAGCTAGAATGTAAATAAAAAAGTTTTTTTTTTTAAATTTTAAATTGAAAAGATAGTGCTTTTAATTCAACATATTAAAAGTTCTCCCCGACGGGGAATCGAACCCTCTTCTCTCAGGTAACAAGTGGGCATGCTTACCATTAGACTATTTAGGACTTATAAAATAAAAGTTACATATAAGATATGATAATAATTTTTTAATCCGGGTTTAATATTAATCCGGGTTGCAGCGGTAGCTAGCAACCTAGTAAGAGACGATCACGTCCAATGTTAATCCGGGTTGCAGCGGTAGCTAGCAACCTAGTAAGAGACGATCACGTCCAATGTTAAGAAATATAAAAACCCATAGATCCTAAAATAGGAGTCAGATCAAAACAAACAGTACACCATTAGAACCGCCTTGTCCGAAACCCCTGTACAGTAAACTTTCTGTTATTTGGCTTGAACAGCAAGGGAAATATATTTTCCGGGTTGCAGCGGTAGCTAGCAACCTAGTAAGAGACGATCACGTCCAATGTTAAGAAATATAAAAACCCATAGTTCCTAACAAAGGAGTCAGATCAAAACAAAAAGTACACCATTAGAACCACCTTGTCCGAAACCCCTCTATAGTAAACTTTCTGTCCCTTGGCTTTAATTAGGTTAGACTACCACAAGCAATTGTCCTTGAGGCGTAAAGGCCAGTTTATTATTATTATTATTAAACAATTACCTGGCTCGACATTATAGCATTGGACATGGAAAAAAGCAGCTTTGGATTTAAATAACCACAATACATCGGTAGAAAAACTATCCAATGAACTTCAAGTTAACCTCTTTTTAATTAGAACCTCTTTCCTCTCTAATAGAACACAAGTTGTCAAATACCTTAATATCTATTCTGATCCCTCTCAATTTACACTGGCGTTCCCCAAGGAACCCTTTTAGGTCCAACTTTATTTCTCGCAATGATAAACAACCTTGGTGTTGACTTGTCTGATAGTTGAAAATTTGTTGATGATCTAACAGTCTTAGAGACTCGTTTCAAAAATCCAAAAAGTAGCTCAATGAATATCCTGAAAAAAATATCAGATGAAGCTGCTGCTAACAATATGACATTCAACCCTTTAAAATCAACAATATTAAAAATTAATTTTCTTAAGACTCACCCTTCCTTAACCTATCCAATCCCCCTGAAATGTCAGTTAGTAGTATGAAATTAGTGGACATTAGTATCTCAAGCGACTTAAAATGGGATCATCGTGTTCATGATACTTTAAAACGCACAGATATCGCATTTTCCCTCCTTACACTCCTTAAAAAATTCATTGTCCTAAATCCTACTTTTTGAGAATTTACCCTTCATTTGTACATCCAAACCTTGAATACGCCTGTCCTGTTTGGCATGCTGGTATCACCAATGAATTGTCAGAAAGAGTAGAAGCAGTCTCAAAAAGATGCCTATAGGAGGCCCTAAACGGTCAATCATTTTGAACAAAAGTTTTCGTCAATTGATTGACATGTGCTTCAATCAAACTTCAATCGACCCTTCAATTTTGACCAAACTAATGTAACGCACTGCTTTTGATCAAAATGATGATATTAGGAGCTAATTACAATGTGAACATTTTGAGAATTTAGAAAAAGTCTAACACCCCTCAAATTGAACCCAAATGGGAATAAAAGAAGGGCTAGCATAAATCTCAAAAAAGTTTACTGATGGAGCTAAATCATAACACATTACACTATTTTATGAGGGCCGTTACTAGCAACTGAATTCACTTGGCAAGTATATCATTTGGACCGAAATTAGCGAAACGGCTTGAAATCATTTATCATTTAAAATATCAGAGGTGCCAATAATTTTGAAAACCAAGAACTACCAGTTATGCAATGCCATGTGTGGACAATAAACGCAGTGTGAAATGTTCCACTGACCAGTGATCTCACTCAAATATAATCTTACTTAATACAATTGGTAATATCCGTAACTCCAAATCAATCACTAACTTGAAAACAATCACATGATATCATACAACGGGCATTAGGCCTCTGCAACTAGACAATATCCTAACCCGGGACATCAGCTGACTTATGATTTTTTTTTTTTTTTTTTTTCAACCTTAACGCTGAAGGCAAGCACTTGTTCCTGATTCACACGTTGAGTACACAATGTAATTTCCATAGAGGGCAACACATTTTAGGTGTATTTTCTTAAGCACTTATATATCAATACAAATGGGGAGGAGTAAGGGAAACATTGAAATTAGTTTTTGGGTGAAGTTGTAAGATACTTTCCTTTTGACTTCACTAAACATGTTATATTTTTTTCTTCTTTTCATACCTGTTGTCAGACACATTTTTTGGCAAGTCTAAAATAGCTGGATAACTTTGGTCACACTTGCTTCCAACGTACCTTGAGTCATGTACAATACAGCACAAGAATTTGATTATGCTTCAGAGAGATGATGCCGAGGTGCCCGCTGACCGAATACAGTCGTTAAATCTGTATAATAAAAGCGTAGTGTTAGGATTATGCTTATAGGTAAAATAATTACAAAAATAATAAAATAAAGTTTTCTAAAAAAGCTCCAAAATGTGGTCTCAAGCTTTGGATCCAAAAAGTATAATTTGTATTTTAAAACGCACGTCTCAAGGTATACCATTGTACTTTTTTCACTATTACTATCTTTAACACAGCTAATATTTGTGGAATTGAACTCATACCCGTGTGGCATTTTCCCTATGCATGTCCAGTTTTTACCAGTCCCGTCCTTATGTGGGTTTGAACAAAACGCTTTTGTTGCAATTACAGGACAGGAATCTTCGCAATGCATTTGAAAAAAAGAACCTCTGTGATCAAGTAATTCTGTTTCTGCTGAATAAGTGAAAATTAAACTATCTACTTCTGACAAGTTTATGCTTGTATCGTAAAAGGGTACAACTGGCGCTGATGAGATTCCAATTAACGATGAAACAATTGTAGCTAAAAAAATATTTTGAATCAGAGATAACATACTTAGCAAAACAAATACATATCGGACTTTTTGTTAGAGTCAATCGAGAACCTTAGTTTTTTCACACAGGGAAAAAAGTCCCAGAAAATTATTTGAAAGAAATCCGGCAGCAAGGAATAAAGTATTCACACGGAATATATTTGCAGCTTATAGTTTTTTTTTTGTTTTTTTTTTTTTGTTCCGTTGAATTATATGAGGCTCTTGAGGCCCTTGGCCCTGGTTATTAGATAAATGTCTTTTTTAAAACTTAATATAATTTTTCTTTAATTTCACTGTCAACCCTGGACCTAGCTGTTATTACGACACGTCTGGAAATAATCATATAATCAACTGATATCTGGAAAATAAAGGTGAGCCATGACTCATACAGGTACAAATTTTGCTTGCAAAAGCCGAGGGTAAAGTTTTACTTGAGTTTGAAAAGTCATTTATTTGTCTTTGGTCGAAGCTCGCAAACCTCAGAGCTCGAAGAGTTTTCAGAAGATTTTTGAGCCTGATGACGGTGGTTCTAACAGTGGTGCCTCGGGCCCATTAGTGTCACGCATACATACTGCGGGAGGTGCACTTGTCGTATATCTACAGGATATAAAAAATCAGTATGCGCAGAACGCCTATAATGCGTGGCGTGTTAGAATTGTTTGTTCCACCGTAATGCCAAAGGACTTACTATAGTCCACGAGAGAATATGGGCCACTCGGCTACGGTACTATACTCTAGCGGAAAACAGTGGTGGCTCTGTGGTGCTGTGCCACATATGCTGACACCGCCCGAAATTACACCGGTGGTGCTAGAGCACTTACAGAGCCTATTTTGATTGAAAAGTGTTGCCAAATGTGCTATCATACCCATCATGTTTGGCATGTAGTGTAAGATGATCGTCAGTTAAAACGAAAGGCTCACCCAAATTCCGCCATCTGGTTTAATTTTTTGAGCACCGCAATTACGGCACAGTTTCACCAAGCTTGGCCAGTTCCTAAGACACTTGGCACAGTCTGCACAAAACTTGGCATATTTTTGCCTCGCTTGGCATGTGCCAACTGGTGAACGTAATTTCTGAAAATTGGCTCGCCCTCTAGCAACTCAGCCTGCACCCTTCACAGATGATGTTACCAATAGAAGTTTTTGAAAACTCTTATAAAGAGATTTCCAAGAATGTTTACATTGATTTCTGCAAACCTAAAAAGGTTTGCATAGGTTATTTTATGGTGGTCAACAGAGGAGGGAGCAAGAGGGAACATTCTGCAAAGAGGGAGACTATAGCAACGGCTTGAATTATATGAAAAATTCAAATAAATTATAGTAGCATAATCTATGATTTAATCAAGGTTGCAGTGGCAGCCGCAACTTAATAATAAACTAAATCGGCCCATAGTATCCAAAAATTAAAAAACCTAATTGAAAAAAAAACTGGCAACTGAGAAAAAAATATCATTTGTAGCTGATTAAGGAGTGGTAATGAGTGGGCAGGGGGTATTTGTCGGAGATTTTTTACAGAAAAAATTAAAAGTGCATCAAAAATTTGTTTATATGAATTTTCTTACGTTTTTGCGAGTTGGATAAACATTTCGGTTAAGTTCAAATCTCCTAACTTCCTGGATCCGACCTTTCTGAAACCTCGAAAAAAGACACTGTTACACTGTTGTAATAACTTTGGCCAAAATCCCTACATATGAACTTACAGTCCCCTGGCTTGAACAATCAGGAAAATCCCTTTTTTGCATAGGTTGCGCTGTGTCATCTTTTTTTATGCTGCTATTAGAGCACAGGAAAATCATAGAGAGCTAAGGTTAAGGGAAGGGCCCCGTTTAAGGGAAATCGATTTTAAAATAAAATCAGTTTTTTAACAAAAACTACACCTTCATATATAATATGATGAATAATGTCTTTATTGTAGCTTATTACCATAAATGACGCTATAGTATAATTATGTGATGACGTATATAGTAACTGGGGTTTGTTCTTGACTATATCCACCTAAGCAGAAACCGGATTTTTTTCCTGTGCGTTATATATACCAACTCTCTTTCAAAGAGCAATTGTGTATTTATATGTTTATATATTTATTTTTTCGAAAACGACTCCATATTTTTTTAATTAATAGTGAAGGAAGCACTCTAACCCATAGTAAATATTAAAAGTACTCCTGTTTACGACAAAACTGAATTATCATGTGTAGGGTGATGCAACAGACATATTTTTTGACAATATAATATAACACAAATATCTTTTGAAAAGTTGCCTCTCTGGGCTATGATGTCATATTCGGGCTACTTCTCTGCCTAATTCCCTGCGGTTCGTTCTTTTCTATTATAACCAAGAAAAAGCTGAAGGTTTTTTCCTGTATGTAATATACATCGCACATTAATCTTGTTTTACCCCTTATTTTCCCCAGGGGTGATCATATTGAACCAGGGGCTGTAGAAAACTACATACAGGCTTAAATTAACTTTCAAAATCCCTATAAAATAAACACAGCTATTTATTCAAAGTGTGATAGTTAGCAACAGTTTTGAAAACATCTTATCAACAATGTCAACTAACAGTATTTAAATATAACTCCTTGTGAATGATGAGGATTAGGGTTTATGTTTCTGATGCATAAAATACTAAACAGTACGTACAAAGGTCAACCTAGGAAAACCCAACCCAAAAAAACTCCAAGAAAGACTAATAACCCACAAAATTCACCCTACATATGCAAAATTCAACCCAAAAAATTTTGGCTGCCGGAATTGAACACTCACAAAGTTTTATTCCTGAATCATGTGCATAAAGACGTGAGAGGGGAAGCGAAATATAGGGGTAAGAAGGAATGTGTGACATTCCACCCACGCTAAACTTATTGTTCAAGTTTTGAACTTAAATAATCTTTAGGAAATCAGATTAGATTAATCATTTCGGTACGTTTCGTTTAACAGGCGTATGGAAAATGTATTATAAGAAGAGCCCACTTTACTCTTTACTTAGGCAGCGCTATAACACTGGCGATGATTGTTGTATCCCCTTTTTGTAACTAGTAAGATAAATTGGCATGCATTATATCCAACTGGGCGCTTCGTCAGGCATTTCTTTTGCTTCAGTGTAACATGTTTTCACATTGAGTTTTGTTAATAAAATTGATTGAATTCAACTGAATTGAACTAAAACAATATGAAGGTTTTCAGAAAAACTGTCTTTTTATGGTGTCTTATCCGTATTGAATCTAATGATGTCATACTTGAAGACATCTATATGACGTTATCTAGCTTCAAAAAAGCTATGGCTGTCGTCCTATCTTTACTAGGTTCCAGCTAAAGAAAAACTGCTAAAAAGGTTCTTCCTGTACGTTTATAGTCCTGGCCAAATAAAAGAATCTACATACAATATGTGCATGAACATTTCCTTAATGAGCATCTTAGGTAAAAGTAATAACACTAAAGTTTGCAGTTTGTATATTTTGCAAACATGAAACATCTCAAAAAAGGTTAAAGGGTAATAAATTGAAACTATCAGGGAATTTTGAGTAAGATTTCCATTATCAAACAGTTCGTGGTAACGATCTGTAGGTCAGCAGTGACTCTGCCCAATAGTGAACGAAACTCTAAAAACGGAACTTGAATAATAATGGATATGTCAAGAGTATCGGTTTTTTATCCTCATTCTGTGTACATATAATTCATTGATTTTCATGTTACCTGTAAAAAGCAACGAGCCTCAGAAAACTTTTGTGATTTTAGGACACCCCCAAAAAGTCAAGAAACCGTGGTTGGCCACAACCACGAAATTCTCAATCGGAACCTTTTTTTCCGGTTTTTTCCTTCTCTGTAGCTAGTGGGGTACTGGAAAATCATATAGAGCTATCTAATGGGTCATTTTAATGGAAATCAACAACCTACGTACTATTGTAATTAACAAAACAATATTTAAAATAAAATCAGTTTTGTACAAAAAAAGTGTGTTTTCATATACAAGTTCATGAATGACGTCATAGTTGTAGATTTGTAGATAAATTATGTAAAAAATGAAAACTAAATTATGATACTAGTTATAATGGCGTAAGTATATAGTGACGTCGTACTTTTGGGATAAAGAAAGCCGTGGTTGCAGCGGTGGTTATAATAATATTTCTAGAGAATGATGGTCACGCTTGCGTTTTGTTTTTTGTTTCCTAGGAGTGATCGAATATAACCAGCAGTCTTTGACTGATGAAAATTAATTTATCAAAGGGAAATTTTAAAGATCTAGTGGCTAATTTAAGTAATAAAAATATTAAATATATTAAGTAATATATTAAGTAAAAATATTAAGTAATAAAAATAAAAATAGTGGCTAATTTAGTGGCTAATAGTAATAAAAAAGCCACAGTCTACTCTCTTTAAGTGAGCAGTAATTGTATATATTTATGGTTATCTATATTTTTTTTTCTCGAAAACGACTCCATAATTTCTTCTTAAAATCTGTACACTTATATTTTTTTTCCTTAAAAAAACAGCCTAGATAGGTCCCGACTTAAGGAGAATTCCTTTATAGTCTTAATTAAAAAAAAAAAAAAAATTGAAAAAAGGACATCTGATTTGTATAGCGAAAATGATGCATGTCAAAATCTGTGGTTAAAAAACAAATTAACTTGCATTGTAATGAAGGAACAGGTTTTACCAGTCGCCTCTCCAGAGAATACAAAATACTGTAAGAATATGATCTGTAATGGAAAAACAGGAAGAATGAAGTAAATTCACACCATAATTTCTTAATTTAAACTTGGAGAACATTTTTAATGCGAATTACGTCACATTCATGTGCTTTTAAGGAGCAACTAACTTCATTTTTTTTCAAAAGTAATTGTATGATTTTTGGTAATTGTGATTGTTACAAAATTATCTAAGATGACAAATGAACCCAAACAGCTAAAGAAAATAGCCCAAAAAACCAGAGGCGGTGATGGAAATAAAGCTTTGAAGCTAGAAGGTATGTTGCAAATTTAGAGTCTTAATTTTGGAAAAATATTTTTCGAATAAAGGATGTATAACAAAAGTGATAGACGTCAAAATCTATGGTTAAATGACAAATCAAATTGCAATGAAATAAAGGAACACATTTTTATTAATCACCTCCCAGGAGAATAAAAAACTCCGTAAGAGCTATGATTTTGTAAAAGATAAACAGGAAGGAGAAAGTTTCAAACCAGAAACGCCTCGCTCTTTACGCTAAAGTTAGACTCTTTCTCACAACTCTATTTCTTAAAACAATAAAAAACTTTAGCGTAAAGAACGAGGCGTTGAGGAGGGGACAGCCCCTTTTCTATACGGAATAATTTATGTTCGTTTTAAGTTTTAATGTTGCTCTTTACTTTCAGTTAAAAAAAGCTTGTTTTTTTTTATTTAATACATTTGAACGTTCATTCAGCTCGTCTGAAGCATAGAACATAAAAAGTTCGGGAAATTTCTTAACTTAATTGAAACAGCTGATTTTCTACCCCATTAAGTAAGTAGTAAGTATGACGGCACTAGACCGTTAAGGTCCAAACCGGCGGTGCTGATCTCTGTTTCGTGGCCCTTCGGCCAAGAAGTGCAATGGGGGGCTGGGGGCCAGCCATCCTGTGCTTTCATACACCCTTCCTGCTTACCTTCTCCAGATTTCTCCAGGTACCCATTTAGAGCTGGGTCGACTCTGGCTAAGCTTACAGAGCCACACCACTGACCCACGTCCCAAACCAAATAACTGGCCACGCCAGGGATCGAACCCGCGCCAACCCCATTACTTGAAACTAAAAAACAAAACGAAAATAATGCTAATTCGTAATCCAAGAATCACATATACAAGCCTTCCTTATGCCAAATACAACTTTTATAATCTTCCTACTGACAGGAAGTCTCAGAAATTATGACCGTATGCATCTGAATGTTCATTCATTTCGTCTTAAGCACAAAACAGGAAAAGTTAGAAAGGAAGCCCAAAAGCGCTTTTAGAGTATTTAGTCAAACCTGCTGTTGTCAAGCTTCCCCCTTAAATTTAGAGTCATAAGAATAGAGCATGAGGATATGCTCTTTTTCATTAATGTTAATCCAGGGCATGTGATATACCGATAGTATATCGGGGTATGTTATTGGAGTAGTGTAACTTTATATTCTAAGGGATATTCCTGGCCCTGTAATTGTGTCTCAGATTCATGTTCCACACAACAAACGATGAAAGATACCCTAAATTTTGAATAAATAGTAATAGAATTAACCGAAAATCGCTTTAATTATTGTAACTAACTATAGCTATAAATAGTAAACAGCTCAAAAAGTTTTATCTCCTGCTGGGTCAAAATACAAAAATAACTCAGCATAAATGAGCCCAGAAAATATTATTATCATAGTGGCATTTCCTTAGTTTCAGAAAATATTTGGAAATTATAAAACTAAGTTTAAAACTAAGTTTATAAAACTAAGTTTCCCCAAGAAGTCCTGAACAGAGACACCTCAAAAATTGTATTTTCAATGTCATGGATGCTTTTTTGTGAGGGGTAGTCAAATTGAACCAGCTATCATAAAATTTTGGGAGGGGTCTCATTTCAATATAAATTGTGAAGTAGCCATTTTAATAAAAAAAAACATAAGAAATTACCTCCAAAGCTACTAGTGAAGCCCCAAGTTTGTTTTCAAAGTTGTAAAGAATTGTTAATCATGGTTTTATCAATAGCTGTAACCTAGTAAAGAGCTAAACATAGCCTGTAATAACTGGAAGTTTAAAACACGTTTTGAAAAAAAAATTAAATTGCGCGATTTTTTTTAAGGTGATTCAGTTTTCTCTAAACAGTAAGTTGATTGCGAAGACAAACTTTTGAAAAATTTTGAAATAGAACTTGAAACACAACAAAAATGGCTTTGCGTAGAAACGTAAAGTGCACCATTGCAATCAACATGACTGAAAACCAAAACTGAAGATTGTAAGCTTGTGATTGTTACCTTGAAAAAAGTAAAATCATTTTGTTGCACAGAAAGCAGTGACGTGCCTCCTTTTCTTTGGCAGGACCAGAGACAAAACGTATATAATGCAGACGTCCAACTAAAATAATTTTATGATACCAATCAATTGGTGCTTGTGGTCGTCTATCCTCAGTTTCTCAGGCTTCTAGCATGCATTAACCTTATCATGCATAGACTAAAGGCATCCATAAGTAGTATCCCCGCAAGCACTTCTATAACATCCCTATGGACTACTCCTTTCTTCTATAGGTTCAAGAAGAATGTTTAACGGCGATTTCCTCTTTTGGTGAACAGGTGTCACAATTTTAGGCAGCATTCCCGCCCAGGCAAGATTTGGCGCGATCAGGTATCTCAATCTTAGGTAGAATTCCCAGGTGTTTCAACTACTTGGAATGTGGTCCGTATAATACACAGGTTTTAATGATAAGCTCCGAGCCCCTTGCACCTGTTTCTAGGTGAAATTCCCGCCCAGGCAAGATTAGGCATTTCCATGCAAGATTAGGCATGTCCAGGCAAGATTAGGTATGTCCAGCCAAGATTCGGCTTGTCTAGCCAAGATTTCAAGGACACACCCCTTTTCCCTGTTTCCAGGCAGCATTCCCGCCCTTGGCAAGAGTTCAAAGGTTAGGTAACACACCCTCTTCCCTGTTTCTAAGAAAAATCATTTCTACACGTTCCCAGGTAATTGAAACCCCCCGCGATGCTTTTCCAGACATACTCCCAGCTAGCAAAACTCCCGCAATGCTTTTCTAGACAAAATTCCCAGGTGGTCCAAATCCCCTGCGATGCTTTTCCAGGCACACTTCCAGCTAGCAAAACTCCCCTGCGTTTTTGCTAGACAAAATTCCCAAGTGGTTGAAATCTCCCGCAAAGCTTTTATATTAAAAGCCAAAGAGAATTTCCCCCCACAAATATGCTACATATAGAGCGGGTAGAGACATTTCCCTATCAGTCTCTTTCAAAAAGTTGACAAGTACACAAGCATCTTAAACAATGGATAATACCTACAATCACGGAAGTGCCTATCTCTCTATAGTTATCTCTCTATAGTAATCCTCTCAAAGGGTGTTTGGTAAACAATGACACTCGGAAGAGGATTTTTGTCAATTAAAAAACCTTACGGGAGAATGTCGGATTTAGAAAATTCTATTTCTGAAAGAGATCCTATTTCCCACAAAATCAATGTGTAATAGTCCCATTTTAGGCTTGGAAATTGTGTGTATAAGGAAAGAAGGGATGTAATAAAAAAAATATTTATTTTTATTCTAGACAAAAGTCTAGTTTTTAAGCTGTTTATTGCATATAAATGGTAAAAACAATTTGTATCCCCCTCATGAATAGGGTCATATGCATGCCTAGGCTATAGACAAATTATTCTTTGGCATTTTCCCCCTTTAGTGTTCGATTTATTTTCCATTTTAAAATTCCTATGCAACCGCGTATTATTTCCAAGCCTATTTTTAAGCTTTCTTGAAAAAAGGAGTGACTTATTTAAAGGTGGGAGGCAGAGGGGGGCGGCAATAACGAAACTATGGTTTCCAAGTCTTACCTTCCCGGAAAGGAGAGGGCTGTATATTTTTGAGATCTAGATTACTTGATAACTTTTTTATGCTTTCTCGAAAAGGAGAGGACTTATTTTAGACAATGTTTAAATATTTATAGCTTCTGTTTTTCTTCTGTAATAGGCTGAGTGCTAAATTTTTGTACTAAAATAGGGAGTCATTATTTTCAGAATTTTCAAATTCTTCACCCTCCCAACAAGAGGGCTAGAGGGAACGAGGCCACACCAGTGCAGAGTCTGGAGATGGCTGGCACTTCCACCTCCCCAAAACCTCGCAGGAGAAATCTAGTCTCATCTATGCACCCTCATGACATCTCAGGACCATTAGCGCGAGCAGTGAGATATATGCAAGCCCCTCTTCATCAAGCCTCAATGCTGCCTCGTCAAGTTACAGCCCCGGATGAACGAGCCCGTTAGGTCGCTGGCCCGGCTGCAAAAGATCGTGATGGACATGATACGACTCATTTGAGCCCCAGTCAAACAGCAGGGCTTTCAGGACAAGATACAATCCATGGCCTTTCTAGATACGCCATAGGCCAAACATCGGCTCCTTCTCCTGTAATGTCTGAGCTATTAGCTCCCCATTAGGTGTCGGTGCACTCTCGTCAACTGTCTTTGTCAAGTGCTGAGCCTTCCATGCAAGATAGAAGGGTTGGCCCCTCCAGGCAAGTCATAGACCAACCAATGGCTCCCTGTCGTGTAATGTCCAAGCCTCCAGCTTCCTGTCAGGTGTTTGATCAATTTGAAGACGTGGGTTAATTTTTTTGATTGGTTCATGGCGCAATTCATTGGAACAGAACCAGCACCCCAAGAGGAAGCCTCAGATGAAATACTGGCCTGGGCTGAGGAGTTTCTGGCCAAGTGTCTGGAACCAAATCCCCCTTCGGTGAGTTTTCCATAACTATTTTTTAAATACAATCATAAAGGACCTTTTCGAGCCTTGCAGCATTTACAGCAGTAGTGGTGGCATAGGACACCTTTGCATTCCAATGAGTAGTAGAGTGCACGCAGCTCCAAGGGGGCAAGGTACTCATAATAAAACGAGTAGTAGGGTGCATACACTTCCAAGGGCATAGTACCCCTTCATAATGCTATGAGTAGTGGGGCTTCAAGAGGGCATCATAGTCGTAACAGTTCTCTCTTTTTTAATAGGGCAATACCTTTCAGTGTGCTAATATGCTCTTATTATTGTTCTGGGTTCTCACAGCGACATTGCAGGAGAATATTTTGCCATCGCCACCTCAATTCCGTGATAATGAACAGGAAATTGAACGTGAGGGGGCTTAAGTGCAGGGGCAAGTACGGCTAGTGAATTTGATTTAGACAGTTTTGTGAGGGATCTCGCCCTCGATATAGACTATATTTGGATTGATCAATTACCAGCTAACGAGGTCGAGAGGGTACTAGAAGCACCCGCCACTCACGGTGATATAGCATAAAGTGGAGCTGGCTCACCCCCAGTGCTACCAGAGTTGTTTCTAGCAGATACCGCTTTGCGCAATATTCACGTCTACAGGGCCGAGTTTTGTGACCCGTTTAATTCCCTGTCATGTGGTACTATTCAAACGGACCCCTTAGAAACCGCACACCTCTACGTCAGCATGACTCGGGCACTTCTTGAAAAACATTTACGGTAGGCGGGAGGGCGGGATTCTTTAAAAGCATCCATCACATTTAAAATTATTTTTTAATGCCAGTTTGGGTGTTTTGCGCGACCACCGTATTCAAACAAGAATGCAGACGTTACACCCAGACCTGCATAATTTTGAGGGTGTCTTTTCGAATTGGGTGGGAGAAATTTTTAATATGACGGAGGGCTATAATGAAAATGGGAGTGG
Organism: Artemia sinica; assembly: GCA_027921565.1. Lineage (NCBI taxonomy): Eukaryota > Metazoa > Arthropoda > Branchiopoda > Anostraca > Artemiidae > Artemia > Artemia sinica. Next base: position 10,514,267 of record CM051264.1, on the reverse strand, counting down.
GTAATCGGTTTTATTTTTTGAAAAATTAGAATTAAATATCAGTAAATTTAAAAGGGAATTTGCTTTAAGGGTTGGGGCTGGAAAGGGTAACCTTCAAAAATATAATAGTAATTTAAAAGCCACAAAAGGTGTACAACACTTTCGTTTTGACACAGGCTTGAAGTGTTTCAAATAATCCGTCCTTGTAGCAGGACATTAAACTCCATTCAATGATGCTACTAAGACACATTTGGATGGTTTAGCAGTAAATGGGAAAGATGGTTCTGATTTACCAAAATTAGATTTAATTGTTTAAGGGGGCAGTATCCAATAACGCTTAAAGTGATTGACATTTTTGAAAAGGCTATAGAACATTTAAAAGTTGGGGTAAAAGTTTTACAATTTGACGAAGTATTTGAAGATGGAGAATTTAGTGATAAAAACGGGTAATTTATTCCGTAAGAGCACCGTCCATTTACTCAGTGAAACACTGGGTATGGCTCCTCTACGAGCCTGCCAAAGATCCTGAAACAATTGGAAAATTCTTTCCAAATCCATATATTGGCAGGGTTTTAAGTGAGGATATAAAGCGTGATGGTACTTGCTATTACTGCTCAATGTGTCTATCAAGATTCCTTAGCCAATTAAAATTGAATGATCATTTGAGACACTGCAAGCGTCATGGGTACCAGTCTGTGGAAACTGTTTCAGGGGACATTGCTACCTTGCAGTTCAAAAGCTTCCAGAACACACTGTTGCAAAGCAACAAGGTATCACTGGACATTGAGGCTGCTCTTGTGGATGTGTCGGATCCGTCAAATTGGAATCATGTGAAAAAACATGAAGCTATTGCGCGATCTTTTGCGCACAAGCGGAGAGATTCAAGCAATACCATGTAATTGGTAGATTTTTGTGAGATGTTGGGTGGAAAAGATTGTGTTGGCACAGCTATGGTTGCTCTCATTAAAACATCAAATGAGGCTATTTCCCGGTTGCGTCTTACACACTATCCATGAATCTATCACCAGAGGACGAGTTGGCAATTGAAAATCAAGACATTTGTTGGGTTTGTGAGAAAAAAAATTAATGAGGGGGATGTGAAAACCCGGGACCATGATCATTTATACCAAGAAATTTCATCAAGGGGAAGTAACTTTCGGGGGAATGCGCATAAATCGTGTAATTTAAATGTTAGGCAACAATACTTTTACCGGTTTGCATGCAAAATTCCAACTATAATTTGAAATTCAAATTACCAGCGTTGGCACGATCGCAGAAAGGTAAATTTGTCGATGGCGCATGGATAGATGGTTCTTTTTCATATAAAATCATACCCAAATTATCTGAAAAGCTGTTAGTATTAGAATTTAAATGGCAAACAATTGATAATGGTGATACTTGTTAGAATAAAATCCGTTTACTTGATTATTTTAGTTTTTTCCCTAAATCCGTAAGCCAATTCATTCAAGTACAAAAAAGGGACGATTTTAGTAGTTTCCCTCTCCTTAAACAGCACTTTCCAGATGAGGAAGTGTACGATTTATTAACTTGTAAGGGCATATAACTGTACGAGTACTACAGCTCCGCCTCGAAGCTAAGTGAGAAAAAACTACCGCCCATCGCAGAGTTTTCTGATTCACTTCGCGATCGTCAATGCACAACTGCTGATTATGAATTTTCCAAGATGGTCTGGGCAACGGAAGGGTGTAAAAGTGAGTGGGATTATTGTAAAATGTACCTGGCCAAGTGATGTATTGACATTGTTGGATATTTTCTGTACGAACACGGACAAAATTCATGAAGAATTTGGGTTGGATTTGGGGTATTATTTTTCCCCTCCTCATTTGGTGATAGATTTAATTCTCAAAATTAGTAGATCAGAAATAGGTCTGATCACCGACGTGAATCAACATCTGTTTGTAGAAAGATCTATGAGGGGAGGGTATGTTTTTCACGGGGATTGTATATTTGAAACCCACCCGACTGGAAAACGCACCGGTGAAAAGTCGGATGCCATTTTCTTGGATATGAATTGCCTTTACCCGTCGGCAATGTCTCACTTTTATTTTCTGTGTGGGAATTACCAATGGCTTGACAATCCTTCTCCTCCAGATTTCCACAATATTCACACTGTTGAGGAAAATGGACCACAAGGATGGTTTTTTGAAATTGATGGTAAAATTCCTCTGGAACTTCAGGACTCGGCAAAAGACTTTGTTTTCCCTTGCATTAATAGACCGGTGCATAGGGACTCGCTGAGTCCCTACAATTTATCATTAGTAGAGAATCAAGGCATGCATTGGACACCTTCAAAACAAAAGCTTATTGCCGACCTGGAGCCGAAACGGAATATTGTTGTACACCACGTTCTTTTGCGGTAGATGCTTGCCAACAGTTTCAATGTCACAAGGATTCATAGAGCCCTCCAATTAGACCAAAAACCTTATATGAAGACGTTCGTTGACACTTTTGTCAGCAAACGCTTTCAAGCAAAAACAAAGGTCTAAAAAGAGATCTTTAACCTCATCTTAAATTCGGTCCTTGGTATGATGTGTGAGAGTGTGCGAAACAGAAGTCGTTGTGACATTGTGAGCAACCCAAAAGAATGTGCCCAAATTATTGCGGATCCAAGCTTCACGTCATTCACAGTCATAAACTCCAATATGGTCTTTTTACATAGAAAAAAAGAAACGTAATTTTAAATGAAAACATTGCTGCTGGCAGTGCCATTCTAGAAATTTCAAAGAAACTCAGGTTGGAGTTTTATTACAATGTATGTAAGCACCAGTGGCCGAGGGAGGAACAAGTTCAAGTCTTTTATGGGGATACCGATTCTTTATTGTTAGAAATTAAAACTAATAATTTTTTGGAAAATTTGGAAAATGGAGAGTACATTAGCTCTCGGATAGACAACACAAACTGGGATGAGTCCCGCTATCCGGAGCTGGTGAAACGCCAAGCCCCAAATCAATTATTAAAATTAAAATCAGAAACGGGAAGTTATTTCGTATCGCATGGTGTATTTCCCAGTCCAAAGGTGTACTGTGTGGAAACACACAATGAGACAACCAAAAAAGTCTGCAAAGGGGTGCCATCATACTATGTAAAGGAAAATTTCACCATGAGTGTTTATAGGAACTGTATTAAACGAAATTTAGTTCCAAGAGCGAGTTTCATGGCCATTCGCTCGTTAAAATACAAAAACTATATAGTTCGAGTCGAAAAATGCCATGTCCACCATATCGGACAAAGTCTATATACTCGAGGGTGGTGTGAGAGTACTACCACATGGCGAATACCTGACTTCAGATCGAGTTGAATGTGTAGGTTATAGAAAGCAACTCGGTCTGGAGAAAGCTTTATAGTTGTGGGAGGGGGAGGGCCTTCTTTTGGAGGGGGAGGGGTGGGGGCGTTTCCGCCAACAGCTCAGCACTGTCCTTTTCTTGTATCTAGTCGTTTAAATTTATTAAATTTCATTGCGCAAAGCGGTAACTTTCAAGTGTATATTTTGTGTTTTATTTTTAAGTGCTTATTACTAACCCGCCTTGGGGCCTTCCGGCCGTCGTGGATACCGTCCACTGACTGCATCAGGTGCCGGCCCGACCGTTGGTTGCCCTCCGGTCATGATAAAATTTTTATTTAACGTTGTATATATTTTTATGTGAATTAAAGAAACCATGTTTTCTATTTCCTCTTGAATATTTATTCAACAGATTGAGGTTAGGATAGGTTAGTTGCATTTTGGCACTGGAAGAGTATTTATCAATTTAAAACACCCTTCGGACCGTTCATGTCTGGCAAAACGAAACTTTTAACGAGAATCATTCAAAATCGTGATAAAATGTTTTTAGAGAACCCAAAAAATATCTATTATTGCTATAGTATATGGCAAGAATCTTATGATAAAATAAAGAAGATTGATCAAAGCATAAAATTTATGCAAGGACCAGACATGTTTAATATTATCGCGCCAAACTCGTGGTTGATTATTGACGATTTAGCTGAATCTATTGAACAATTACCCCGGAAATGTTACAATTGTTTACTGACCGGTCCCATCACCAAAAAATTTCTGTAACTATTGTTCTCCATAATCTTTTTCACCAGAGTAAATGTATGAGAATACTTGCTTTGAATTATACCTACTGTATCATCTATAGAGTTGTTCGCGATTCAAGTTCTCTTAAAACTCTAGACAAGCAAATTTATCCTGGCGAACCAAAATTTTTACTTTCCGCATACAATCAAGCAACTAATAAACCTTATGGTTACATATTATTAGACCTGAATCAAAACACGCCCGAAGAGTTGTGTGTAGTCACTGATATTTTCGATAATAAAATTACTGTGTCTCTACCCATGAAAAGTAAAAAAGGTCATTAGTCGCAATCATGACATTGAAGAAGCTACATGAAAACCATAATTTATTTTCTGTGCTAGCCAATTCAAAACCACGACTTCGAAAAGCAATGCTCAAGCATGGTGTTGACAACGAATTTATTAATCTCTTGTCGGAATTTTGTTTAAATTTAACAGCGTGTAATGTTCAGCTGTCATATCATGTTAAGCAATAGACAAGGCAACATCGATCACTTGTACGTGCTCTAGATTGCAAAAAGAAAGCAAATTGTAGAAGGTAACGTCTTGTTCAAGCGGGTGGCAATTGCTTTTCAGTGTTACTACCGATAATCGCTGGGCTTGTAAAGACTATTCTCTAGAAATGGCTAAACCCTATAAATTGACGCCAATTGAACTTGCTCTTTCACCCAAATAGCAATTTTAAGATAATCTTTTCAAATTTCTTAACAATGAAACAGTTTCCGATGATAAAAAATTAGTTTTGCTTCAAAATGCCCTAGGTCGTGTCAACAAACATAAACCTTATCGTGAAATACCCCTCAAAGTCAATGTCATGGATCAACCTTCTGCAAACAGTGAAACACCGAAAAGGGAATATTTAATAACAGGTGTTGCAGACTTGTTGCCTCAATCCTATCGTGAACAAAGTAAAAGACTCTTGGCGTATCTCGCTGAAAATGAACAAATTGATGAGAAAAAGAATGAAGTTATAATCTTGGGCAAGCCTTACAGTTTAATAGATTTATTATCGGATCTGATTGCAAATCGTAAGATAGTCGAATCCTTTGACGGGCATTTATATAATTTCTTAAAGTCGTCAAATTTTCTTAAAAGTCTTATCGGTAATAATCAAATTCTAAAGAAATTAAAAGAACATAGTCCATTGAAGTTAGAAGATGATTTTAAATCTTTCTTGGAAAGCCCACCTAGTGGTGATTTGACACCGGTAACTAGACAAAAGCGAAGACGTATTGATTCACCGTGTAGTATACAAAAGGGTAGTGGACGGTTACGTTCAAAATGGAACAAATTTTACAAGGTTTTTATGAAAATATTTGTAGTGACGCTTTCTATTTAAGTCAATTTGGAATTTAGTAAAAATATTAAAACGCAAATACAAAAATTTAGAAATAGAACTTTTTATTAAGATAAGGAACGTGTCCTGGCAAGTCTATGCTTAACAGGAAATTTAGAAATTACCACTTCCTAGCTTTGTGCGTCAGTGGGTCCCTATAAGGTTGTTTGAGGTGTGGTTGATAAAATGTATAAAAGATACATTTTATGGGAAGAGCGGCCCGATACTAATTTTATGCCGGACTGACCTCTGGTCCATTGATTTAGAAATACCTTAGAATATTATCGGATTATTGTAAGTGTCTAAATATCTTATTTTATATTATTGTAGATTTCTGATACTTGTGGCCTATCTAGGACAACCAGTCCCAGAACAATATATATATGTTATTAAACCTTTTACTAGTGTATGCTAACTGAATAAAAAGTATTGTATTACAGCCAACCTCTCTACAATCTACATTTAGTCTCTCGAATATAGCCAGCTGGTACGCCTCATTAGTCAGGTTATAGCCTAAGGCACGCTACTAAAGTTTAATTACCTTAGGGCCATAGTTTATCTCCACAATAAAGGGAGAATAAAGATATCTACAACAACCTCACCTTAATACCGTAAAACCACTTTACCACAACTGGTGGCAGCAGAGGGATAATTTCACGCGGGCACTAAGCCCATAAGCCTTTAGGACAAGGTAATAGTCAAAATACCATTAAAGGGACAAGTATGACTGTGGTGAGAGGTTCGAAAATTCAAATAAACCGAATCTCTCTATCACAATCATACAAGTACCAACCCTAACAAAGGAATGAGAGGGCACAATTACGCTCAATTACTATATAAAACTAAAGCAAAAGTTAAACTGAGGATAAACACCAGTCACGAATAATATAAGAGACTATAGGAAAACCGCAATGGGCACTGATATCCCCTATTGCAAAAAAGAACTTGGCACGAACTAGGCATTATTTCTCTGTGAAGTGCCATAGACAGAGAATAAGTGTCTGCGATGAAATCCACACAGTTTTGCGGAAATCAGTATATCGTAAAAATTACATTTTTATGAAGAAATGAGGGCTAGAAATTGCGGTGCAAAACTTAACTAAAAGTGCTCTAAAAATCAACTGAAGAGTACAGTACTTCTACAAAACAAACACTTTTGGACGGAGAAATTTAGATAATTTCAAAAAAATACAGGTTGTGACAACAGACAGACCCCCCCCCCCCCCCTTAAAAATATGGAGATAACAAAATCGACCAAATGGAAATCGGCATAAAAACTTGTAAAAGTTATTGAATAAGACAGGAACCATATAAATATAGGCTTAGAAGACCTATTGTACTGAAAAAACTGGAAAAGACTTGAAAAAACCCCTTAAGTTTCATTGAAGTAAATAATGAAAAAAAGGGAAAAAAAGGGTTCAAGTTGAAAATATAGTCAGACAAAATTGAAGGAAAAGAAAATGAATGGAGTCAGTTAAACTCTGTTATACGTGCATATTGAAATGACCGAACGAGACTAGTACGAAATAATTGTACTATATAAGTACAAAATAAGTAGCAGTAATACTAAGGAGCCACCGTGACAGTGGTGTAACTCTGGCCGAAATTAATAGAAATATTGGAGATTTGCTCCAAGTCGACAGGAAAAATTATGCTCTCATATGTGGGAGTCTTTTTCAGAAAAATGACTAGCATGGTATAAACAATTAAAAAAAGGCGCATTAATATCCTAAAGGACCTAAGTTGAAGTTGAAACTTAAGACAAGACCACTGAAAGTCGGAAAGTTAAAGTGAAAATAGTCATTATCACTTGTATGTCTAAAAATAATTTCCCGGGAGCCATAAAGGCAAGGTATGTTTTCTGAAGAAGGGCCCCTTTGTTTGATAACAGAACAACCCAAGAGAAAACTGTGGCCACAAATCAAAATGTGTGGATATACTATAAATAATTAAGTATTGTGTGTGCAGGTTCATATTAGTCCTTTTAGCTGTATCCGATGACAAGAGAACCTTGAAACGTTGTAAGGAGCTACCAAAAAGCAGCCCTGGTAAGAAAACCTTAGAGTACAAGCACAAATCCATTGATAGGTCATAACAGGTAAAAAGGCAAATAGCTAATTTTTGAGCTTATAAAATCAAAGCTGTAAACGGAGCCTTGTCCCAAAAGGACATTGAAGCTGGAGAAAAAAGAGATTACAGGCGAAAACGTTATTAAACTGTCTGAAGTACCTAAAATTTGACAAGAATTAAAAAGCTCAAAAGTCTGAATAAAAAAATAGACAGAGTAAGCTAAAAACAGTTAAGGACACAAGCTGGTTCGAAATAGAACCAAAGTTGTAAAACAAAGATAAGAAAAAATAAGCGAAAAATAAATGTATATAGTCGTATATGGAGAATGTAAATAGTGGTAACAAATGTTTCTTCAGAAAATAGATACAGTTATAAAGGTATTTTGAAAACCTTTAATAAATATGGAATTGTTATCGTACAAAAATTGTGAATATAGAAATGTTAATAGCAAAGTCATGTTATATGAACTATTACCAAGCACTTATATAGACACTTATAGTGTCTAAATCTAACTGTTGGAGTTGAATTTTTTTTAATATTTTTATTGCAGTTAAGAGTTATGAGATAAAAGTCTTGACGGACTTATTTAAAAGTTGTACAAAGAACAAATATTGCAGTGATTAAATAAATTGTTAGGGCACATAATTATTGTTTGTTTTTTACACTTAAGTTATGTATCAACAGAGCTTCTGTTAATATATATATATATATATATATATATATATATATATATATATATATATATATATATATATATATATATAATATATATATATATATATCTATATATATATATATATATATATATATATATATATATATATATATATACATATATATATATATATATATATATATATATATATATATATATATATATATAATATATATATATATATATATATATATATATATATATATATATATATATATATATATATATATATATATATATATATATATATATATATATAACATAAACTATCCATGTAAACATTGCGAATTAATTTGTTGAGTATTTTTTTATGTTGCTTTTTGTATCATTCGAGAACTATTCTACATTAATACTTTATAAGCAATTAACAAAACACTAATCGGAATTAATTCAAATGCTAGTCTGTACCGTGTTTTATTTTTTCAAATGCTCTATGGTTTAACCAGTAGTTGAATGTTCTATCTAGTTTTGCGACTTAAAAAATACTTGTGTAAGTTATTACACAATGCTTGTGTATATACTATGTTTTTATTTACTTTAAGTTTTAACTAGTAATTAAATGTTATATATAAATGTTTGACTTCGATTCAACGTATAAATATTTTATTGTGAAATAATCCGTTAAGTATTAAGATTGAAAAGGATGATGAAACAAATCGCCACCAAGAAACATAATGTTTCTATTTAAGCGGCAAATTATGTTTAGAGTAAAAAGAAAGAAAATTAATTAAAAGTAATCAACCTTTACAAAATTGAGTGTTTCTTTTTATTATATATGTAACACTTTATGCTTTATTTGTATTCAAACGTGAATATTTATTTTAGACACAGCCTTAGTTTTTTTTGGAAATCAAATTTTTCGTAACATCCTTTCGGATCCATTTTTTCAATCATTTTGAGCCATTTTTGGAAAGTAACAAATTTCGAAGCCAGTTCAATTGTGTCCTGATACTAACAGCTCATACCATCAGAAACCAAACCATAACTGGTCAACTAATATTTTGGAAACTGTATACAGTATTACATACTTTACTACAAGTTCATCATAAAGTGAGGTAAAACCTGAACTTAAATTAGGCCTAGAAAATGTGCTACGTAGCCTAATTGGCTCTATATTATTGAAAGAATGTGCAAATGCTTTCTGCTGGAAAAATATGTAAAAATTTAAAAACCAAAATTGTTATGTATAATTTATCCATGGCATTTCTAATCCCGAAAAATAAACGGTAAATCAACCACATCACCCAGATAAATTAAATTATTAATGGGAATTAAATTTAAGCTCAAATAATTAATAAATGTTTGGAATATAACTTTAAATCTAATTTAAGCAGAACCACTAATATAATGCTTAAGCAACTGGGGATCAAGCTAAAACAGAGGATGCATATGAGAATAAGGGTGAAAAGAGAATTTTACAGTCTTAGAGACAGAGAAAAGAGAAACAAGGATAAATTTATAAAATTGAACTAAGGAAACCCATTGAGGGTAAATGCACAGAATGACCAAACGATGGCAGCATATAACTATGTACAAAATTAAGTTGTTTTAAAATTAAAATAATGAAAGTTGGGACAATTCTTCTTAAAATAGGGAGTATTGTGGTGATGCTTTCTAATTAAGTCAATTTAGAATTTAGTAAAAATATTAAGACGCAAATACAAAAGTTTAGAAATACCAATTTTTATTAAGATAAGGAACGTATCCTGGCAAGTCTATGCTTAACAGGAAATTTAGAAATTACCACTTCCTAGCTATGTGTGTCAGTGGGTCCCGATAAGGTTGTTTAAGGTGTGGTTGATAAAATGTATAAAAGATACATTTTATGGGAAGGGGCGACCTGATACTAATTTCATGCCGGACTGACCTCTGGTCCGTTGATTTAGAAATGCCTTGGAATATTGTCGGTTTATTGTAAGTGTCTAAATATCTTATTATATATTATTATAGATTTCTGATACCTGTGGTCTACCTGGGACAACCAGTCCCAGCAGAATATATATCTACTATTAAACCTTCTACCAGTGTATGTTAACTGGATAAAAGTATTGTATTATGGCCAACCTCTCTACAATATACATTTAGTCTCTCAAATATACCCAGCTAGTACGCCTCATTAGTCAGGTCATAGCCTAAAGCACGCTACCAATGTTTAATTATCTTAGGGCCATAGTTTATCTCCCCTAGAAAGGGTGAATAAAGATATCTTCAACGCCTTCACCTTAATACCATAAAACCACTTTACCACATATTGGAGAACCAAGAAGTTTAAGTTCCCCAACTACATCTTCCAAAGTCACTGGTGTTGACACTAAAAGTGTACAAGACTATCAACAAAAGGAACCCAGTTATACCCTTCATCGAAATCATAGAACTAGAGGTCGTGACTTTCGAAAAACTAAAGCCTTTTACCCTCGACATATATTACAAGCAGATCTCTTAACTCTAGACAAGATTCAAAGGCGTCACAATACACCATAAAAGTATATTTTACTTGCAATAAGTGTGTTTTGTCGGTATGCATATGCAGTTCCATTGCAGTCAAAGAGAGGAAATGAAGTTGCTAAAACCCTTGAATCCATCTTTGAACAAGTTTCATATAGAAAAAAAATTCAAACAGACCGTGGAAGTGAATTTGTTAATCCCCATGTAAACAAATTTTTATTGAATTATAACACAATACTCTATCATAGTAATAGTCCTATAAAAGCAGCATTGGCTGAACGTTTAATAAGAACTATTCGACTTTTAATTTCAAGATATTGTACATTGAAAAATACAGCTGCATTTATTCATGATTTAGATAATATCATGCAAATATACAACCAACATCCTCATCGATCCTTGTTCAATACTAGCCCTCGCGAAGTTCATTATAGTGATAGTACACATCTTTCCTTAAACAATATTCTAATGAAAAGGCAGGAAAGAAACATTTGAATAGGGAAATTACTTGTTGTCTACTGAACTTTTTAAAGTGTCAAAAATCCTAGACACTAAACCTATGACATATCGACTTCGTGATATGAAAGATGAAGAGATTCTTAGTGGATTTTATGATTATGAATCACAAAAAGTTAAAAACACTGGAATGTATCAAATTGAAAAGGCATTAAAGACTCGTACTCGCCAGGGCAAGAAACAGTTGCTTGTTCTATGGCTAGGATACAACTCTGATTTTGATTCGTGAATACCCGCTGAAGACTTTCTTAATGTCTGAAGGTTTTTATCTGACATTCACGTCAAATGTTTCTGATCCTCTTTATGACGATTTTAATAAAACGAGCGATTTTTGAACCAAAGTTTCCCCTGCCATTAAATTTGAGGGAAGGTATGAAGTGGCCCTTATAGATTCTATTCTTAAAAACAGATATTATATCCTAAGAAAGGATCGTACATAAAATATAAAAATTAGACCCCATGATTGGCCAATTGTTGACGATCAATATGTGATTGAAAATATGAATTCATTTGAATATCCCCTTGCCATAATATTATATAAGGACTTAGGGAATATGAACGAATTGTGTCGTGCAATCAACAAACAAATTTCTACTCGTAAAAATTGCTCCTTTCAACTCAATTATTCAAAGAAAGAGGGGAAAATTTACATTAGTTCACCTATTGACAATAAAAAGAATATTCTCAATGACAATCTCAAAGAAGTGCTTGGTTATAAACATAATGTATTCGACGGTAAAAGTGCAGGAAGCGCTAGTTGCATGAATCGTGTCACTTTCGCAGAGAATCCACCCGCCTTCTTTTCGGACAGTTGTATATTTCTTTATGCATCCTTTGTCGAGAGACCAAGAGTTGGTAATACCAACATCCCCCTCCTACGTGTTCTTGAACGAAAAACCTCTAATGACCCTATTCACCACTACAATATAAAGCACCTTCAATACGTTCCAGTCAACACTTCGTATTTGGAGCTTTCTCAGTTAACATTAAGAAGCCCTTTTGGTGATCCTCTTGCAATAAAAAAGGTTTGGTTGTGATTACATGTCATTTTCGACCCATTCAGTGAAATGGCTAATAGAACTCAGTTTGTATGTCCTGATATTGTTTGCTATGTTGCTACTCTTTCACCACGCCCGTTGGGACCTGGAATGGACTATTAAAGGGGTCGTTCGTCAATGTCCGGGTACGGTCTCGGCAGTTGATTTGCTAAGCTTTTTCGCTCTGCACCCCCCTTGGCTAGAAAATATATTGCAGCGAATGCAGCGGATTTTTTGTCCTCTACATTACATGATTGGGGCTCTGGGAAAGATATTCAACAAAGTGTTTCGCAAAATCTCAGGTCGAGCGCACTATCCCTTGGCAAACGATTGAAAAAGAGGGGAAAAGGTTTAAAGGAGGAGAAAGACCCCAACAATCATCAGTCTCAATTCAGCCGGGAAGCGCAAAGCATCGAGGAAAGTAAAAAGATCCATAAAGGATTTCTTTTCCTAAGATTGCATATATACCACATAAAGATTCTCACCCATCAGTCACCTCATCTCTAAATCTTTTCACAGCAACCACTCTTGGAAAATATCCATTTTCAAATTTATTCTAATGAAGACTACTCTATCGATTTTTATAGATTTAAATATCATTGTTAAAAAATCGAACAATGAAAAACCATTTGCCGCCGAGGGGTTTTCCAACGAAAATTGTGTACTACATAATATATTTCGACAAATAAGCGTCTATATAAACGGAACATTGGTGAGCACGAGCAATAATCTTTCGAATTATGCAAGTTATATACAATTCATGTTGATGACACCAATGTCCTATAAGCATTTGAGGGTTATGACTATTGGATATGAATATAAAACAAATACTGATATTACCAATATTCTTAGAGAGGCGACAACTAAAGATTTGCATTTAGTTGGGAAACTAAATCATGAGATATTTAATATACCTCAATGGCTGCCTCCTAATGTAAAGAATGATATAAAGCTAAAATTCGCGCCGTCCAATTATATTATGTGAAAAGTGCTGGACGCTACACCCGATGTAACAGTCTCTTTCACCTCGGCTTTACTTCATGTACGAAAACAACAAGTTATGAGTTCTGTGGCTTTGTCAATTGAAAAATTAAGAGCCAGTGGTAACAGTATTAAACTACTTGTTCCTCATACAACCACAAATCAACGTCATATTGCTACAGGTACGCGTACCTATACCGATTTGTCATTTATCAATGGTGAAATTCCTTCAAAATTGGCATTGTATTTTTAAAGTGCTAGCGCTGTTGGGTCATGGACAGAATCCCCACATAAATTTGAATTATTTGGACTTTCCTCGCTTGTATGTAAAGTAAATGGAATCCCACTCTAAATTTATCCTTTGATAAATCCTATAGGACCCTCTATGAATTGACAATGCAATCCGTAGATCGAAATTCTCAATTATTTGAAAATGGTATAAGTGAAGAAATGTTTGCGAAAACGCATGACATTATTGTGTTAGATTTGTCTGGTACTCAAGATATGAGTATTGTCCCATCGGGAAATGAATGGATAGAGTGTATTTTTGCCAAACCATTGGAGGAAAGCATTACATTAATCTCACTAAATCAATTTGAAACTTATTGAGATATTACTCCTGATTGTATTAGTGTATTATTATACTTGGCAGTGTTTTATTAGACTTGGCGCCATGAACACGGAACAAATAATCGATGAATTTAACATGGACCCCTACAAGTCCAAATATAAATCTTTTTGCTTACATTCAGATTTCCTGAAGCATATACAACATGTTGACAATACCCTAATCATTGTTAATTGCAGTCCATCGAGTGTAAAGACGGGGCATTGGTTATGCATCTTTCAAACAAGAAGCAATATAAAATTTTTCGATCCGCTTGGCTTGTCGTATACATTCTACACACCTCATAATAAAAATTTTCTTGAGCAGAGCAGGAAATCCATTATTCAAAATCGGAACCGGGTACAACTCAGCTCAGTTATCAACGTTGAATTGTGGTTTTCATGCCCTATTATATTTTATTTTTCGAAGTCGTGGACATACTTACATGGAATTTATCAAGATTTACGGTAACAATCCTCGAATGAACGACTTTCTAATTGAAAATACTCTTTCTAACCTCTGTAATATAAATTTCGGTGCCCTAAAAGTGAAATGCTTTAAAAATGTATGTAAATTTGCTTATTAATAAAATTTTGTATAAAACACTGTGTCCTTTGGATTTCTTCTTCTACGTAGGCTATAGGTAATCATCCGAAACGATAAGTTGTGGTGGCTTATCAGGATTTAACATATATTTGTCTTAACGTGCAAATTCAGGGTCACATTTTCTACAATATAGGGTAACTTCATTTTTATTAAATCTTTTTGTAAAGTCAATAATACTACTCTGATTCATATGATAAAATTCACGTGTTTCAATTTGCTTATTTGAAGCAATGTCACATACAAAATTCTCATATGAAGAATCACTTTCTGTAACAGCCAAATAAAAATCTGTTGGTTTATAATCAAAGTAGCCAGTATCTTCACAGCAGTGTTGTAAAAACCAGACTCTTTTATTTCTCCAGCAATTGAAGCGTAGACCAGGTTCTTCCTCCCAAAACAATTTAAAGCCACACCGATACCAGTTTCTTATAAATAAACTGAACTCAATTTTAAGATTTTTCGCAATCAGGCCAGGATAAGTATTTTCCCATAGATCACATTTATCATAGTGACAACTGGAGCATAAAAATCCTCTATTATGAGAGTCACAAATCTCTTCAAGACAAGAATTACAGTCTTTAATTTGCACTGCATAACCTCTATGCATTTTACATGGATTGCATAATTTACACTTTTCATTGTAGTCATCAGAAAAAGTACAATTCTCACAGGATGACCAACTACCCAAAGTATACAAGCATAATGGGCATGTGTAAAACATTTTTCGTTGTTGACTGCTCCACTTCCAAAAACAAACTGACTCTCAAACAACATCTCCTAGGTGCGTTACAAATGGCCGTCTATAAACCGCAATATCATTTTGTTTTGTCTCAATAAATATATCTATAAATTGAGTAAAAGCCTGGGGACCACGACGACGATAGTCCAAATAAGGGGAATCGGTTCCCATTATATCGTTAAGCATTTCTGTTGAAGTTTTCTTTGAAGATATAATTCCAGAAAGTCATCATCTAAAACTAACCACTCTTCCAATTTTACTAGATTACGCCTGATTTTCTATTTTTCAAATCATCACTCTAAATGTCAAATACAGACTGCTTTCTGTAAATTGTTCTCTTCAATATATTTTGTCAGCGTATTTAATCCATCTTGTAGTTTATGTATATGTCCTATATTCACCTTAGCCGCGAAGCACAATTGTTCTTCCGACTTGAATTTGCTTAATGTCATAACATATCCATTATAAATCGTGTCCCATTCTAGGGTTAGCCGGGTACCCCTTGTAATTTCTACCGCCACCTTAGGCACTCTAGGTCCCGTTTCATCAATACTTTTAATATTCAATAGTGTATAAGCATCCATGTTGACTGTCCCACTTCCAGAAAGAAACTGATCCTTGATAAATAGTTTCAACCACCTGGGAACGTGTCTAGACATGATTTTGCTTAGTAACAGTGAAAAGAGGGTGGCCTTAAAATCCTGGCTAGACATGGCGAATCTTGCCTGGACATGCAAAATCTTGCATGGACATGTCTAATCTTGCCTGGGCGGGAATTTTGCCTAGAAACAGGGAAGAGGGGCGTGTCCTTGAAATCTTGGCTAGACATGCCGAATCTTGCTTGGACATGCCTAATCTTGCCTGGACATGCCTAATCTTGCCTAGGCGGGAATTTGGCCTAGAAACAGGTGCAAGGGGCTAGGAGCTTATCATTAAAACTTGTGTATTATACGGACCACATTCCGAGTAGTTGAAACAAATGGGAATTTTACCTAAAATTGTGATACCTGATCGTGCCAAATCTAGCCTGGGCGGGAATGTCGCCTAAAATTGCGACACCTGGTCACCAAAAGAGGAAATGGCCATTAAACATTCTTCTTGAACCTATAGAAGAAAGGAGTAGTCCCTAAGGATGTTGAAGAAGTGCCTACGGGGATACTGCTCCCATAAACCCGACCCTTTTTTTCAACTTTGTAGCATGTTGTGTGCAGGACTACCAAGCTTCGCAAGACTGTATAAGGACTAAGACCTGTGCAATATCGTATAAATATATTTAATAACTAACTTACTAGCTTAATTCTACGAATAACTTAATTCTTTGGCAAGCTTAAAAGGCTGCGCAAGACTGCGCAAAGACCAAGGTCTGTGCAAGATCGTAGAAATGTGTTTAATGGTTCATTTAATAGATACCCCTCTTACCTAAACATTTTTCCTATAAAAGTGTGCATTAAAGTGAAATAAATTTTTTCACAAAACTGCCTTTATATGCCAGTTTACTAATGAGATCATGCGACGTCATGTGTAAATAGATCACTTACATATGACGTCATGTTGCACGACGTCATTGCATCGTTTGCTCTTTACTGGGCTCCATAAAATCAATATGATAATTAGTAAAGTATCAATTCATACTTCATTTCATGGCTGGGAAGTCTTGTAATAGCTATGTCAAAATATTTACTCTTTTATTTTTGTTCTTTGAACATTATGAAACTAGGGATCTTAAGTTTATTTTTGCAAGAGTATTTATGCTTTTCAAAAGACTTTTAGATGAAACAGCTCAAATTATCTAACAAAAAAAGTTAGATTGGCTAACGTTAGTGTGTGTCATTGTCAATCATGCCATATTTCGTTAGCTTTCTCAGGAGTAAATTACTGGTTTTTACTAGTTAAAAAAAGAATTATTTATCAGATTAACTTCATAGATGTGTGCTAGTAGAATGGTAGATAAGCCAATCTGCCGTCTAAAATAACCATCTCAAAATTTTAGTCTGATTTTATGTGGGGCTCGAAGCACTCGGCTTTCTATTTGGGAATAAAGTTGGCAAGTCTTTTAAATGTTTTCATAAGAAAGAACACAAGAATTGAAATTTTTTATGTGATATATTTGGAGGAAAACGACATCATCCTAAAATCAAAGCATTGGGGGTAGGGTGGTAGTACCCTATTATAAACCCTAAACTGTAAGAATTATTAACACCATTTTTTTCAAAAAGCCTCTTACCATTTCTTGAGAGTATGGAGAGGACCACTAGGCGAATACGTTGATAAGGCTTTTGTACCCTCCCCCGAATCGGGAGATTTTACTTTTTTGAGACTATCCCCCGAATCGTGGTACTTTTAAGGTTCCTCCAAAATTTCTCATGCTTTCTGTATAGCTTTTTCTTAGAGTCTATTATCCCTTCCCCCTCTCCTTCGAATTATTATCTCCCTATCAAGAGAAAAAACTTGCATACTTGCCTTTGGCCCAAACGTCTGAGCTCTTCAAATGGCTTCCCTTCTGATGAGTATAAGAACTGTAAGAATTCTTGCTTAGAAAAATTCCAAGAATATAAATGATATAAGTAATTTCTCTGAACCTAGACGCTACGAAAAGAAAGCAAAAATTATTTTTAAATATTTTATTATTCTCTTAACTAACTATAAGAATAGCAATACGACGCGACATGTCGCATAATACTCCGCATATCGCGACAGGGGTAAAATCGCTGCAAAAGCATCTAATCAATGAATCAATATATCAGGAAAAGCACTGAAGCGACCTTTATATAATGAGTAGCTAAATAAACTCTTCATTTAAAATACTGATAAAAATGCTTTTATCAGCCTGAATAAATTGCACTTTGCCTAAAAAATGGCTATAAATATTAAAATCAAATGACGATTCAGTAACAAACTATCCCGTATTTATAAAAACATTCTCGTATTTCAAACTTGCACTTAGAAAACTAAACTATGAAGCCCTAATTTCAATCCTACAATGTTTAAATAAATCTTTGAGTACATGCAAAGGTAAAATCACTCAATTTAAAGGAATTATATTTAGTTATTCTTCTAAGAATATTTTGAGTGTCCAGTTGTCAAAGCATTTCAAAATATCTATAAGGTAATTAGCGATGAAAAAAAAATACTAAAAAAATTAGACTATGTTTTAAATTTAAAGCCTTGTTTCTGTAATTTCTTTCCAAAAGACGGTAGTTACCGCTCTGACTTCTAACCACTACTGTTACGCATATAGCACGACTGGAGATTCCAGCTATTGTATAGAATAGAGTATGAACCCCTGACAAAAGTGATTGTGCAGCACTGGAGTTACGTAATTTTGATCTTGATCAAAACTAAGAAGTGCAGTTATTTGGTATAAATTATAAGCGCGAACACTACTTCACTATATTTAAAATTGCATGAAATACAGACTGGAATGCCTCGAAAATGGAAAACTGGAATGGACTAGGGAAAAAGTGGTGCAGAATTATTTTGATTTCAAGCTACCCAAAATACTCAGGGAGCTATAAGGAATAACCCTAGGATATAACCTACTACATTTGAAGGGATTTAAAACAAAACCCAAAATAACGTCGAAAATTACTTTTTCATCAGAAAAACTACTCAAACATTGTTAATTTTTAATATAGAAGCGTATTACCTTTGCAAGAACTTGGACTAAAATTTATTATTATTATTATTAGATATACAAAACAAAACTAGGAACAATAGCACATGCGCAAGAAAGGGTTTGTGCAAATATACCCATAGACTAGTAATGGAAACTATAATCACTTTATACGACGCTGAAAAATTAATAAAATTTGTGATATGAATCATCGCAATTTCAAAAAGAAGAGCTGAATTGGGCGGTAAAAAAAAAATGAAAAAAAAAACAAAAAACGATTGAATACGTGAATTTCGAAAAATTATACCAATTAAGGGTGAAAATAGTAATTCAAGTGTCAAACTAAAATAAAGTAGTCTAAATACAATATAATTATATTTATTTTCTCTCAGTCGGATTGGATTGCAATTAAGTTACATATATATACGATCCTGATTATCAGTACGGCGAACTGAAGCTAAAAATTTGTCGGAAAAAAGAGTTTTACTTCGAAAAACATCCTAATGAAAAACAAAATCTCAAAACTTCAATTTATCTGAATATATACTTGATAAATAGCTTGGCAAATCTTAATTTGGGCAAAAATTGTTTGAGTCTCTTCAACTGTAACAGGTATTGAACTGTAAACGTTTGAGTCGTTGGAAGAAGTCGCGGCGAGGACCCGCAATCTAGTTACCACGGACCTATGACCAATTGGTGGCTTTCAAACCCACGGTTGAAGATGGGACAAAAAATGGCTAAAGATCACTACACCATACACTGACAACAGTGCGCTTGACCATAGCACTGACCAACAAAATAGCACTTGACCATCTGTTAAATTGTAGGGACAGGAAGAGCTGTAGAGCTTATGTTTTTCGACAAGTACATTTAATTGAATATTTTTTAAAATAAAATTGAAATAAGAAGTGTTTATTCACTGAGCTTTTTCAACTAGGCCAGAGTTAGATTTCTTTGCAAAAAAAGTGAGCCAAAAAAAAAAACGAATAATTAAGCAAAATCCATTTACTACTTGAGTTTCTGCTACACAAAATTGTTCTTTGATTATACACAAGACAAAAAAAAAATTTCAAATAGTAATAAATAGAAAAACTGTTCCAATAATTTTCCTGCCAAAGTTTTTTTAAAGAAAAATAAAATTATCCTCAAAACAGCGAAACCAATTGATTTTTGAGACTACATTGGCTATATATGATGTGCAAGAAACTGTAGAACAAAAAATAAACGAAATAAAAGAAACAAAAAGACGAAACCAAAATAGGATAATTTTCAACCAGTGAACACGCGAAAAACAAAACAGATATTTTGGCAAAGACGTTCGCTAAGAGATATTTAATGTTAAAAAAAATGGATATTTTTATGCTATTAAAATCATTTTTTGAACATTGAAGAGGGCTTAGCGGAGGTATTTGCCAAAATATCGGCTTTTTTTTGTCTATTCATTGACGAAAAATTATCGTAGTTTATTTAAATTTCTTCGTTTTCTTCATTTTTTTTGTCCTTCGTTTTTTGCGTGCTAAGAATATAGATAAGCAAATAACGGTGAAAAGTTTTGAACGGCAGTGAAAAATAAACAAAAAACTATTCTAATATTAGGGGCATTTTCGCTCCTTTTTTTACCTGTCTTAATTAAAAGTTTATCAATATATTATATTTTGTTTATTAGTAAACCGAGATATAAAGGCTGTTTCTCAGTCTGCTTATTTCTATTTCTAATATGATTAAAACTTTGAATGCCAGGCAGGAGGAGCTTAAGTAGTGAGAAACTTTAGGTAACTTTAAATCGAATGCAAAACCAGAAACTTCCGCGAATTTAAAATGCAGGAAAGGCGATAAATGGAAACGTGGGATTAAAATTAGTTTGAAGTGAATATATAATATTTAATTGAAGCAGCTAGTTTAAAGATAAACTCTACTTTTGGCTAGCTTGACAATTGCTTATCGCAATAAAAGTGTTATAGAGACGAGAGAAGAAAGTAGAAAAACAAGCAAAGTTATATTGGCCATCAATTTGTTAATTTTTAAAATTAAATTCAAATAATTCATAAATTAAATGCAGATGGGACACTTAGGTAATAGTGTGTGAAGTAGAAAAGATTAATTGGAAAATCCATGCAGATGCCCAATAGTGACTAAGTAAGATTAGCTGGGTTGTCTAACTCTTTCAGCATAAATATTTAGAGACGGCAATGCTATAAAAATTACTATCTATATAAGGGAAAAGTTGCTCAATGGGCGAAATGGGTGCTGCTCAATCTATAGCTATTTTATGAGTTACTATCTCTGTTATTATTGTTATATATTATATGCTGATTTACATGTAGAATATTTATATGTTGCACCGTTTTGAGAGTTTCTTAATAATTCCAATAGATTCTAAACTTGATCAGTTTTCATCTATTTCGAGGAAATAATCCTCGATATTTGGCCTTTTATACCCTTAGACCTACAATTCACATCCCGTGAGAAAATTTGTGTTTCAAGCCCCGTCATTTCCGTAAAAAAGTAAGTTTAATATTCGATTAAAGAACCTGAAGAACCATTGGTCTTCGGAATTGACTATTATTTATATATGATAATTTACAATATTTTATATATAATTTATGGTGACTTATAGTAGTTTATAACAATATAGTAATTTACCTGAGGTTTTGTTGTGTTGGTTTCGTTCGATTACTGAAGTTGAACCATCTTTGGTTTTGGTAGTGACGATGAATTTCTTCGAAGTGGTAGCTTTCTTTTCAACTATTTGCTTTGCATTTAGTGTTTTATTTTATTTTACTTTTTTGTTTTTTTTTACCGCTACATGTCCTTTATTTATATACCAGGTTTTAAAAAAAATAAATAAATGCTTTATTTATTAAAAGAGTTTTCTAAAGTGTCAAACCTTAAGATAAAGTTATCAACTTACAAAAGACATTTTTGTGGGTATTATTTTGTGTTCTTTTCTATTTTTTTTCGTTTTTTTTTACACCACTGATTATCTTCTTCATGTAATTTTGTAATGTATATATATTTATTGTATATTTACCATAATAAGCTACTGTATAACTGCTTTTATTAATTTGTGTGGCCTGAGATAATTTGCACCTCTGAAACTTGAAAATTCATTTTTTTTTCGAAAAATAATAATGACTGTTATTACGCAAAATTAGTCATTTTTGTAAAGGTTTTCAAAAACTAGCCGTAAAGAACTACATTTTATTCTTAATATATTGCAGTTATTGACAATAGTGAAGAAATAGGAAGACTAACCTACACTAATAGAAAATTGGCGCTAACCTCGTTTAGGATTTGCTTATTTTGCCAATCCTAACTAGTCGCAATAAGCTAACTACATGTGGGGCTGGAGTTGTTCCGGCGTCAGAATGAATATGCGTTTATATTATTATTTTAATCACTCAATAAACGTTTGAGACTTGAAAAGCACATTGACAATACAGAAAATAGGAGAGGGGGGGGGATTTTGCGCAGATTAGGAAAGACCTTAATTCACAGAAAAGGGTAGTATCATAATTGCCCAGATATTGGATGAATCATCTATCAAAACAATTATGAATTTCACTTACCAGAGCGCCTTCTAGCTCAGCTGGTTAGAAAGTATTTGAAAGTACACTGATACTTCGGAAGAAATTAGAAGAAGAGGAGCATTACCTAGCTACAATGAGCTGATGGTACGTGGGGATGGCCTTGCCATCCCCACGTACATTATAAATTCTAAATTCTGTGGGATTATTTACAATCCCACAGGATTATAAATTCATTTTGTTTTTTAATCACTGAAAAATAGCCTTGAAATTTGTAAAGGGCATCCAAAAAACAATAGTTTAGAAAAAAGTTCCAAATTAAATAAACTACTTTTTTTGGGTAGAGTATCAAAAACGCAAATTTGGAAGAAGAAGCAATATTATAATTTCACAAATATTGTCTTAATTATTTTCAATCAAAAATTATAAATTTACCCCACAAGACAGCCTACTAACTTAGCTGATTTTAAAATTCCTTAAATCAGACAGTTACTGCAGAAGTAATCGAATAAGTAGCGATAGCTTATTGAAAGATCATCTAAAACGTGTCAAACGAAAATATTATAAAAATGCAAACAAAATGAAATACGAACTGAAAGAGTATTGCAACTTGTCAAAAAGAACTTTTAAAACTACAAAAATTAATTAAATAGCTTTTATAAAATAAATTAATAGACTAGTTCTAGTTCTATTCCCGGGTGGGTCTAGCATATGCAAATAAAAAATCTAAACCTACAATTTTTTAAAAATATATATTAAAGCAGAGATCCGTTAATTTTGGCAATTGGAATGTCAGACTAGAATGACAACATCGCACAGCCTCCCCTTTGGAATGGCACTTTCAATGAATTCACACTGTTGCCACATAAGAGTATTTAAAAAAAAAACTGGCACCATTACTGGCCAAAATAACTCCTATATTCTTTGGCAAATCGTTGTGCGAAAAGTTTAATAAGGTCGGCTAGAGTCCTTGGGTCTCTTCAGTTGGACCTTTAGACGCTTCATTCCGATTTGGAAGCCGTTCATTGCTTGAATTGCCGCTTGAGCACTACCTGGATTGTCAAAACTTACAAATCCTGAAATTGAAAAAAAATTATATAGTGAAATCAAAGCATGTAATGTATATATAAAAATATATAGGTTGGGTAAATTTATGCACGTGGGTATGACATGTATATATAGAATTTTGATAAATTTTGAGTAGACTAGAGCTCGTGAGGCTTTTATTATTATCTATTAAAATATGCTTCTATATCTATAGATACTTCGGTCTATTCATCTTCTATCTCAGGTATGACAATACCTGTGGCGGTAAATAGCCCGGTTTATAATAAAGTAATATGTCTATGCTTCTATATATTATACTATGCTACTATATCTATAGTTACTTTTACATAGCTATCTTTTATCTTGGGTATTACAATACCCGATCTTCTAAACTGTCCAGTTTGCAATAATGTAAACACGCCTGTGCTCGTATCTAATCTATATTAGGAAAAGCAGAGAGATTGCCCATTGGTAGAATTCACCCTTGATATACAAAAAAAAAAAAAAAGATGAAAGTGTAGAATATCCTACGCTAAGTCTATATCTTCCGTGAATCTATAGATATTATTTTTGAGGAAAAGGATGTAGATCAAATCGATTTTTTTCTTTTTTATATATTCATTGTCGAATTGCAACGTTTTAGGAAACTTTGCCAGTTTTTTTCATACTCTAACGATATTTTAGACTGGATTCTAATAATAACAAAGATCTATGTAATGACCAGCCCTCAAAAAAGAGGGATTGTATGGACCTTCAAATCTCTATCAAATTCTAGATAGGTCAAGGTAATATCTTCAGAGGATTAGTGGAACTTATTCTAACTTTGTATGGGGGAGGAGATTATTAGAATTTAAATGGGAGTTGTGACTCGAGCCATAGACTCTAGAATCTCTATCAAATTCTAGATAGGTCAAGCTAATAACTTTAGGAGATTAACGAAACTTATTTTAACTTTGTACGGAGGAGGTGACTATTAGAATTTAAATGGAGTTATGACACGAGGCGAAAATGTATATTTCTTTATATCATATATAGACTCTAGTATCTCTGTCAAATTCTAGATAAGTCATGGTACTATCTTTAGGGGATTAACAAAACATAGTCTAACTTTGTACGGAGGAGGAGATTATTAGAATTTAAACGAGACTTGTGACACGAGGAGAAAGAGCATAATTTTTATATCACACGTATAGACTATCTTAAACTGAATGGTATTATATAAAAGTCCCTGGGTATGACTTCTTAGAATAAAACTTTTCCCCGTTCAGATGTGTGGATTGTGTGGATTTTAGAGTGTGATTAAATAGTGAAAATGCACAAAAGGTGGTTTTTCCTAGCGTCAATTGTTTAGAAGAAATACGTTTATATTAATTTATTTAAACGTTCGGTCTTAAGCTACAGGTTCTAGATCCCAGGAAATACAAAACATGGATCATGAAAGACTTCAAAGCATTTACTTTAATCTACACGTTATTCTTGGCATAAGAACTGAAGTTCTGCACGTCTATTCGTTTGAAGCTTTGTTATCCATGATTTTTAGTATAATATCTTAGATTCAAGGACCAAGGCAATCAAAATAGAAACGTTTTTTTGCCCCTGGACCTACCTTAGGTCTATCTATACCTGAAAACCACGATTTTGTAGATTTATCTCTTGTTTTTTGGTTTTTTTTTCCAAATTACGGAGTTATTAGGTTATTGCTTCGTCAGTTATTAGGTATTGCTTTGTCACTTTTGTTTTTTTGTTTTTTTTTTTTCAAATTACGGAGTTACTAGGTTATTGCTTCGTCAGTTTTGCAACGTTGAGCAGAGAAAATAAGTAGGCAAAACTATTTATTCAAATTTGACATCATTTTTTGTCCGTAAAAATTCAAAAATTAACAAATTCAAACCATTGACAAAAATTTTTAAACCCCTTCTGAGGTTAATGTTGATTATTGTTATCTTTTTTTAATTCTTTTTTGTATTATTATCTTCTTTCTTTTTCATTTTCTTGGTTATCCCTCCTCCATATCATGCTGTGGCATTCGGAAGAGACGTGTTTGTGTTGAGGTTTTTGTTAATAATTTATATTAAAATAAACAATTACTTACTTACTATAAAAAGATATGTTTACCCCCCAAAGATAACTACATCACCTTCAGCTGTTTCGTGTCATGTCTTTTTAGTGTCTATTTTGATGTTTCTCTCAAGCTTTTTTGAATTTGCTGCCCTGTACTAGCAAAACACTAACATGCCTGCAAATGGATGCTGTTTTTTTCATTATAAATTTAATTCCCGAGTTTTTTTTACAATCTATTAATTTTTATATTGTTCCTTAAGTTTCCTGTTAACAATTCTAAAAAATTTTATTCCCAAAGACAATTACACCATCCCTTTTCACATGTTCTTAGCTTCTGTTTTGCTGCTTTTCCAACCACGCTTCTTTATTTTTTAATTTGATGCCCTGTACTAGTAAAACACAAACATGCCTACAAATGGATGCTGTTTTTTCATTATAAATTTAATTCCCGAGTTTTTTTAATTATTAATTTTCATATTGTACTTAAGCTTCCTGTTAACAATTCTAACAATTCATTTATTCCCAAAGACAATTACGCCATCCCTTTTCACATGTTCTTAGCTTCTGTTTTGCTGCTTTTCCAACCACGCTTGTTTCTTTTTAATTTGATGCCCTGTACTAGCAAAACACTAACATGCCTGCAAATGGATGCTATTTTTTCATTAAAAATTTAGTTCCCGAGTTTTTTTATAATCTATTAATTTTATATTGTTCTTTAAGTTTCCTGTTAACAATTCTAACAATTTTTTTATTCCCAAAAACAATTACAGCATCACTTTTCACATGTTTTTAGCTTCTATTTTGCTGCTTTTCCAACCACGCTTCTTTTTTTTTAATTTGATGCCCTGTGCTAGCAAAACACTAACATGCCTGCAAATGGATGCTGTTTTTCATTATAAATTTAATTCCCAAGTTTTTATTTAATTTATTAATTTTCATATTGTTCTTTAAGTTGCCTGTTAACAATTCTAGTAATTTTTTATTCAAAAAGAAAATTACACCATCACTTTTCACACGTTTTTAGCTTCTGTTTTGCTGCTTTTCCAACCACGCTTCTTTTTTTTAATTTGATGCCCTGTACTAGCAAAACACTAACATACCTGCAAATGGATGCTGTTTTTTCATTAAAATTTAATTCCCGAGTTTTTTTATAATCTATTAATTTTATATTGTTCTTTAAGTTTCCTGTTAACAATTCTAACAATTTTTTTATTCCCAAAGACAATTACACCATCCCTTTTTACATATTTTTAGCTTCTATTTTGCTGCTTTTCCAACCACGCTTCTTTTTTTTAATTTGATGCCCTGTACTAGCAAAACACTAACATACCTGCAAATGGATGCTGTTTTTTCATTAAAATTTAATTCCCGAGTTTTTTTTATAATCTATTAATTTTTATATTGTTCTTTAAGTTTCCTGTTACCAATTCTAACAATTTTTTATTCCCAAAGACAATTACACCATCACTTTTCACATGTTTTTAGCTTCTATTTTGCTGCTTTTCCAACCACGCTACTTTTTTTTTTAATTTGATGCCCTGTACTAACAAAACACTAACATACCTGCTAATGGATGCTATTTTTTCGTTAAAAATTTAATTCACAAGTTTTTTATATAATCTATTAATTTTTCTATTGTTCTTTAAGTTTCCTGTTAACAATTCTAACAATTTTTTTATTCCCAAAGACAATTACATCATCACTTTTCACATGTTTTTAGCTTTTATTTTGCTGCTTTTCCAACCACGCTTCTTTTTTTTAATTTGATGCCCTGTACTAGCAAAACACTAACATACCTGCAAATGGATGCTGTTTTATCATTATAAATTTAATTCCCGAGTTTTTTTTATAATTTATTAATTTTTGTATTGTTCTTCAAGTTTCCTGTTACCAATTCTAACAATTCATTTATTCCCAAAGACAATTACACCATCACTTTCCACAGGTTCTTAGCTTCTGTTTTGCTGTTTTTCCAACCACGCTTCTTTTTTTTTAATTTGGTGTCCTGTACTAGCAAAACACTAACATGCCTGCAAATGGATGCTGTTTTTTCATTAAAAATTTAATTCCCGAGTTTTTTTATAATTTATTAATTTTTGTATTGTTGTTTAAGTTTCCTGTTACCAATTCTAACAATTCATTTATTCCCAAATACAATTACACCATCACTTTCCACAGGTTCTTAGCTTCTATTTTGCTGTTTTTCCAACCACGCTTCTTTTTTTTTTAATTTGGTGTCCTGTACTAGCAAAACACTAACATGCCTGCAAATGGATGCTGTTTTTTCATTAAAAATTTATTTCCCGAGTTTTTTTTTATAATCTATTAATTTTTATATTGTTCTTTAGGTTTCTTGTTAACAATTCTAACAATTTTTTTCCAAAGACAATTACAGCATCACTTTTCACGCGTTTTTAGCTTCTATTAGCAAAACTATTTTTATATTGTTTAGCTTCTATTTTTATATTATTCTTTAAGTTTCCTGTTAACAATTCTAACAATTTATTTATTCCCAAAGACAACTACAGCATTACTTTTCACACGTTTTTTACTTCTATTTTGTTTCTTTTCCAAGCACGCTTCTTTTTTTTTAATTTGATGTCCTGTACTAGAAAAACACTAACATGCCTGCAAATGGATGCTGTTTTTTCATTATAAATTTAATTCCCGAGTTTTTTTATAATCTATTAATTTTTATATTGTTCTTTAAGTTTCCTGTTACCAATTCTAACAATTCATTTATTCCCAAAGACAATTACACCATCACTTTTCACATGTTTTTAGCTTCTATTTTGCTGCTTTTCCAACCACGCTTCTTTTTTTTTAATTTGGTGCCCTGTACTAGCAAAACACAAACATGCCTGCAAATGGATGCTGTTTTTTCATTATAAATTTAATTCCCGATTTTTTTTATAATCTTTTAATTTTAATATTGTTCTTTAAGTTTCCTGTTACCAATTCTAACAATTCATTTATTCCCAAAGACAATTACACCATCACTTTTCACATGTTTTTAGCTTCTATTTTGCTGCTTTTCCAACCACGCTTCTTTTTTTTAATTTGATGCCCTGTACTAGCAAAACACTAACATGCCTGCAAATGGATGCTGTTTTTTCATTGTAAATTTAATTCCCGAGTTTTTTTTATAATCTATTAATTTTTATATTGTTCTTTAAGTTTCCTGTTAACAATTCTAACAATTTTTTTATTCCCAAAGACAATTACACCATCACTTTTCACATGTTTTAGCTTCTATTTTGCTGCTTTTCCAACCACGCTTCCTTTTTTTTAATTTGATGCCCTGTACTAGCAAAACACTAACATGCCTGCAAATGGATGCTGTTTTTTCATTATAAATTTAATTCCCGAGTTTTTTTTATAATTTATTAATTTTTGTATTGTTCTTTAAGTTTCCTGTTAACAATTCTAACAATTTTCTTATTCCCGAAGACAATTACACCATCAATTTTCACATGTTTTTAGCTTCTATTTTGCTCCTTTTCCAACCACGCTTCTTTTTTTTTTAATTTGGTGCCCTGTACTAGCAAAACACTAACATGCCTGCAAATGGATGCTTTTTTTTCATTATAAATTTAATTCCCGAGTTTTTTTTGATAATTTATTAATTTTTGTATTGTTCTTTAAGTTTCCTGTTAACAATTTTAACAATTTTTTTATTCCCGAAGACAATTACACCATCACTTTTCACATGTTTTTAGCTTCTATTTTGCTGCTTTTCCAACCACGCTTCCTTTTTTTTAATTTGATGCCCTGTACTAGCAAAACACTAACATGCCTGCAAATGGATGCTGTTTTTTCATTATAAATTTAATTCCCGAGTTTTTTTTATAATTTATTAATTTTTGTATTGTTCTTTAAGTTTCCTGTTACCAATTCTAACAATTCATTTATTCCCAAAGACAATTACACCATCACTTTCCACAGGTTCTTAGCTTCTGTTTTGCTGTTTTTCCAACCACGCTTCTTTTTTTTTAATTTGGTGTCCTGTACTAGCAAAACACTAACATGCCTGCAAATGGATGCTGTTTTTTCATTAAAAATTTAATTCCCGAGTTTTTTTATAATTTATTAATTTTTGTATTGTTGTTTAAGTTTCCTGTTACCAATTCTAACAATTCATTTATTCCCAAATACAATTACACCATCACTTTCCACAGGTTCTTAGCTTCTGTTTTGCTGTTTTTCCAACCACGCTTCTTTTTTTTTAATTTGGTGTCCTGTACTAGCAAAACACTAACATGCCTGCAAATGGATGCTGTTTTTTCATTAAAAATTTATTTCCCGAGTTTTTTTTTATAATCTATTAATTTTTATATTGTTCTTTAGGTTTCTTGTTAACAATTCTAACAATTTTTTTCCAAAGACAATTACAGCATCACTTTTCACGCGTTTTTAGCTTCTATTAGCAAAACTTATTTTATATTGTTTAGCTTCTATTTTTATATTATTCTTTAAGTTTCCTGTTAACAATTCTAACAATTTATTTATTCCCAAAGACAACTACAGCATTACTTTTCACACGTTTTTTACTTCTATTTTGTTTCTTTTCCAAGCACGCTTCTTTTTTTTAATTTGATGTCCTGTACTAGAAAAACACTAACATGCCTGCAAATGGATGCTGTTTTTTCATTATAAATTTAATTCCCGAGTTTTTTTTATAATCTATTAATTTTTATATTGTTCTTTAAGTTTCCTGTTACCAATTCTAACAATTCATTTATTCCCAAAGACAATTACACCATCACTTTTCACATGTTTTTAGCTTCTATTTTGCTGCTTTTCCAACCACGCTTCTTTTTTTTTAATTTGGTGCCCTGTACTAGCAAAACACAAACATGCCTGCAAATGGATGCTGTTTTTTCATTATAAATTTAATTCCCGATTTTTTTTATAATCTTTTAATTTTAATATTGTTCTTTAAGTTTCCGTTACCAATTCTAACAATTCATTTATTCCCAAAGACAATTACACCATCACTTTTCACATGTTTTTAGCTTCTATTTTGCTGCTTTTCCAACCACGCTTCTTTTTTTTAATTTGATGCCCTGTACTAGCAAAACACTAACATGCCTGCAAATGGATGCTGTTTTTTCATTGTAAATTTAATTCCCGAGTTTTTTTTATAATCTATTAATTTTTATATTGTTCTTTAAGTTTCCTGTTAACAATTCTAACAATTTTTTTATTCCCAAAGACAATTACACCATCACTTTTCACATGTTTTAGCTTCTATTTTGCTGCTTTTCCAACCACGCTTCCTTTTTTTTAATTTGATGCCCTGTACTAGCAAAACACTAACATGCCTGCAAATGGATGCTGTTTTTTCATTATAAATTTAATTCCCGAGTTTTTTTTATAATTTATTAATTTTTGTATTGTTCTTTAAGTTTCCTGTTAACAATTCTAACAATTTTTTTATTCCCGAAGACAATTACACCATCAATTTTCACATGTTTTTAGCTTCTATTTTGCTCCTTTTCCAACCACGCTTCTTTTTTTTTAATTTGGTGCCCTGTACTAGCAAAACACTAACATGCCTGCAAATGGATGCTTTTTTTTCATTATAAATTTAATTCCCGAGTTTTTTTGATAATTTATTAATTTTTGTATTGTTCTTTAAGTTTCCTGTTAACAATTTTAACAATTTTTTTATTCCCGAAGACAATTACACCATCACTTTTCACATGTTTTTAGCTTCTATTTTGCTGCTTTTCCAACCACGCTTCCTTTTTTTTAATTTGATGCCCTGTACTAGCAAAACACTAACATGCCTGCAAATGGATGCTGTTTTTTCATTATAAATTTAATTCCCGAGTTTTTTTTATAATTTATTAATTTTTGTATTGTTCTTTAAGTTTCCTGTTAACAATTCTAACATTTTTTTTATTCTCGAAGACAATTACACCATCAATTTTCACATGTTTTTAGCTTCTATTTTGCTCCTTTTCCAACCACGCTTCTTTTTTTTTTAATTTGGTGCCCTGTACTAGCAAAACACTAACATGCCTGCAAATGGATGCTTTTTTTTCATTATAAATTTAATTCCCGAGTTTTTTTGATAATTTATTAATTTTTGTATTGTTCTTTAAGTTTCCTGTTAACAATTCTAACAATTTTTTTATTCCCGAAGACAATTACACCATCACTTTTCACATGTTTTTAGCTTCTATTTTGCTCCTTTTCCAACCACGCTTCTTTTTTTTAATTTGATGCCCTGTACTAGCAAAATACTAACATGCCTGCAAATGGATGCTGTTTTTTCATTATAAATTTAATTTCCGAGTTTTTTTGATAATTTATTAATTTTTGTATTGTTCTTTAAGTTTCCTGTTAACAATTCTAACAATTTTTTTATTCCCGAAAACAATTACACCATCACTTTTCACATGTTTTAGCTTCTATTTTGCTGCTTTTCCAACCACGCTTCCTTTTTTTTAATTTGATGCCCTGTACTAGCAAAACACTAACATGCCTGCAAATGGATGCTGTTTTTTCATTATAAATTTAATTTCCGAGTTTTTTTGATAATTTATTAATTTTTGTATTGTTCTTTAAGTTTCCTGTTAACAATTCTAACAATTTTTTTATTCCCGAAGACAATTACACCATCACTTTTCACATGTTTTAGCTTCTATTTTGCTGCTTTTCCAACCACGCTTCCTTTTTTTTAATTTGATGCCCTGTACTAGCAAAACACTAACATGCCTGGAAATGGATGCTGTTTTTTCATTATAAATTTAATTCCCGAGTTTTTTTGATAATTTATTAATTTTTGTATTGTTCTTTAAGTTTCCTGTTAACATTTCTAACAATTTTTTTATTCCCGAAGACAATTACACCATCAATTTTCACATGTTTTTAGCTTCTATTTTGCTCCTTTTCCAACCACGCTTCTTTTTTTTTAATTTGGTGCCCTGTACTAGCAAAACACTAACATGCCTGCAAATGGATGCTTTTTTTTCATTATAAATTTAATTCCCGAGTTTTTTTGATAATTTATTAATTTTTGTATTGTTCTTTAAGTTTCCTGTTAACAATTCTAACAATTTTTTTATTCCCGAAGACAATTACACCATCACTTTTCACATGTTTTTAGCTTCTATTTTGCTCCTTTTCCAACCACGCTTCTTTTTTTAATTTGATGCCCTGTACTAGCAAAACACTAACATGCCTGCAAATGGATGCTGTTTTTTCATTATAAATTTAATTCCCGAGTTTTTTTGATAATTTATTAATTTTTGTATTGTTCTTTAAGTTTCCTGTTAACAATTCTAACAATTTTTTTATTCCCGAAGACAATTACACCATCACTTTCACATGTTTTAGCTTTTATTTTGCTGCTTTTCCAACCACGCTTCCTTTTTTTTAATTTGATGCCCTGTACTAGCAAAACACTAACATGCCTGCAAATGGATGCTGTTTTTTCATTATAAATTTAATTCCCGAGTTTTTTTAGATAATTTATTAATTTTTGTATTGTTCTTTAAGTTTCCTGTTAACAATTCTAACAATTTTTTTATTCCCGAAGACAATTACACCATCACTTTTCACATGTTTTAGCTTCTATTTTGCTGCTTTTCCAACCACGCTTCCTTTTTTTTAATTTGATGCCCTGTACTAGCAAAACACTAACATGCCTGGAAATGGATGCTGTTTTTCCATTATAAGTTTAATTCCCGAGTTTTTTTGATAATTTATTAATTTTTGTATTGTTCTTTAAGTTTCCTGTTAACAATTCTAACAATTTTTTTATTCCCGAAGACAATTACACCATCAATTTTCACATGTTTTTAGCTTCTATTTTGCTGCTTTTCCAACCACGCTTCCTTTTTTTTAATTTGATGCCCTGTACTAGCAAAACACTAACATGCCTGCAAATGGATGCTGTTTTTTCATTATAAATTTAATTCCCGAGTTTTTTTTATAATTTATTAATTTTTGTATTGTTCTTTAAGTTTCCTGTTAACAATTCTAACAATTTTTTTATTCCCGAAGACAATTACACCATCAATTTTCACATGTTTTTAGCTTCTATTTTGCTCCTTTTCCAACCACGCTTCTTTTTTTTTAATTTGGTGCCCTGTACTAGCAAAACACTAACATGCCTGCAAATGGATGCTTTTTTTTCATTATAAATTTAATTCCCGAGTTTTTTTGATAATTTATTAATTTTTGTATTGTTCTTTAAGTTTCCTGTTAACAATTCTAACAATTTTTTTATTCCCGAAGACAATTACACCATCACTTTTCACATGTTTTTAGCTTCTATTTTGCTCCTTTTCCAACCACGCTTCTTTTTTTTAATTTGATGCCCTGTACTAGCAAAATACTAACATGCCTGCAAATGGATGCTGTTTTTTCATTATAAATTTAATTCCCGAGTTTTTTTGATAATTTATTAATTTTTGTATTGTTCTTTAAGTTTCCTGTTAACAATTCTAACAATTTTTTTATTCCCGAAAACAATTACACCATCACTTTTCACATGTTTTAGCTTCTATTTTGCTGCTTTTCCAACCACGCTTCCTTTTTTTTAATTTGATGCCCTGTACTAGCAAAACACTAACATGCCTGCAAATGGATGCTGTTTTTTCATTATAAATTTAATTTCCGAGTTTTTTTGATAATTTATTAATTTTTGTATTGTTCTTTAAGTTTCCTGTTAACAATTCTAACAATTTTTTTATTCCCGAAGACAATTACACCATCACTTTTCACATGTTTTAGCTTCTATTTTGCTGCTTTTCCAACCACGCTTCTTTTTTTTTAATTTGGTGCCCTGTACTAGCAAAACACTAACATGCCTGCAAATGGATGCTTTTTTTTCATTATAAATTTAATTCCCGAGTTTTTTTGATAATTTATTAATTTTTGTATTGTTCTTTAAGTTTCCTGTTAACAATTCTAACAATTTTTTTATTCCCGAAGACAATTACACCATCACTTTTCACATGTTTTTAGCTTCTATTTTGCTCCTTTTCCAACCACGCTTCTTTTTTTAATTTGATGCCCTGTACTAGCAAAACACTAACATGCCTGCAAATGGATGCTGTTTTTTCATTATAAATTTAATTCCCGAGTTTTTTTGATAATTTATTAATTTTTGTATTGTTCTTTAAGTTTCCTGTTAACAATTCTAACAATTTTTTTATTCCCGAATACAATTACACCATCACTTTTCACATGTTTTAGCTTCTATTTTGCTGCTTTTCCAACCACGCTTCTTTTTTTAATTTGATGCCCTGTACTAGCAAAACACTAACATGCCTGCAAATGGATGCTGTTTTTTCATTATAAATTTAATTCCCGAGTTTTTTTAGATAATTTATTAATTTTTGTATTGTTCTTTAAGTTTCCTGTTAACAATTCTAACAATTTTTTTATTCCCGAAGACAATTACACCATCACTTTTCACATGTTTTAGCTTCTATTTTGCTGCTTTTCCAACCACGCTTCCTTTTTTTTAATTTGATGCCCTGTACTAGCAAAACACTAACATGCCTGCAAATGGATGCTGTTTTTTCATTATAAGTTTAATTCCCGAGTTTTTTTGATAATTTATTAATTTTTGTATTGTTCTTTAAGTTTCCTGTTAACAATTCTAACAATATTTTATTCCCGAAGACAATTACACCATCAATTTTCACATGTTTTTAGCTTCTATTTTGCTCCTTTTCCAACCACGCTTCTTCTTTTTTTTAATTTGGTGCCCTGTACTAGCAAAACACTAACATGCCTGCAAATGGATGCTGTTTTTTCACTGTAAATTTAATTCCCGAGTTTTTTTTATAATCTATTAATTTTTATATTGTTCTTTAAGTTTCTTGTTAACAATTCTAACAATTTTTTTATTCCCGAAGACAATTACACCATCACTTTTCACATGTTTTAGCTTCTATTTTACTGCTTTTCCAACCACGCTTTTTTTTTTAATTTGATGCCCTGTACTAGCAAAACACTAACATGCCTGCAAATGGATGCTGTTTTTTCACTGTAAATTTAATTCCCGAGTTTTTTTTATAATCTATTAATTTTTATATTGTTCTTTAAGTTTCTTGTTAACAATTCTAACAATTTTTTTATTCCCGAAGACAATTACACCATCACTTTTCACATGTTTTAGCTTCTATTTTACTGCTTTTCCAACCACGCTTTTTTTTTAATTTGATGCCATGTACTAGCAAAACACTAACATGCCTGCAAATGGATGCTGTTTTTTCATTATAAATTTAATTCCCGAGTTTTTTTTATAATTTATTAATTTTTGTATTGTTCTTTAAGTTTCCTGTTACCAATTCTAACAATTCATTTATTCCCAAAGACAATTACACCATCACTTTTCACATGTTTTTAGCTTCTATTTTGCTCCTTTTCCAACCACGCTTTTTTTTTTAATTTGATGCCCTGTACTAGCAAAACACTAACATGCCTGCAAATGGATGCTGTTTTTTCATTATAAATTAAATTCCCGAGTTTTTTTTTTATAATTTATTAATTTTTGTATTGCACAGCATCACTTTTCACACGTTTTTAGCTTCTACCAGCAAAACTATTTTTATATTGTTTAGTTTCTATTTTATATTATTCTTTAAGTTTCCTATTAACAATTCTAACAATTTATTTATTCCCAAAGACAATTACATCATCACTTTTAACAAGTTTTTAGCTTCTATTTTGCTGCATTTCCATCCACGCTTCTTATTTTTTCTGCCCGCTATTACCAAAAGCTACATATATGCAAATAGAAGTTTGTTTTTTTCAATCCCAACAAAGAGGTTTCATTTTATTGTCCTTTGTACTTTAAATATTATAAATCGCAAAACATTAAAATAAAATCAGGATACAAAACCTTTTTAGGGGATATGGTGCTTTAAAAGATCATCTCATCTCGTCCATCAAAAACATTATTAGTTTATACGACCAAACTATTAAGAATTGATTGGGAGGTCTTGTCATAACTTGTAAAACTTAGATAAGAAATCCAAACAAATGATATGAAACTAAAAGGCGACATCTACTTTCTCGAAAATCTTAGAGAAACCGCTTAACTTATCGCGCTTGGTGCCCGGTCAACACGGACAAAGGATTCCAAGTTTAGCGAGCCAATCACTCAGCTACGACGGCTGAGACATATGTAACCTTAATTCAGTAAACTGCAGATCATCAGTTAATTAAGGTCAATGTATAGAAAATTCTACATGCTTTCCTTTTTTGGTGACCTGAAATTCTTTCGTACTGCACATCGCTTTTTAGATGTCAATTTGACCACATTCCTCTTTACATTCGGTTAAGGATTAGCTTCAAATCACCGAATGAATTTTTACCGTGTTATTCAGAAGCATATTTTTAGTTTGTAAGTATGACTACAAATGATATTTTCCTGGGTAATTGTTTGATTGATTTGATCACCTTGACCTCTGAGCAGTTCAGTCAATACCTGTGCTTTCGCTTTATTTTCAACCTGGTAATTTTATGCTTAACATAGTATACTACTATACATAGTATACTGCTACTAGCGGAAACTCATCACAGCATCAATACACCTGATGGCGACACAGCTTTGTACACTCCTCCTTTACCCAACTTTGTTCAGACCTTCACCTTTACTTCCTCTTATGAATTTTTTAATTCTTTTAAGTCTTTTTTTATTCCCTTTTCTCACTTACTTAAATATGTCTTGCTTTTGGACTGGCCTCATTTTGGCGAACAAAAAGAACAATTTTTGGCCATCTGCAATCTTCATGTGTATTAAATAAAAAACAAGTTTTTTTAATTGAAAGTAAGGAGCGACATTAAAACTTAAAACGAACGGAAATTATTCCGTATATGAAAGGGGCTGCCCCTTTCATCAACGCCTCCCTCTTCAACGCCTCGCTCTTTACGCTAAAGTTTTTACTGTTTTAAAAATAATATTGTGGGACAGAGTCAAACTTTAGCGTACAGAGTGAGGCGTTGAGGAGGGGACAATCCCTTTCATATACGGAATAATTTCCGTTCGATTTAAGTTTTAATGTCGCTCCTTACTTTCAGTAAAAAAAAAAAACTTGTTTTTTTAATTTCTGAACGTTTTTGAGTTAATGCAGCTTTGATTTTGGATCACCGTACATGAATAATTAAAACAAAATTTGCATATTAATTTTACCTCTTTTTTGGCTAAATGGCTTTCTCGAAATTTTGTTCTGACGCAACTTACGAATTAACTTACGTAACGAACTTCTATATTCGTTTTTTTTTATTACGTATATTAGGGGGTTCACCCCCTAGTCAATACCTCGCTCTTTACACTAAAGTTCAAATTTTGTTCCAATTCTTTAAGAATGACCCCTTAATCACAAAGGCCGTTAATTAGAATAAATACCTCTGATGAAAGTACAAAAAAAACTTTAGCGTAAAGAGCGAGGTAATGACTAGGAGGCAAACCCAATGATATACATAGTAATTTCTGTTCGTTTAGGTTTTGATGTTACTCCTTACTTTCAGTTGAAAAAAATGTTTTTTTATTTAATTTCTGATCATTTTTTTAAATAATGCTGGGAAATCTGGTGCCCTCTTCATAGCAATGCCCCTTCCCCCATGACAAATTCCATCTGGGAAAGATCCTACCACGTAATCCCCGATCCACCCCCCCCCGCCCAACTAATAGAAAAAATCACCCCTGAAAGCTCCTGTATACTTCCCAATAACCAATACTATATGTAAACATTGGGGAAAGTTCATAACTTGCGGAACTTCTTCCGGGCACTGTGGAGGATGAAGCCATTCTCAAACACATAGTTATTGTATTTGTCGTCCATGCTGAACGAAATGGCTATCTCAAAATTTTGATTGGGTTACTTTGGGAAAAAATGAGCGTGGGAGGGGGCCTAGTTGCCCTCCATTTTTTATCACTTAAAAAGGGCACTGGATCTTTTAATTTCTGTTCGAATGAGCCCTCCCGCGATATTTTGGGACCACTTGGTCGATACAATCACCCCTGGGAAATAAAAACAGACAATTCAACACTCATCCGTGATTTTTCTTCTGGCAAAAAATACAAAATTCCACATTTTTGCAGATAGGGGCTTGAAACTTCTTTAGTAGGGTTCTCTGATACGCTGAATCTAATGATGTGATTTTCATTAAAGTTCTGAGACTTTTAGGGGTTGTTTTCTCTTTTTTTGAAAATAAGGCAAATTTTCTCAGGTAACTTTTGATGGGTAAGACTGAACTTGATGAAACTTATATATTTGAAATCAGCATATACATCTGATTCTTTTGATGTATCTATTGGTATCGAAATTCTGTTTTTTAGAGTTTCAGTTGCTATTCAGCCGGGTCACTCCTTACTTACAGTTCGTTACTACGAACTGTTTGAAAATCTGACCTAGCCATTTTAAGCTTTCTTTCACTATAGTCCTAGAAAGTTAAACCAAACAATATTTTTGTGCCCCTCTTATTATTTGATTTTGGCTCACCATTGGCTCACATGAATAATTAAAACAAAATTTGCATGTTAATTTTATTTTTATTTGGCTAAATGGCTTTCTTGAAAGTTGTTTAATTTTATTTACGAACGTTTTTATTAGTAATAAATATACGTAACTTACGAATTAACTTAAGTAACGAACTTCTATATTCGTATATTTTTATAACATATATTAGAGGGTTCACCACCTGATCGATCAATACCTCGCTCTTTACGCTAAAGTTCTAATTTGTTTTTCCAATTCTTTAAGAATAACCCTTTAATCACAAAGGCTGTTAATTAGAATAAATAGCTCTTATGAAAGTACTAAGAAAACTTTAGCGTAAAGAGCAAGGTTTTGACTAGGGGGTGATTCCAATCATATACGTAGTAGTTTCTGTTCGTTTTAAGTTTTGATGTTGAAAAGTTTTCAGTTGAAAAGTTTTTCAGTTTAAAACTTTTTTTTATTTAATTTCTGATCGTTTTTTTAAATAATGCTGGGAAATTTGGCACCCCCTTCATAGTAATATCCCTTCTCCCCTGAAAAATTCCTCCATGGAAAGACCCTCGCACGTAACCCCCGACCCACCCACCCTCACTATCATAAAAAATCCCCCCCCCCTGAAAACGTCTGTATACTTCCCATTAACCAATACTATACGTATGTAAACATTGGGCAAAGTTCATAACTTGCAGTCCTTCCCCCGGGGATTGGGGGTGGGGGGATTAAGTCATCCTCAAAGACATAGTTATTATATTTGTCGACCATGCTGAACAAAATGGCTATCTCAAAATTTTGAACGGGTAACTCTTGGAAAAATGAACGTGGGAGGGAGCCTAGTTGCCCTCCGTTTTTTATCACTTAAAAGGGGCACTAGAAATTTTAATTTCCATTAGAATGAGCCCATCCGCGATATTCTAGGACCACTGGGTTGATACGATTACCCCTGGGGGGAAAAAACAAACAAAAAAACAAATAAACGCGCATCCGTGATCTTTCTTCTGGCAAAAAATACAAAATTCCACATTTTTGCAGATAGGAGCTAGAAACCCCGTACAGTAGGGTTCTCTGATACGCTGATTTTGATGGTGTGATTTTCATTAAGGTTCTATGGCTTTTAGGGGGTGTTTCCCCCTTTTTCGAAACTAAGGCAAATTTTCTCAGTCGCGTAACTTTTGATGGGTAAGACTATCATGAAACTTATATATTTGAAATCAGAATAAAAATTTAATTTTTTGATGTATCTATTGGCATCAAAGCTCTATTTTCTAGAGTTTCGGTTACTATTGAGCCGGGTCGCTCCTTACTTACACTTCGTTACCACAAACTGTTTGATATCTAGTATATCTATTTCGACTTCTATAAGCACCAATGTGTAAAGCCGTAATTGATCACTGTCATTACCGTGGCTTTAAGTATCCTAATCTTAATTCTAAGACTTAATTTCCTATTTCTCCTAACTCTTTTCAACTGCAGAAAAGGACCTTTCTTGGGAGGGGGGGGGGGTGCATTTGCTCCCACCTAAGATCTACTGTTGAAAAAATAGATTAAAAAAATCTTTTTCTTGTGTTTTCATTAAAAAATGTTGTTTGGGGGATGTTCATTCAGAAAACTGAAAACAATTACCACTAGCATTTAAAAAAGACATTTTGCCCTATCCCCTTCGTAATTTCCGTGAATTGAATCCACAGGAAGATAACCAGTCGGTAAATTTTCCCGTTGTCTTATGTTACCTCTCCCTCCTCAGATAGGAGCCACACAAAACAAATTAGAAAGAGAAGAACTGATGAAGAAACAGATGAAAGAGAAGAGAAGAAGAGATAGAAAGAGAAGAAGAAACAGATGACTAACTAAACTCATGCTTTCATATAATTTATTAAATTAAGGCTGCAGAAGCTCCACGCCTTCAAGGCTTATATTGTGGAATTTAAGCTTATTTATAACTCGCCAAAGACCTTGTCACAGTCACTAAAAAGATGATACAAAAAAAATTGCATTCTATTGTGAGGACCGGCGAAAAATATTTTACTTCCTTCCCCAGGCACAAAAGTCTGAGTGGGGAAGGATGTGTCCTTCTCCTGGACCCTTACAACCTTCTCCTTAAAACCATCTCCACCGAAAAAAGTTGTTCCCAAAGGTTTTAAATCAATCCCCGAGCCATGAGACAAAAACGAGACCTTAAAAATATATAATTCACCGCCTACTTAAACTGACCTTCAGACAGTATGCAATCTATAATACGAAATGCTTGCTTGCCTTTAGGCTTCAGGCAACCTATTTACTGCAACACTAGATTGTTTTAAAATTAATGGTTGGGTGGAAGTTGCAGATACTTCTAAATCATATAAAATAAAAGAATTTAACATAAAAATGAACTTAAAATCATAGAAATTCTGTCTTTAAGTTACTCAGCATGTTCAACTATAATTTCATAGTCAATGTTCCAATGTTCTCCATTTTCTAATATTTGCAAAACTAAATTAATCAAATTATATACCGGATCGTTAGCTTAAACTAGATCAAAACATATAAATCATGTTCTCACACATTTTTCTTAGAAGTTAAACCATATCACTTTCAATAATATTAACAGTCTATGTAAATGCTTGGAGCACAAATAATTTGAAGTCGTTCAATTTTTGTAACCTTTTAGATTTTCACTCTTCCTTCAACTGTCAATAATTTTAATGAAGTTTTTGATCCACTGTCAAGATGTATTT
Organism: Artemia sinica; assembly: GCA_027921565.1. NCBI lineage: Eukaryota > Metazoa > Arthropoda > Branchiopoda > Anostraca > Artemiidae > Artemia > Artemia sinica. The sequence goes on along the minus strand of CM051264.1, from coordinate 10,472,704 downwards.
TTCGTCATTTCCAAATAATCCCTTAGCAACAGAAGTGGCAACACCGTCAAGAATATATGAAAGGTGATTTATATTTGCGTGACAAGGCAGGGTTGATTTGATATGCTTTTATGTTCCTTCGTGATCTTTACCATTAGCATGACTCGGTTTGTGTAAACGAAGTGAGAATTTTATTGGTCCTACTCTTTGGTGTAATCCCTGGTCATAATAAGTCGTTTGTAGTACATTGCCCCACAGAAAGTCCATAATGTTAAACGCAACAGGGAAAATAGAAACATCGTAAAAGTGTTATTTTGGTATCTGTGTGCTGTTCTGAGGCTTTGCAATAAAAAAAAAATAGATATCATTAAAGAGTGCTAAAAAGATGATGCTGCGGATAATTCCTTTAAAGACAATTTCTCATGATTTACTTCGGAGGATTTGAGGGAAAAGGTCTTAACAAAAAGCCGTAAAAAAGCACTACGCATGATATTTTGCATAAGACCTCCACTGCCAAGGTAAAAAAAGGGGAAAGGTAAAGGACACAGTCCCTTAAAGTCCAAACCGACAGTGCTGATCTCCGTTTCAAGGCCCTTCCGCCAGTAAGTGCAAAGGGGAATTGGGGCCCAGCCATCCTGTGCTTTCGCACACCCTTCCTGCTTACCTCCCCAGATTTCTCAAAGTACCCATTTAGAGCCGGATTGACTCTGGCTGAGCTTACAGAGTCACACCACTAACCCCCGTCCCAAACATAATAACTGGCCACACCAAGAATTGAACCCTCGCCCTTCGGACAAAGAATTCTAAATCCATCGTGTCACCCACTCGGCTAGGACCCTTGCCAATGAGGGCTTTTGATAATTAAAATTTACTTATTTTGAGTTATTTGTGACTCTTTTTTTTATTTGAATAACGGAATATGGGATTAAATCTCTTCCTTGAAAAATTTGCTAACATAAAGAGTAAACTTAAAGTAAAAAACATATGAAGTTTAAATACTAATCAAGCAGCGACTAAGCTTGGCTACAGTCGTTCTACTACTAGTACTACTAATAACAACTCACTACAGCACCAAGCTACCTGAGGCCAATACGCTCCTCCACCTCAGTCTATTCAAAGCTTCACTATTTGCCCCCCTTCAAAGAAGTTCAAAAGTACTAGTAATCTATCCTTATTACCTGTTCTTATCTTATTCGGGGACAACCTGCTTTTCGTTTGGCCTGAAATAAATGGTCCAAAAGAAAAAACTGCAAAACGAGTCCTAGGTATCTCAATTTATTTTTTCATACCCCTAGACATTGGCTGATTCAGGGGGTGGGGGACCCTGCCCCCCTCCAAGATATTTTTCTGTCGCCCTCATTATTTGTTTTGGTTTCAGTTTTTCACTCTTTTTTTTAAATAAATTTGTCAATTTCATCATATATTGGCACCCTTGTGACATTGGGCTTCGCCAATATTTTACTTATTGCACCCTTGTCACATTGCCCCCCCCCCAAGAATTTACTCTACATCCACCCCTGCCCCTAGACGTTAAAGATAAAAAAATGGCAGAATACTATAGCCATTAAGCTGAACTAGGGTGAAATTTCAAGCTGCAATTTTATGGCTGATCAGCCAGAGTTTGATCTGCAGAGGCTAATCCACACGTCTGACTATAGTCTGACTCTTGATTCATATACCTCGATTTTTGAATATTGTCCAATAATAACAGCAAAATTACAATAAATTCTCCAAAAAGTAAACTGAGGACATTAGCAAAAGTATTTAACCCGATCCAGCTGGTCAAAAAGGGAGCCAGAAGTTGCCAACATTCAGAAACCACGTACACCAGATGAAATGTGTCAAGCGTGGATAAAATGTGTCAATCTTGATGCAACTGCTTCACGCGTGGTGTAACTGTGTGGCACATATGGGACTCCAAGATGATCACCAGGTGGTGGAAAGTGAATAACCCCTAGAGAGACTACTGCTACTAATAATAGTAGCAGTGAGGGTTGAACATCTAAGACAATCTTTGGCAATCTGTCATCCTTTACCCGCTGAACATGCCCTAGCTATCTCAACCTTTTTCTCGTTAAAGCCCCAGAAAGCTGAATTGAACCATATTTTTCGTACAGCCTACTGTTTGAAATACGGTCGGTCAGTTGGGTACCCAAAACAACCCGCAGGAAATCTCTCTGTGAAACATCAAACACATCCTACTCTATTTTTCGGAGCACCCACGCTTCGAAACCATACTTGACCACTGTCATCACTGTGGCTTCCAATATTGTAATCTTGGTTTGCAGACTTATCTTCCTATTCTTCAAAACTTTTTCAACTATGAAAAAAAAAAATACCCTGGGCCGTAAAACTGTCCACTTGATCGATCTTCTCGTTATCCAACATCACCTCCTCACCTTCACTTATTCCTAATCTTAGCGACTTAGTCTTCATAAAAATAATTTTCAAACCTATTATTGCACCCTCAATTGACAAAACCTCAAACAGTTCATTCATTTTGCTAACATTTTCATCTAGGATGCTTAAATTATCAGCAAAAATCTGGTCGACGCATACTCTATTCTTCCTAAAACCTAACTTTTCTTCTCTTAAAACTTTATCTACAGCATCTCTAAGTATAAAAACAGTCATCATACTTAGTAATTTGCTTCCTGAAACAAACCATACTTACTCTTATCGCCTTTCTTATAGAGCTGTTTAATTAGAGTTTCCTAGGGTCACTAAGTATTTCTCCTTTTCCAAAAATCGTATTGATAATATTTAGCGGCATATCTCTAAAATCATAACGACCATATTTAAAAAACTCATATACCAACTATCAGCACCTGGGGCCTTATTATTATTTAAACCCTTTATTATAGTAACTAATTCTTCCTCACAAAATAAATCTTCCTTCGTGCCAAAAGTGTCACATAGTTTTTCATTCTTTTCCACATCTCTTCCTATAACTTTATTACGGTTTATCACATTCTTGGAATTTTCTGCCCATCTTCCTATAACTCTTTCCTTATCAGTAACTGCGGCCCCTCTCCTATCTTTTCCTAGGGCAAGTGCAGATTGACTATTCCCTTTCTATTTATTAAAATACAAATACAATATTTTACAATTATGCCGTCTGGCCAAATCTTTCAGATTTTCGGTGATTTTATCCATGGCCTCCAATTTACACCTCCTTATTTCATATTTCAATACTTTCTCCACTGAACTTTGCATTACTCTTATTTTCATATGATCTATCACTCAAATAAATCTTGTACAAGCCTCTCCTCTTCTCTATTAAATATAAAGCATTTTCACTAGTATTCCTAGCTGTGTTTCTAAATATCTTCCCTAAGACACCATCAGCCACTTTAAAAACTATCTTCCTTAAATTATTCCATCCATCTTCTACATTGTCAAATTTTAAACTCTCCAGATTAGTATTCAACTATTTCTAGAAAGTTACATTCAGATTCTCATCCTGGAGTCTGCCAACGTTATAGCTTCCCCGAAGGTTGGTTACTATTCCTAAATTTCAGCTTTAAACTAACCCTTGACCCTACTAAATGGTGATCTGGACTTATAAAATCAATAACAATACTCCTATATACCCTAGTATCTTGCATCAATCCAATCAGTCTTCGGTTTACAATATATAATCAATAAGGTTAGCTGTCTTATCATCATTGAATATCATGTTAACTTATGGGGCATTTTATGGCCAAATACTGTATTGGTTATAATTAGATTGTTGTACCTATAGGATTACAGCAGTCTGTAACCATTACTGTTTTCTTTTCCTACACCAAATCCACCTAGGCTAGGATACCTTCTATCCCCCTCAAAAGAAATTATCTGAACTTCAAAAATATGTATTTTTACGTTGCTGCGATCTTATTGATGGTTTTTAGTTCGTAGTAGAAAGAGCTAAGTAGTGACATCATTAGAGGCTAGGTAATGGCTTCGAAAAACCTGAATAATCAAACAATTCGTGAAAACGAACTGTAAGTAAGGAGCGACCCGGCTAAAGAATAACCAAAACTCTAAAAAATGGAATTTTGATACCAATATATACAGCAGAAGAATTAGATTGATAAGCTGATTTCAAATATATAAGTTTCATCGATTTTTAAACTTACCCATTAAAAGTAACGTGCCTGAGAAAATTTGCCTTATTTTTGAAAAAATGGGAAAACATCCCCTAAAAGTCATAGACCCTTAATGAAAATCAGACCATCAGATTCAGCGTATCAGAGAACCGAAATGTATAGGCTTAAAGCTCCTATCTGCAAAAATATGGAATCTTGTATTTTTTGCCACAAGAAAGATCACGGATGCGTGTTTATTTATTTTCTTTCTTTTCCCCTGGAGTGATCGTATCGACCCAGTGGTCAGGAGGGCCCATTTCAACGGAAATGAAAAGTTCTAGTGCCCTTTTTAAGTGACCAAAAAAATGGAGGGCAACTAGGCCCCCTCCCACGATCATTTTTTCCAAAGTCACCCGATCAAAATTTGAGATAGCCCTTTTGTTCAACATGATTGAAAATATAGTAACTTTGTCTTTGAGGATGATTTAATCCCCAACAGTCCCCGGGGGGAAGAGCTGCAAGTTATGAACTTTGACGAATGTTTACATATAGTATTGGTTATTGGGAAGTATGCAGACGTTTTCAGGGGGATTTTTTCTGGTAGTGGGGGTGGGTGGGTCGGGGGTTATGTGGGAGGATCTTTTCATGGAGGAAGTTTTCATGGGGGGAGGAACATTGCTATGAAGGGGGCACCAAATCTCCCAGCATTATTTAAACAAACAATCAGAAATTAAATGAAAAAAAAACAAGTTTTTCAACTGAAAGCAAGGAGCAACATCAAAACTTAAAACAAACAGAAATCATTACGCATATGATTGGGTTCGCCCCTTAGTCAATCGTTACGCTAAAGTTTTTTTTAGTCATTTCATAAGAGCTTTTTTTCTGATTAACGGCCTTTGTGATTATAAGAGGTCATTCTTAAAGAATTGGAACAAAACTCGAACTTCATCGTAAAGAGCGAGGTATTGACTAGGGGGTGAACCCTCTAATAGACATAATAAAAATTTAGGAATATAGAAGTTCGTTACGTAAGTTAATTAGTAAGCTACGCATATTTATTACTAATAAAAAAGTTCGTAAATAAAATTAAACAACTTTTGAGAAAGCCATTTAACCAAATAAAAGTAAAATTAATATGCAAAGTTCGTTTTAATTATTCATGTACGATGAGCCAAAATCAAAACCTGCATTAATTCAAAAACATTCAGAAATTAAATAAAAAAAACTATTTTTTTTTTAACTGAAAGTAAGGAGCGACATTAAAACTTAAGACGAACAGAAATTATTCCGTATTTGAAAGGGGCTGTCCCCCCCTCAACGCCTTGCTCTTTACGCTAAAGTTTTTTATTGTTTTAAAAAATAAAGTTGTGAGACAGAGTCAAATTTTAGCGTAAATGGTGAGGCACGGAGGAGGGGCAGCTCCTTTCAAATACGGAATAATTTCTGTTCGTTTTAAGTTTTAATGTCGCTCCTTACTTTCAGTTAAAAAACTTGTTTTTTTATTTCTATCTTAAAGACTGCGCTAGCTGTTCTAAACCCTATGAAAAGGTAAAGTCATGCTAAAACAGCCCCTTGTAGTAAGCCGTTCAATTATTAAAGCAAAGACAAGTTAAGATTTCATAATGAAGTTAATATAAAATGAATATATGGTACTAATCCCCACAAAGGATCCTTAGCCGGTAAAAGAGGGGAGGACATACGAGTCATTTAAGCATTAATTCAGAGAGAAAAAGAAGAAAAGAAATATTAAAAGGGGAGATGTTGGAATCCTTTCAATGTATCGATGCTGATACTGGATTTTGGGGGCTTTTGCCTGATGAAGTGAAGGAGTTCCTCCTGGTTGACAAAATGACAATTTTTGTAAAAATTATTCTTATGGAGCTAATTTCCGACACAAAAATCAAAGCCATTATGCGTCGGATATTATCAGAAAAATTAGAAAATGCGAAGGTTATTGTCAGTGACACCAAAAGGTTGGTTTGTGTGCTTTTCCTTCTTGCCAGATAATTTCTAACTCAATAGCTTAAAGTAAAAAAAAAGATCCTGCTAAAACAAATATTTAAACACAAAATACCAAGGCCGTACCCAGGATTTTTTTCGGGGAGGGGGGGGGGGGGGTACACAACAAAAAACTAAAAAAAAACACATACAAAATTAGTGTATATCCATTTTTGTTACGTTTTTACGAGTCAAACAAACATTTCGGGGGGGGGGGTTCAAACACCCTAAACCTCTCCCCTGGATACGGCCTTGAAAAACACTGAAAGTTGGGGCTCAATAGTTTTTGTTGTGTTTTGCCGGAGAATCTTATGCACCAATTTCAACAGGGCCACGACTATGCCCTATTACGCTTATCAAAGCCGACGAGAAACAACACATTATTTGTTTCCAAAATGGATCCAAAACTACCTGTGGAAATACGTTTATTGTTTTTCTTTTTGTTATTGTTTTTCTTGAGTCTCCTAAGAAATCTACCAATTTTAAGCGATCTTTAGTTGATTTTTGTGTTGTCGAGAAAATTGCTAAGTTGCCTGATAAAGGCTGAATTTGTTTTTTCAGCCTAATAAATTCCTTCACAAAGCAAATAAAATCGCAGAATGTATTGCCAAAATAATGCTTCTGTGTGAACATCTGTGTGAATCTAGAAACTTTGTAATAGCTCCCTGTCTTCCCTTGATGTTGAAAAAAAAGCAATGTTCTTTAGTCTTTTAAGCTGTTGATATCTGCGTCATAAAGACACAAATTTATATGCAAAGTTCTTTCAAATTTTGTAGAATATGAGGAAATCGAAATAACAAATCGTTGTCTTACTCAGAGAAAAGAAAAAGGAAAAATTCTTACATTATGAAAAATAATGTATATTAAAAATAGCGAAAGATATTTCTCTTTCTGAAGAAAATGTTGAGTTTAAGTGAGGTTGCGAGAGATTTCCATGTCATTAATGATTTACCAGTGTACAGAATGTGTTTCTGAGTGAATATTTTTGTTAAAAAAGAGAGAGGAGGCTCGATAGAAACAAATAAATTTGAGGACTCTAGGCAAAAGTGTGTTTTGGACTGTGTTAAAAGTAGTGGGGAAAGCCAACTGTTCTAACTTATATGCAATTAAATTCAAATTTTGAAGAAAGTTGAAGAAATTTTGAAGTCGAAACAACAAAAATATATATGTCATAACAAGAATATATATATATATATATATATATATATATATATATATATATATATATATATTATATATATATATATATATAATATATATATATATATATATATATATATATATATATATATATATATATATATATATATATATATATATATATATATATATATATATATATATTTATGTATATATATATATAAATTTATATATATAGATTTATGGATTATCTACGTTTATCCTTGATGATGACCTCATCTTTAGTATGATTCATCATAGAGACAGAACTGCCGTTCTAAGCTTCCACCTTTTTTAATTTCAATTTATTTAAAAATTTGCCTTAAATATTTGCGCTAATTGGTCAGTCATAAACCTTTCGCTTTAAAGTTCAACATTGCTCCAGTCACTAGATTACACACGGGATGTATCATCGGCAAATTTTTCGGCAAACCAGGATTTATTGATTTTATCAACAAATATGGCAATAATGACTCGTGCAATACAATGAAAGCAGTGCCTCGTTTTTAGTCTGTTTACCCCTCTGTTTGCTCTATTTAACCTAGCGTGATAAACCAACCCCATTTCCAGAGATAAAATAACACGAACTTGAACCCATTTTAGCTCAGCCAAAAAAACCACTTAGAAAAAAGAGAAGTGTGTTCTCTCCATACCAAAACATTTGCTCTGATTCGTTGCTCTATCGATAAAAACTTTGGAGCTAATCACGTTTCCAAATGGAAGGAACATTTGCATCAATTCCGCGTCACCAAATTCTTGGGGCAAATGATAAATGAAAAGATTGCATCCTTCAGGGCCGGATATAGAACACCCTGAAATAAGAAACACTTTAAGTACAAAGGACAGTGAAAACTATATTTGATTTTCTTATTAAAATCTTAAAACATTAAAATTTAAAACAAACAGAATTTATTCCCTATACGAGGGGGTTGCCCCTTCTTCAATCCTCGCTCTTTATGCTAAATTCTTAACTTTCCTTAAAAATACTTCTCATTCAAATTCAACTACCCTTGAACAGTCATTCTTACAGAATTGTGACAAAACGACAAACTTTAGCATAAAAAGCAAGGGTGGAGGAAAGGGTATCCCCCATTTTTTACGGAATAATTTCAATTCATCTTAAGTTTTAAGGTTGTTCCTTACTTTCAGTTGAAAAAAAACTTGTTTTTATTTAATTTTTGACTAAATCATGCCAGAAAATGCCCCCCCCGTGTAAAATTTCCCCTGAAAAATGCCCCATGACTTTGATTTTAATCAAAGTTTCCATCAAATCCTATATTAAGTTGCAATTTTTTCTTAGCTTTAAGATTTTAATTAGAAGAATAAGAATAGAAGAAATTGAGAAAATATTTGTCCCTGGAAATAGAAGAATTTCGAATATATTGACGGAAATAACACCGTATGTCATACAACAAATAAAAGGAATATTTACGAAAATGGCTCAGCGTTAAGTCCAGTTTTACAAGTATTTCAGCTTTGTCTTCTTGTATGGTTTTTTGGCCAGGCACCGTTGAAGGATAGTGCATGTCAAATACAAAAGTTTTAAGATACAAACGTCGAAATCAAGATCGATTGTAGAACATACTGATGAAAAAAATTTATAGTGTTTGTTCAACTATTTTATTGTCATCAATTTGTTAAGCAATATTGATTAAAATTGTTAATCACATACATTGGAATTTCTTAACTTTATGAATTAACGGCTATAAAAAGAATGTTTAAAAAACAATTCCAAAAAGGAAACAACGAAAACGTTGCTAATATGAGAATAAATAAAGTTGGGAGAACAAAATATCGAAGGTACCAGATTTGATGGTCTGTTAGGGTGAAAATTTTGGTTGTTACTACAACTTATCGATTGTTATTGGAGATGTTTCAGAAATAAGAATTTTGCCTGAAGTTATTTCTTTTACTAACCTTTGGTGATAGTGCTAATGCAAAAACGGGAAATTGAGCAGTTTTATTTTTAGTATAATCATTTTAATCGTTCCGTTTTTCAGCAAACGTTAATGCATCTAACTGCACTTTATTAATTAGCAGTTTATGTTGATTAATCAAAATCTAAAGAGGCCTTGTTTTTCAGGGACAATTTTCGTTTTCGAAGCAATGTGATACAAAATCCATATTTTAGCTGAAAGGCTAGGGCAGTTCGAGTGAGAGCTCCTTCATAGTCAAATTAAACGCAATTTGTTTACCAAAAACAAACACAAATTAAAAACAATAAGATCTGTAAATAAAGTGAGGATTGACATTTAAACTCAAATTGAACAGAAGTTATTAGAAGTTATTGAACAGAGGAGGGCTGCGACACCTCAGCCCCCCGCTCTCTGAGCCAAAGCTTGACTAAAGTTTACTGTTGCACAAATTTTAAGAACGATTGCTCTGCTAAATTTCATTCATTTATTCTAACAATACATCAAGCAAAGCCGTATTTAAGGGGGGTTAGGGGTTTGAACCCACCCGAAATAATTGTTCGACTCGCAAAAATGTAACAAAAATGAATATTAAAAAATTTCGATACATTTTTTGAGTTTTTTGGAAAAACAATCCTAGAAAAAAAACGAAAAAAAAAACAGATATGGCCCTCGCCTGAAGAATAGAATTTTTTTTTACGTTTGCTTTAAAAAAAAAATCTTAAAATTCAATTGTTCCAATAGAGTATCTGTGAATAAAATCATACAATTACCGGCTGGCGATATTTTTGCACCCTGAAGTATTTTCAGTTAAGAAGTAGTTACATTTGAGCGTCAAAAATCGAGGGTGGAGGGGGCGATTATTTGACAGACCACCTCCACGTCCTTCATTTGGCAATTGTTTAAGAGATATTCATTTTAAAGTAGTTTATAAATAAATCTAATCAGTTCGTGACAGAGAATCATGAAGCCAAAGTACCTCATTTCCTTCATATTTGGAAAACTCTGATGCTGGATGAATTGAATTGATTTCAATTGAATATAACGTTGAGAACGAATAGAGAACTTGTAAAATAAAGTGAGTTTGCAGCTGAATGAACTTGTCAAATGTTGATATAGCTGGGATCAAAAATTCTAAGGTGTTTTAACAAATACGTTACATACCTTTCACTAGGATTAGTCTGACCTTTCCAGTCCAACCCAGGACGCAAAAGCGCTGATTATGTTACTACCACCGTAACCCCTACATGCCATCACTTTTTTCGGTCCGATTTATCAAATTTTTAGTTCTCATAGCTATATTTTCCACACAAGACCTCTGAGATATTCATAGGAAAAACTAAACAAAACTGTTTAAATAATAGTGCTTGCTCCAGTACAAATTTTCTGGTCCGAGTTAGTGTGAGACTATGCTGCTACTTTTATTACCACCGTGATCACTAGTAAACACTGTGGTGGTTCTGACCTTTCTTGCACCTGGAGAAAAATCTTGATTAGCACCATCCCCCCCCCTGTCTCCCAAAAATTTCAGAATAAATTTCAATAAAATTTTCATTTATTGACAAACTTTTCTATTTATTTAAATCTAACTTTTCTTACTTTAGCTCGTGCATAATTATGAATTATCTCGTCCCAATTGATTTCTTCTAATTCTCTAATTAGGTCTACTCACGTTTTGCTTAAAATCAAGTCTAAAATTGCTATACTTCTGTCTACTTGTTTTGTTTTTCAAAGAATGGGGATGAATGGGAAAGATGAAAATTTGGATCGAATTTGCTTATACTTACTACCAAATGTACCCTCTATTTTATTTTGATAAAAATAAAATTTCAAAATTTATAAAAGATAATAACCGTTGAATTATTTATTTGAATTTTTGCACTACCAAAATTTCTGCGCCCGGTGCAAGTGCACCCTCTGTATCCCCTGAAAACCCTCTCTGACTAGACATTCACTTATGCAGTCAAAACCTTTGGTTTTCAATGCTATTTGTCCCTACCAAGAGCTGTGGGATGCAAAGATGTTAATTCAAGAAAGACCATTAATTTCAACAAAATTAATTAGA